>KK502414.1:1315847-1554103 GCA_000688735.1 Glossina austeni | reverse complement strand
GACCCAAATCATTTTCAATAGCGTTCGTCCGTGGGCCGAAGTACGCTTTTGTACTTTGTAAAAGGGTGTCCACGGGGGTCAGGTTGCCCAAAAGTTGGATTGCTCCGGCAGGAAGATGCACACTACCCATCGGAATGCCAGAGAATGCCTTCTTGCCTGACTGCTGGGTACGGCCCTTCGGGGAGTATTCGTGGTGGCTGTGGTTGCCCCAAAGTTTCGCGGGGAGCTTTTGAAGAGGGCTTAGGTAGGCCTCGACGCAGACCACTAAGCGAGAATTTGGCCCACACCCATTTTCTATTGCGGTACTTCAGGGTAGCGAGGCCCCCTCAAATGGGGATTGTCTCTCTCCCTGAGGGGTCGTCAATCAACTTACTTTCGATTGCCAATGGTTGTAGGCAACCCGTCTGATTAAGGTTTCACACCAGGTGCAGACGTTAAACACACAGAGATATACACTATTACATATCCTCAAAACGTTCTAAGTTGCAGTCTCAAGGCCTAAATACGATGCCCTTGGAAAGCGCATTTCTGTAAAATTCCGAAAACTGTTAATTGCTAAAAATTCGTCATGCTTGAGAGGTCACACTGCGGACAAGGCTTGCAGTGAGATTCCGGCTATACCTATGTCAGCAAGCATTGGCAAGCAAAGCTAGTAAACCCTAACACCGAACAATGTATAATTCCGTTAATAACTATCTGAAATATATTAAGAAAAATGTACATTTGCACATATTTTCCATCAATGCGCAGTGTTCATGATGCACATTAAGAAGAATAAATCTTCTTTTCTTTTCTTTTTTTTCTTTTTTTTTTTTTCTTCTTATGACTCTTTAATGATAGGACACTTTTTAGGCTTTACAATGCGAGCTGCTAAAGGCAGAATACGAATATATATGTATAAAGGCTTTTTTTTTTTTTTCATTTTCTCCTTTTTTTTGTGTGTGTTCGTTGTAAGCCTATGGTGACTGAGTCTTTTTGTTCGTTTTTAAAATTCAAGTTATTAAAAGTAAATTAGGGTTGATGACAGGCTTTCAATAGACTTTGAGTAGAGGTGTGGAGGACTGTTTGCTTTTATATAACAGAAGCATTCGAGTAAGCAGCTCAATTGAAAAACAAGTTTAGCTGTGATCGAAGCCTTGACACCCAATATCTTTATCTTAAAGAAAGAAAAAAACGAAAACTTTGAAAATATCGGCCCTCGATACTTAATAACGTTGCGATGGCGCGGCCCATTTCTTCTTATTTCTAAACAAATACTGTAAGATAATCCAAGTAAGAGGCAAACTCACACTTCATTCATTTGCTACTGTTGGAGTGTGTTCAGAGCGATTTAGCTCCTTTCCATTACCAACTTGCGCGCAAGAACTAAAAGAGAATGCATGCTATACACATTGCACAGACGGGCAGCCCGGCTTTCCCAGTGACTGATAATGATTAAGAGTATATGTTTAACTATTTATTCATCTCTTTATCTACACATGGAATTTGGCCAAAACAAATTAATAGCCGAGTTGGATTGAGTCTTATAAATACACTTTATAGAGTAACTGCACTTTATATCTTTGTGTTGCAAATGCTTTGACAAATTGAATATACTTCCGTTCTTCGGTGGTGGGCATAAAACAATCTCATACCAAACATGCTCTCATCATCGACTGGCAATGTTTATTTAATTTTGACTGAAAGTTCGCTATTGTGTTACGTCTTTTGTGGCAAAAGTCTAGCAACGGATAACTGACAGTTCTCTGCTAGAATATGTTTAATTCAATGTCGTTTATATAGTTTCACTAATGAGGCTTATTTAACCGGCTGGTGCCGTTCTACTGTAAAAGAAATTGAGGATATAGCGATGGTGGTGGGCATGATGGAGGTGCGTTTCCTGGCAGTCGCAGTTTTCCTTCTTTAATTGTCCACGAGTATTAAACACATAAATAAAATATTTGAGTTAGTTTTTTGGGACTAAACTGAAAAAAAATACTTAGTTCAACAACAATTATTTTATTATTTACGCAAAGTTTTCTAACAAAACTTAACGTAAGATTTTCTCTCAAATGCTTTTAGTTTGTGGCTCTTTAACTCAAATGTTTACAAATACTTTGGGAAATAAATAGAAGAGAATAGGTTTTTAATTAATTTATGTACAAATTATGCAAATTTTCTCTCCTTTTTAAATGTTTATTTTACCATTATCAGGAATTCATGTAAATTAAATATTATGTTACCTGGAAGACAGAGAGAAAAAATTAAATCAAAGTTTTTATGGAGTTTTGCCACAAATTAATTAAATAAATCCATCTACAGAGTTACGGTAGGTAAAGCAGTTCTATTCGACTTAAAACTGACTGTATTTATTATCTGACACGCTAGGGCTGAATTCTTATAGCCGTCGATATCGAGTACCCTAGACAGTTGTGGATGATGGACTAGTAATGAGCAGTTAGTTTGCAGCTGTCGATAAAGTTTGCATTCTTCTTACTATCGTACGGGCTTAGACGATGTTGAAAGCCATAAACCGGCCCCTTGTCTAAAACTTATGATTACCGTGAAGCCTGACCGCGTTCAATTTTTTTAAAAGTAGAAAATGAAGTAAAAACACTACAATAGATCACAGGCCACCAGCAAATATCCGACACTGCCTTACAATTTTGAAAAAAAGACGTTACGTGGGGTGTGGTCGAGAAGGTTGTCCGATCCGAAATATTTTTAATAGCGCTTGTTCTTGGGCCAAAATGCGTAGAGTGTGCCAAATATCATGAACACATCTCAAAAGTTACGGCCCGCAAGTAGACAAGACGGACAGAGTAGCTTAAATCGGCATAGAAAGTGATTCTGAATGTATCGGTGTAATAAAGGCCACATAAATGCGGAATGTCGGGGTCAATTAATCCTGCTCTTTAGGTATGCTTGCAAAAGCAACTTCATTGCTTTCGAATTCGACGACCGTCGGGGAGAGCTCATTATACAAGTAGGTTTTTGCAACACTTCAATAAAAATGTTAAAATTATTAAAATTTCATTTTAATCCTGTTAATCAAAGGATTAATCAATCATTTTAAGATAATATGCCATGTGTTAAACGTTCGACACAATGAATACGTTTACGTCGTGAATCATGCAAAATTCTTTTTTTTTTATATTTATTTGAGCAACGCAATGTAAGCTATGTGTCCGTCTAAATATGAACACATACGCCGGAGGGCGTGATGCGCGTTGCAAATTAATTCGTTGCATTCAGCACTTTAGGGGTAATTCACGCTACCTGCGAAAAAGTGGAATCATTTGACTCTTCCTAATTGCATGTTTGAAAAGTTTTAATGGATTTATGTAGACATTAAAAATTTCTCATTGCCTAGAAACTACCTCCCGTCATAATTTTTCGTCTATTGGTAAAAAATAGGCTTCTATACGGCAAAAGTACGAAGTCGTAGGTGAACTGACGGATAAGTTATAAGTCTTCCGTTCGCGTTGAATTCAACTGAAAGGACTGCTTTCAACATCTTTAAGATTTTAATCGACCTTTGAACGTGATGTGGACGTATCTACGAAAAAATCACATTTGCAAACTCTTTTTCTAAATGATAAATAGTTTTAATCGGACATTACTTTTTATTGTCGCCTTGCCAAACTCCTATTACATCCAAAACGAACCGGTTAGAAGAATTTTTGCATACAGTGAGAGTACTTTATCTTTAGCTTAAAGTAAAATACCATTGGGAACGTGGCCAACAAACAAAAGAATAACTCTTCAGGTGCATTAATTATAAGCGAATCGATCAGGTTCATGTATTGATCTGGATTTGACGGCAAATGAATGGAAAAGTTTTGGACTTATTTTGCTCTTGTGATCTTATGCTTATGATGATTTCAATTATTCGCACCAACAAAAAGCGAGATATATATGCGAAGTGCATTCCCAATATAAATGACTTTGCATTTTCTTCAGAAATATGTGTTTATTCATCAATACCTGTTTTGTCCCCTTCAAAGTAATCCCGCTAATACATGCGCCCCAGTGCGGCACATGTATCTTCGTATGTATGCGTTACAAATCCAATACACCCGCCATAGTGGATATAAATATTAAATCTTAATCCTTAAATTAATGTTGCTCAGCCGTTTAAGTAAATTACTTAACATTGCAAACTTTTCAGAGAAAACTTGTTAATCTCTGCTTTGTTAAAAAGTCTGAAACTAACACAAATTTTGTGTTTTGTTATTTCTTTCAAAACAAACTTTGCACTTAATCCAATCGCATGCATAATAGAATTTAAGCTAATTCTAAACAAAACGTACGTTAAGTTTTTCTATTCAATTTTGACAAACTCGTATGTAGCAAAAGAAAACAAATTATACGCAAAAGAAAACTTACCACATACAGTAAAGCGATAGAATATTAAATGAAATCAATAAATTGAACACAGCGGGGAGAAGGAAACACCGGCGTTGATTTTCTCCCTTGTTTGGAGATTATGCTAAGCAGACACAAGTCAAGTCAAGAAATTGAAACAAGCAAACGAAAATCGATGGTAAGCAAATATTTGTATAAAATAGAATATGAAATGCGAAGTAAATGCGTGCGTTAGCATATTTGTCGATTCATTAGCATAGAAAATCTCGATAGCAACGCACATATAAAAGATTAAGTACGGTTTTACGTAATGTTTTCTTTATTTTCACTCATCTTGATTAGAAGCCATAAATAATGATATAAAAAAAATACAATAAAAAAATCTTTTATCTTGAAATGAAAACGCAAAAAAAAAAGTAATAGCAACGCTGTACATTTTTTATGCTATTTTTCACTTTTTTCCCTTTGCTCAAAAGAGAAATGAAGGTTAAAAGAGAAGGTTAGGAAACAATGTACATTAATATCCAGGAAAATTTGTACTAATATCGATACCGCGAAAGTACTCTTCATTCCAGCTGAGACAAACAACTCTCAATTACTAAGCTTGCCACTGTGGCAGCATTTTTCAAAAATCCATACTTGTTATAATAAATTTGAAATTTTTCCATACAAGATCTGAGAAACCTGCAGCTGATTTAACAATAGATATACTCGTCCATTTGAATGATTTTTTTCGGGTGGATTTCAAGCTTGCAAATAATGCACAAGTAGATAGCTTTAGAAATAATGCATTTTATTGGTAATGAAATAATGCAGCAAACAGACATGTGTCTGCTCATTTTTTGTAGAACACGCCCATTTTGTTAATCGTTGATGTTGCATACATATGGGTACAAAAATTTGTCATTTTGACGGGGAAAATCTTGCGAATTGTCACAGTTACAGAAATGAAGATAGGAAGCTAAAATTTGGTATAAACATTCGCTGATCGGAATAGAAATGGGCGTGATCTGTTCACAAACGCACAATGTAGAAGAATTTAAAACAACCTCGCAAAGCACTGATATTTTTTTATAATTTTCGGCTACAGCTTTCGGTTGTGTGAATATGTTTTTGGAAAATCGCTATTCAAATATTCAATAGAACCATCTGCATGGTCGATGCAAAAATGGTTCCGTTCGGTTTTGTTGATGCGCCTACAGTTCACGATTAGACGGCTGAGTTAACTTTCACTTTCACTGCATTTCATTTGATATTATTTACTACCGTTTAATTATTGCTTCGCTTCCTGTTATTGACTATATACGACCTTTTTTACGCTTTAAAAATGGTTTCAATTCCGATTTCCGCGGAGATATTTTCAAAATACACATAATTCAAAACGAGTCGTCATAGCCTGAAAAATGAAAGTCACGCAAAAGAAATCGAAGAGACATAATAAGTCGCTTGAAACCAATCGCACAAACAAACAGCGCATAAAGAACTCCGCCCAAAAAGAGGCTTCACTGTTCATTTCACTACGCAAAATGTCAAATCGATTGCGGTATTTACTTTTCAGGGTATACGTTCAATGCATTGCAAGGCGTACCAATGGACAACAATTGCAATATATGCTCAACTGTTGATATAGAAATATTACCAAGTAACCTAATCATTATTTGATATTATTTTAGTTTGCCCTCAAATTACAACGAAACGCTCACTCAACATGCTCTTCAAACTTATGTATCTTCGTCTTATTAGTCGATTTCCCACAGAATTTATTTCAGACCATTCATTAGCGGACATAATAAGAGCTAGAGTTTTTTTATTGTTAGATTAGTTAGTCTAGTTTTCCTTGTCTTATTTTAATACATGTAGTTTACGATAATAGTTAATAGTTGTGTGAAAATGACAAGCGGCCCTTCTTACGCTTATACGGATTAATTTCTATTCCCGTGACGGCAAGCAATTGTCGGCAATCAGCTTAAGCATTAAGTTTCTTTTAATTACGTCTTAGAGAATAAAGAAAATAAATTGAAATAAATTCTAACTTACAATTAGTTACAAGTATTGCGTTACGCTCTTGATATGGGTATGGATTCAATTACCCAATAGCAAAAGAAGAGCTAAGAACAACACACGGATTATATTGTTGTTCCTAAAACGTAACGTAAGTGTGTCTGATTACAAGAACTTGGTTGATTGATGGATTGATTGATTGATTTGTTAAAGATATCATATAAATATGAAGTAAATTTTGTTTTCTATTTATTAATATGAACTTCCACAAAATTGCTTTCATAAATAATCCGTTTAAAATTGAAAAAAAAAAAGCTCTTTTCGCATAGCATTCGATTAGTTGAGTACCGGTATATGAAAATGTGATGTAAAAGAATTAATCTCTTTTTTTTCTTTTTTTTTTTGTATAATTTTAATAAAATGTCACTAAAAATATTAAATCACACGACGGAAGCAGGAAAAACACCGAATAGTGTGCGTATATTGAATAACGACAATACGATAAAAAATATTGAAGAAATAAATCATTCAAATGAATGAAATTCAATTGAATTTCAATTTTTGTAATGAAATGTTGTCGTTGATGATGACGATGATGACGATGATGACGATGATGACGATGATGACGATTTTCATATGTCGGTGGGCTTGACCAAAAAAGAAGACTGTCTGGTCAATGACAATGACTTTTAACAAAAATACCAACACCAACGACACCAAACCCAAGCACAGACACATACGTGAATAAATCTCTATAAAATTAAAATAGAAAAATTGGGAAAGAGGTACGAAAGAGGATTTGACAGATACTGATTCTCGTGCCGTTGATGCCGACGATGATGATGTTAATGAAGAGCAATGATGATGGTGGTTTTGTATAACAGCAAGAGTTACGATGTCTCTCTCTCTCGCTTTACTTAGGCTTTGAACAGTTCAACAAAGACTATTGTAAAAGTATCATCGATCAATGACAAATGCAATCAAAATGGGAACAAAACAATGTGCTCAAAATAAACAAAAAAAAAAATTCAAATTTTAATCATCAGTTTTTTTTCTTTTTTTTTCATAAAAACTTCAAAAAAATTTCACAAAGCTATTCCTATTACAATATTAATCTAAAAAGTATTGATCCATTTTGCTTATGAAGATGCAAAGAAGATTTGGTGTACTAAATATCGGATTACATGTGAAACAGATGAACAGATGAGATTGATCGTCATTTGGCAGCTGACTTTTAAAAAGATCTGTTTTGCAAGAAGAAGATGAAGATTGTGACAAATGCAAGAAAAATAGACTTCACTGCATCACCATAAAGAAATGTACGCAGTTCGTGGATATTATTCAAAAGGGACAGACAAAACGCTTCTTTCTTGCATACCCGGTGAATAGATATAAAGTATTCAAGAATTTAAAAAAATTTAAATGCTTCTTGCTTGTGTATCTTGAATAGATATAATGAGCTCAGATAGTAGACTCGTCATCCAAGGAGTGAATATGAGAAACGACGACTGCACAAAGCAAGCAGTTGTAGGAGGATCACTCTAACCGCGTGGCGTTCCACCAATTAAGAAAACACGGCTTTGACTCGGAAGAAGTCACTAGGTGTACCCATTTGAAGAGAATGTCTACCTAGCAGCCGGAAATTGAAAGATCTTGACTCATAGTTAGTAAGGGCACACATGTGAAGTGCCGATCGGCGTATTAACATAGCGTGTGCAATGAAGTACACGTAGTTAATGTACTTCCTATTAATATATCCATCCCTAAGACTGAACTGAGAGATATCTACAGATGTTAGTTAAAGATGATGTAATGTTAAGTTTATTTCGAAAGAGCCCGAATTGTCAATACCTTGACCACCAAGCCTCAAGGTAAGTGGGGGAAATGATGAAAAAAAATGAATGCTTGTCCATGTTTATTATTAAATAAAAACAAATGTGTTCAAAATTTTCCCTTCCAAAAGCTTAATACTTTTTGGATATTAATATATATCATTTTTCAAATTTTTCAGTCGATAACCAGTGAAGCGCAAAAAGTGAATGAGTGATTAAGTGAAAACTAAACAATACATTCGCTTATTGGTCTGCTTTGGCGATCGAGTTTGTATAGTCTTCATGTGTGTGTTTGTAAGGACCTTTATGTGAAATCCATTAAAATATTAAATTTTTTTTGAAAAGCAAAAACAACAAAACACATTCTCGGCAGTTGTATGTTATTAAATGAAATTGTTGTCTATATTTTTTTTCGAATTTTTTTTTTGTATTCATGAAGCCGTAGCAAGGGAATCCACGTAATATCAGAAAAGGTTGATAGATGCACTTACTTACGTGCGTATTTGCATAGTTTAAATAATATTTGCGTATTGATTCCTAACAATCTGTAGCCATCACTCTCTTGATAGCCAAAATGGGTATGCAATGGTACAGTTGAACGAAGGCATTCCAATGCACGTACACATGTGTACCTATAAATATCTGGATACACCTACAAAAATTCATGCATGTGTGTATATAAATGATTTGCAATTTTATAAGCAATGAATTCTACATGTACGGAAGAAAAGGAAAACAACACAGGAGGGAGAAATTTTGTACATTAAAGCCTAGTTACTAACAAAAGTGTGCAATAGGAACACAAATTTTTTTTTGTACAAATACTGCATATATTTGTCTATGTTAACTCGTCTAGGTATTGATATGCAAATGTGAAGAGAAAAAATATTTCGATATTTGAATTTTTTAAAGTTTGATTCGGTTCGGAAGTATATCAATGTTTTTGTTCCGTATGTAACATAAGCATACAAATTTGGATCCAACCTAAAGAGTCAGGAATAGTGAACAATTTAGTCAATAGAGTGCCTATTCAACTATAAGCTTTTGAAGTTTTTTTAATTGGTCGCGTAAGTCTATGTTTTTGAAAGTGGGGAAAGTGCTTCACGCTATATGCGTACTTGCATATTTGAAAATTCCAAAAACTTCGCGTCAATATTTTAAAAGATGTGTTTTTATTAAAAATGATCTAAATCCTTTTCTTGTACATATAATTGAAACATTTATTTGTTCATATTTCTGTTATCTATTGCATTATTACAATATTTTATTATTATATTGTTTTACTATTCCATATTATGTTATGCTTTGATTCCATTATTATATCGTTATATTTTTATTAGCATTACAATATTTTTCTATTATTTCAATAAATAATTCTTAGATCGTTACTAACTATAATATTAATTTCAGTAAAAAATAAGGCAAACGATTCTTAATAAAATTTTCGTTGCCGAGCATTCGAGAGCAGCCGCAGTTTGTGTAAAGGTTTCTTACTTGTCTGTTTTTGTTCGGTCCAAGGAATTTTAATAAAAACATACGTTTGCATTGGGTAAATTTTTCTACACACGTCAGCGAATAGCTCCATCATTTTCTTTGGAACAACCAAATGGGATACATAACTCAATAAGTTAGCGGTTGACATATATACGGCATATACGGATGACAACTCCATGTGATTTCTAGGTAGCACGAATCTTTAAAATTTCGTAATAACAAGTTGCACTTGTTTTGGGGATATTTCCTTTAGCGGAATTTTGCTCGTTCTCTCCCCTCGCCTGGCTATCGATTTGACTCTGGATTATAGTGACTTTACGTCGATAGATATCTGTATAATTTTTTGCAACTATATCCGCACTCCAAACTTGATTTTGGACAAAGCATGAGTGAAATGTATGTGGAAACCTTGTGTTATGGCCAGAGACCCTCAGAGATATAATGACAAAGACAAGACAGGTGTGCGGATAAATGAATAAATTAATTTCGAATTTCCCGCGAAAGAGGTACGGGTTTCTCTTGTATAACGTGGCACTTGTCAAGCACGGGCTCGATATAATAGAGCACAAAATTTGCGATTATTATATCGCGGTTTTGGCATAACACGATTTCTAAAAATCGAATACATGTTGCAACGGATTTCATTTCAATTGGTTCTTGCTTTTATTTCTCGCTAGCAAGAGATGTTGCAATCACCTTTGAGAAAAGACAAAATTGACTATCTGTAATATTTGATGAAAATGAGTTTTGTGATCGTCACATTAATTTTTTATATATCTTTTTAATATTTCTATTTCGTCATAGTAATATTAATCTGATGTGGACTGTTTTATACACTGTGGTATACTATGCGCTATAATATGTATAAGCAGACTTCCGTCGTCTCTTCCAGGGTCAACTCTTGCCGCGTTGTACCGAAAACTTTATTTACTTAAATTTAGATACCAGATGAATGAACACATTGTGTGTTGTGTTGCATCGAAGCCTGTCTTATGTTATTCGGGACACTGGAATAATATAAATCAGGGCAATGTTCAAATCAAGGCGTGTTATGTAGAGGCCAAGTCTTATGACGTTAAACTCTATGATAGCTAAAATTTCATTGCAAACATATATGTAAACGAAAAAGTAAGAAAACTGTAAAAGTCAATATTCTATTGTGGTTTCATTAATTTATACGATATATTTACACGAGATAAATACTGCGAGTAACTGAACATACTTAAATTCTTTATTGATAGATTTAAAAATGTAAAGTAATTCAATTTAATTAAGAGAATTTGCATTCGAGTGACTTCTTGTCATAGTAAGTCTCTACTTTACTTACAATATTTTTCTTGTGTATGCTAGAAAGTAAATATTATTTATTTTAATAAACGAACATAGTATTGCAGAGAGTAAAAGCAGTTTATAACGAAAATTTGCGTAAACTTTCTATGATATAATTGTGAGGTTTCTTCTATTGGAAAAGTATGTCACATAATATGATGACATGTGTAAACACTCGGAATGCAAGCATTGAAGTAAACTTCTATTCTAAATCTATTTAAAAATGTTTTCCAAATTGGTTTTCAAGCATCGAAATAAAGTGCAAATTTTAGATAACATCTAGATGGCAAATAACTTAAATTTAATTCCAGAATTTGTTGCACCAAAAATGAAACATAAGATTATTTCGACAAATTTAGAAGGTCCAGCCTTTTACTTCGGGTGCTGGCCTTACCCTACAATAAGTAATAGACTATAGAGGATTGAAGTTTTGAATGTTCAGTTTTGAGTGTTCTACATAAATTTGTACGTAGACATCCTTGATATTTGATTGCGAAAGAGTGCGAAGGGGTTTGAAGGCCCTTTTATAAAACTCAACAACATCTTGCATTTGTATAATCTAAACGACTCGTGCAATACGGGTTTATACACTGCGGTGTTATAGACGGGGATCTGCTAGCGTAAGCCCCTGGAAGTAGGCTTTAACAATGCTCGTCAACGTCGGTTAGAACTTATTTCTTTCCCTTTTTTTCTCTTTCAGCGTATGCTCATAGTTGCGTTCTACATTTTTGATATTTATTTTCACTTATCACGTCAATTTCTTTCTTTTTTCTTTTTAAATGTTTTCTTTTCATTACAATTGATCTTGAGCAAAGTCCTTCCTTTCATTACAAATGATTTATAGCGTAAAGAGTGAATGTGCGCTGCTTATGTACATAGGTCGCGTGTTTACTTGTAATTACGTTTTTTCAAACTGCAAAAATAAATTTATTAAAACAAAAGCATGATTTCAGTTTTCAGTTTTCCATGTTGAAAATATGACAAACCTTTACGATTTCAATTAATTAGAGTTTGAGAAATGGGTTCAGATATCGGTAAAAAGTGTTCAGCTGAAGGACGATCAAGATTGTTCTGCTTGCCAGAGCTGCCGGTGTATATCTGTACATAAAGTTTGTAAAGTTTACTCCATATGCCAACGTAATAGCCTATCCGCAATTAATTAGTAGTTTCCCTAAGATTCATTTACTTTTATACACATGAAGAAAACGAATTGAAAGGAATAGTGTTATCACAAATATTTCAGGAAATGACAACCATATTTTCTTCTTGGTCTTCTTACATTTAATAAATCAAAACAAATAAATCAACATGTGCTGGCTAAAAAATCTTCAGTGTGGACACGAAGGTCTTTGCTTGAAGACCGTATTTTTGAGCAATTAGAGAAAATGTTTATTAGTCAGTTGCCGAGCTCTTAGTTCCATTCTTTTATTATTTTTTTTTAATCCCAAAATATATTCGGGAGTATATATCATAATTTCGGACGAAGTATTTTATTAACGATAAGAACCACAACCATATGTAGCGCTTGAAGCACCGTAAGGGAAAAGTGCAGATGCTTCTGACTATTCGCTAGAGATTATTTCTTCCTACATTATTTTTTTGGAAGATTTTCTTAACAGTTAAGATATTGGCATCAGAATGAAGTCAGTTTGCGTAGAAAAGAAAGGTTTTCCTTGATTAGATAACACGGCACAATACGCAGACACAATTAGCAAGAAAACAATCGATTTGAGACGAACGTAGAATAGCCATTACCTACGGTAAATAGGAAGAATAGATTTTATCAATTCTCAAAAAGGTTGTCAACTCTGAAGAAATTCTAAAGTGCTGATAAAACAAATTGTATGCATGTAAACGTGTAAAGTAATGGATCGTCCAGGTCGCCACATCAGATAATATTTTGTAATGATATATACTTTCAATTCATGTTCCTTCACACTGATATCTGAAATTAACAAACGCTTTTTTATAAAACTCACTTTTTAGACAATCCGGTATGTGCTTGCTTTACAAAGTCTTCCGCACATTGTTCTGAGTGTTACAAATGCAATGCAAAAACCGGTACAGTGGCTTTCCCTACTAAAGAACGTACCAGAAAATGTAGAGAAAAACAAGCGGAGATAGACATAAGAAAAATCTAATTGTCATAATGGCTTCGACATGTTTACAAACGACTGTCAGCCACAGTCTAGAACATATCAAGGCAGAGAACACATGTCAGCCACCTCCTCCCACCCACAAGATACATCGAAACATTCACGTTTTCCTACAACAATTACAGGCATTCTGAAGTTTTCTACTTGAGTTTTCCACATACGTGTGTATTCCGTCCGCTTACTTACCACTATTCCTATGAAATTATGGAGAGAAATTCATATGTAGTTGGCATTTTGTTGTTGTTGTTGTTGTTGATGTTGTTGTTGTATGTCTGCCTTGTCACAGAGAATTTTTCTATACTTCCAGCTCTTTGTTTGCGTCATTGTTTTTTCCTACATCTTCTACCTATTTTGTTTTTCACTCTAAATTCATCCGCTTAGCTGGCTGTCAAGTAACGTCAGCAAGTGAAAGCGGCACACATAACAGTGTCATTTACTATTTTACTCATATTCCTATATATGTGCATATACACGCATGTAGGCAAAAAGTGCAAGTGTTGACAGGGGATTTACCTCTTCTAAGTTTCCTTCTTGGCTGTATTTCTTTTTTATTATTATTTTTTTTAACAATGTCCTGAAGGAAAGTAAAAAGGCTTAATCTAATCTATAATCGGAAAAAGTTACGTTTGGCTCAGAACGAATTTTTGTGCACCTATGGCGCTGCATCTACATCCTAGACAGATATTAAAGCTATCACTAAACTCGAGAGCGTCCATGCAGCGCAAAATAAATAGAATTTTTCCTTATAATTTTTTTTTTCTTTGCTAATATACACTGACATATGCTATAGTTCCTCTGGAGATTCCAGATTATTAGGACACTTAGGCTATTCTGCATCCTGCTTTACCTGCGGTCTCCTTCGTGCCATAATTTTGGTTGTGGTACCTCACAAACTCAATCTTGAACGTCGCTTGCATAAAGCTTAAAAGTTTTTGTTATTTTTCTTAGTGTTCTTCTACCGACAAACGTCTTTGTGTTCAAGTGTAATGTGTAGAGTTAGATATTGTCAATTGTTATCGTCTGGACCTAGCGTGGGGTCTTAATCGGACGAGTTCCCTAGAACCAGTGATGGTTAATGAGTGAATTAGAACACCCCTCAGCTTTGCCAGATAATCCTGCAAGAGAGAGGACCTATTTCAAAACTAACGTACGAGAATAAAAGCTTGGGCAAGGTCGAAGCCTTGCCTTTTGGGCAGGGCGAGGCCCACCAAGCATAGCTAATCATTTAATGAAACTTGAAAACATTTCAAGTTTCAAATAATAATTTCTTCAAGATCTTGCGAAATACATCAGACATTACAGATTATCGGAAATAACATTTTATACATCTTATCGTCATCTTGGATGAGAGATGAAGTTTCGATTTGCGACGACTATAGGTTATAGCTTTGCTTTCACTTAAAACACTTCGCAAATTTACTTATATTTGAAAGCCTTTTTTCGTTTTCATTCCCGTTCCTGTAGTTAACATCAATTAAAACATTATTTTGCAATTCCACTTTGAAGTGCACTTGGCGTTAAGCAAGAGAAGTACATATTCCTGTGTTGTCATTCATTTAGTATTCCTCAAGTCTCTGACTGTATTGCAGATCATCGACAATGCTTCTATATGTAGTTACTTATGTGAGCACTGCCGTACAAACAATGCAATGATAATAACAGTTAGAGTATAGAGAGAAGATGATACAACAACGGCACAAAATTGCAATTCTTTTGATAACCGACCACACCATTCACTGGTAAAGTTTACGCCTTAAGCTATTTACTTTGCGATGGGAATGTTTACGACATCCACAATGTAAAAGTCAGTTTACTTTATTCTTTAACTCTTAATTTATTTATTTCTTTTTATCTTTATTGTAATTGTTTCTTCTTTTTCTTTTTTTACATCGAATATTTAAGTTTTCTGTTTGTAGATGAGCTTTTTAAAGGTTTTTCATTTACTTGACTTATGAGATGTAAATATTCACTCAAATAGTAGGTCGTTTGTAAGGGTTAAATCATCAGCCTTCAGTTATATAAACGAAGACAACTAACCAAGTTACACAGAAATTTGTTACCATGACATGTATGTTTGGTATGTACGCTATTTGATTTTAGAAAAATTCTCAATCACAAAATGTAATATAATTATAAACATGTAAGAAATGGCAATCCGTTCGAATAACAAATAATTGCGAAACGACAACGTGAACTATCAAATACGTTTCACATATCTGACATGTATCTTTTATAAGCGGGTTTTGTTTTTTTTTTCTGACATGGCTGTCACTCTCACATCTCATTCTTTGTTTGCTAGGCTAGCGTTGGGTGTAAAGATATGAATTTTTTTCAATACTACAAGGCGCGTGTCCATGATCGGATCGCTACACGATGACGCTGTCGTTTTGTGCTCTACTCTTCAGCAGATTGCTAAGCATTTTTATACCCTACATCACTTGTTAAGTTTGTGCGAGTGTAAGCAATACCGATCGATTTAGAGTCACTTTCAGCTTGTCTATCCATCCGCCATTTTGCTTATGTTCAACCTGCACTGACGTGTTTTGGTCCGCGGGCGAACGCTATTAAAAATTATTCGGATCGAACCCCTCTTTCGACTACTTCCAATATGACGCCTTATTTTGAAATTTTAATTACTGTAGGGTTATATAGGGTATTTAAGGGTGAGCGCTATTCTGCTATAGTATTTTGATCTATGAATATAATAACAGAATATTTTTAAAAAGTAAAAGATAATAAAAAAGAAAAGTGTGTAGTATATAGAAGAACATGTAATTGTAATATTTTCAGGGAATGCTGTCGAAAATAAACAAAGCTAGGCGTATAGAAAAGCATTATTGTTTTTATTAATTTGTTATTTATTGGTCAACTTTATCAGGTTTCAGCATAAAACGTTGCCAAAATAATCAAGGGATAAGAAATATTACATTCAATTAACATATTAATAAATGGCCTTCAATTTCCTCTATTTTGGAACAGTATGCAATTGACTGTACACTTCAACTTGGGATTTTCGTAACCTAAGAGCCCTTGTTTAGTGCAAAATTGATATTGAAGGGTTTTTATTGTCACTTTTGTTTTGAAATACTAAATTTAATGCAAAGTCAGCCGAACGGCGTAACGTTGAACGATTACAATGCCAGAAGAATGCTGTAAATTTATATTTACAAGCAAAAGGCAAACCCTGACGATCTTATTTCGAAGCGTGAAGGCATTTTACAAATGCATCCGTATATCTGAAGGCCGCCTAAGAATATTAATCTTTCAGCATGTCAAACTAACCTAACTTAATGTATGTCATGGTCATATGCTCATGCTCACCGTTTGGACTAACAAAGTGTGCAACTGTCTAGTTCAGGACGCCTCTTATTGTGATCGCGCAAAAAATAAAAGCACAAAAATATATTAAAAACCATATTATAATATCTAGAATTGCTCCTTTCAAATCTGTAACGTACCAACAATATCTGGATATACTCCTGATAACATATACATGAATGTACATGTACATGATCCGTCCAGCCGAATTTCCTCATAAAATTTTATCATTATGAATGTGTTTTTGCCATAACAAAGTGTTTTAGAAAATACTTTTGCCCTTCTGTCAAGTCATGTCGTTGCAACATATTTTCATATTACACACACGCTGTGTTTGACGAGGATACGAGTACACCTCTAAAGACATCCACACAGTTAACTGGAAATACACTTTTAAGACCCCTTCAAAATTGATGTAAGCAAAGTAAACAAAAACTCTTGATCAATTTTGCGGTGGCAGCTTCTCCGTCCCTGATTTATCCATTGCTGACACTTTTTAAATCGTCAAAAATAGTGACCGCTATATGAAACTTCGTGCCTGCCACATTTCAGACACACTTATCGTCTTTCAATGTGCATACAATGCATACAATGCTCTGTTTTAAAGTCGTTAACTTACGAAAATGTTTCTTCTTGTCCAAGTTTAGAAGTCTATTTACTGTCTTCAGCTTGGTCTTCTGAGTATCGCTTGGGCTTATTCAATTAAAAAAAAAAAAGTTTACACTTCATTTGTACAATTATTTGCATAATTACCTACGCATTGCTTATGCCGTTGCCGATAACATTTGTTATTGCTAAACATTTGCAGTTCGCTTCTAAAATTCTCTACCTGTGTATGCGTTGAGCTTCATATTGAGAGCTAAAAATAAACATAAAATTATGTTAAGATGCTCTCGCAAAGGTAATACTCCAAGAAGCAGTCATCGTGTGCAGCACTAACGCCTAATAAAAACAAAACGAAATTGAGGAAAATTCTCTAAGAAAATAATCCAAATGAAAAATGCATTTTTACATTTATGCAGAGTCAAGCGAGGAAAAAGTTCGCACCCAAGGTTGGACTGGTGCAAATTCAGATCAAACCTTTTCAATATAAATGAGCAAAATTTTCTTTATATTTAAAGTCTTCCAAGAACCCCTAGCACGGATCGCTGTGCTGAAGAAGAAATTCAAGGGAAAAAATATGTTTATGCGTGAAATAGAAACTTAAGGTATTGCGGTATTTAACACTTATGAAAATGGGTTAAGTTAACCTTGCAACGTTGAGCATTGCGTTCAGCTTGCAAATGCGCATTTATACCAAGACGGACTTTGTCATAGAGTTGTTAGAAACTGTTATTTACGATGTAACCTGATTTGCAAGACAACAATTGCCTAGAAAAGTCTTTTTCCCCACTTCAAGTCCTTTGCTTGCACTATCGCCCCCTACGTGGTTGCTGCTATACAGCCGCTAATGCTATTTCCCTTTATATTCTACTCTACACTTCTTTGCTTTAAATCTTTAGGAAAATATTATTAAAGCTTATAAGCTCTTATAGTAAAAATTTGGAATATTTTAGCACCACGTTAATGTACTTTGGTGCCATATGTCAAGCAGGATTATCATGAAGTTTTATAAAGATCTTTGCCTCCGGTTGTTTTTTTTTTTTTCTTTCTTTCAAAGTATGTGACTTATATTAAAAGCAAAATTGTAGATTTGGATTTTTTCTTTTTTTTGTGATAGCTTTCGATATAGTCGTACACAGAAGGAGGTTAAGTTTGAATGTATAAAAGAAAAAGATGTTTTTATAAGTCAGTGTAAGAAAAATCCATTACGGGAAAGAGTTTAGAAACAAAATTAGTACTTTTGCGTTTCTTCCTTTTATAAATTGGTTGATTTAAATTTTTTAAATTGCAAGAAGGACATAAAATTTTGTTTACAACTGATCTGAAATGCATTTGCTACGAGGAGATGAGTTCAACCTTTCACAGTCCAAATTGAAAGTTTGAATATGAGAGACGTCATGGTTGAACACGTTGTATTTGTGTTGAGAGAGTTAATGTTCATATTATTGTGTGCTGTGAGTTGGATCATTACACCGCTTAACAGAATATCACTTTTTCCTTTTATTTTATCGACAAAACGTGTTTCAAGAAACTACAAAAGTCACCGAAGAACAAATTCTATGAAATACTGCCAGCGGTCCTTTCAGTCAATATTTTTAAGGAAATTGTATAAAAATATTAAAGAGTGCTATGAAGAGATTTACCATTTAGACTCAAGTACTGGAGACTCAAGGACTATTAGATCCCTTCGTGAGCCTTCGTGTTGGTAATCCACTAAGACTATCGTTAGGAATTGTTTTTTCGCTTGCACAAGTGTCAGACTTTGTCAGAAACCTTGTAATTAAGATTTGGCGGACGAGTTGTACATTTTTAATTCGATAGAGTGAACAACTCTTTCCAAGCTCATTAGGATTGTTGTTGTACGGTGATTGATAAACGAAAGTGCTCACCGGAAATTATTATAACGTTATTTTCAAAAAATTGCTAATCAAATAACTGGATGTTAACAACCATAATACCTGGGTGTTAGTGGGCTCTAACCACCCTTAGTGACTGTATTGAGGTGTTGTGGGCAATCCGTTCCGCTGCGTGAAAGGTCACATGCACTCAACTACCTATAGAAATCACTCATCAAAAAATGTATGCTATCATTTCATGGCGTCGTTCCTCTCTTTACAACTTTGATACGTTTTTACTAATCTGTTCATTTCTTTTCCCCGTTATCGTGATCACAGTAGTAGGATCGCAGGAAGCTCATTTTTGCAGCAAATCAAATGTAAGTCACTCGAAAATGTGTGATGTATCTTTTATTAGGATTTCAGTCCTTTGGACTTCAAACATCGAGTTAGACTATACCGTTAATATATCTTTCCGTACGACACACAACGAATACTTCTCGGCAAAGGTATGCTCACCACACTGAATCAAAAGAAGTTGTTCTTTTCAAATAGTCATACTTTTCTTACACAATACTACGTAAGCTGCCTTAGTTACTGCACATACGATCGAGGCTATGGATCTTAAGAGTGAAAGTGGAGTAGGAGTAGAAGTGGAGTATGATGCAGCTGGAGTCGAAGAATTGTGTAGGTGGACAGTCGTGTAGACAGTCGATAATCTGGAAAAGGAGAGCCAATGTGTGGAAATTCCAAGTGCACATGTCATTACGTGCTGACTAAAGCATTACCTAAGGCTTTAAAAAATATCTTCTTGTTAAAAAAATTCCTTTAAGGCCTCTTGCCTTAAAGGAATTTTCCGCATAGCTCTTAAAGTTTGCAACTTACTTAGCATAACATGAAAAGCTTGTATTGAAGCGTGCAGTGGCAATTCCAATTATTTACACAGGTACGTTAGCAAAATACTTAAATACAAAAGAAATGATCTACAAGTGATTAATTCGCGAATGACTTGTTAAGCGTTTAGAATTTAAAAAAAAAATATTTTGAAGCAAATTAGGTCATCCTAAAGGTCTTTGTAGAATTTCACATAATGTGATGAAATTTTTGTGGTCTGTATGGTAACTGACTCTCTAAAGTAATAAAAACGAAATTTGTATTTATATATAAAAATTTTCGAATCATTATCTAAATGAAAAACTTGCTAAAGTTCAAAGACCTTTTCCTAAAACAAAATTGCAGTTTGCATTTCATTACGCTAAGTGGCTGCTTGATAGCGTACGGAGATATGGAGAAGAAAAAAGAAAATTTTTGGTTTGGTGTTTATAAACCACACAAAAAAGCAGAAACAAATTTTTCCTGCAAAACACCGAAAGCCAAAATTCTAAATTACTCCTACTTACATACGTCTAGGGGAACAAATCCATGTTTGTTCAAGATTTAATTTTTTCCTGTTTTTTTTCATTTTTTTTCTTTTTATATGTGAATGTAGAATTTAATGAATTTATTTTGCCAAGAATTTTTCTCCTTTTCATACTGTTAACATTTACATATGCATTTGCTTATATACAGCCTGTGGGCTTAAATAAATTTTTATCATTACTTCTCATCTGTGCTGAATCATAGTTGGCGCAGAGCCGGAATTCAAAAAAAAAATGCATGCTCTTACGGTTTTTATCTAATTTTTCTTTAATACTAACTTAAAATATTCAGTCTCTTATATGTGTAAAAAAAAAAAAAAGAAAAGAAATTTTTAGGTTACCAAAAAAACAAATTCGGATTAATAAAATTGCTAGATATCGAGCTTTTGTGTTGCCCGTAGTAATTTTTTTCTCTTAGGTAGTACTTAGTAACACTTGGAAAACCTCCTTTCGTGAAATCTATATACATTTAAATAGATTAGGTTTCCACTTTCATTCATCTACCTATAAGTTATATGAAATCTTCTAAACGAAAAAAATGAGACAATTTTTAGAAAAAGTTAACTTTTCGGTTCGAATTCATTTATCACATTGAAAAATGGATGCAAAAGCCTACCGCACTCTAGTCGACTTATAGTCTACAAAGTCCATCAAATTCTCCAAATCATTGAGAAAGATCGGTATCTTGTACCTCTTGACCCAAGGGTGAATTTACGACTACCGAGCTAGTCCACGTGATGTAACACAAGCGTTACGCGATCGTTTGAATACAAGAATGTAAGTTTACAGAGTGGCCGGGATTTCGAGAAACGAAGTCCTCCCATTTTTGAAGAGATTGATTACGGGTGAGTCACATAGGACTTGTCAAAACCCCACCGTGCCAAAGCATTGCGTGTGAAACACGAACTGCAGCATCCCGTATGCCGCATGAGGTTATGGGTTGAATTTGGTAGGCCTGGAAAGGAACGGTCTATCATCCGTAACGCTAACTTGATGTCCTGCTTGCACTTTCTACTTTCAAGAACTAATGCGATTAAATGGCGAAGTTGTGCTAAACCCAACACACCTTTGATGGCGCGATAAAAGTAGAGAGAGCTTAGTTAGTAATTTTCGACAAATCTATCGTATCTCCGTAAAATTAGCGCTTTTTTCACTCACCCTCTTGACATCTCTTTGCTGACCTGAAATGGACCTTGGTTCAATTTTAAACTCAGGATCCCCAGTATTGCAATACAAACGTCGTATGGCAAAAGCTTATCGATGAAACACAGACAGGTTTGGTTTGATGAGGTTCATTCAAAATATAAGAAAATTTTGGTGAGGCAAAAAGGCAAATTTTGGTTATGGGCGGTGGACTAACTTCAGGCTCGGCAATTTTTTTAATATATAAATTTCGTTCTTGTTTTCAATTTTTTTTATTATATAAAGTTTCATTTAAAAATGACATAAAACATTTTACGTATTTATGAATACATAAACGCATATATGTAAGCGTGTCTGAATGCTATTTACATTTACTGCGTTTAATTATGGAGGAATTCACGTCGTTATTTATTTTAAAAAAGATAAACTTTTTATTTACTTATTAATTTTTTGCTTTCGTAGTAAAAAGGCTCGACCACAAAAAATTTTTTACTTTAATTGCGCGTATGTCTTGTTTTGCATAATTCAGCATCAGCATCAGCATCAGCATCAGCATCAGCATCAGCATCATAGTCGTAAAATGAGACCGTTTAACAAAAGCTCCGTGTAAAAAATGAATAAAAAAAAATATTTTTTCATTTACTATTTGCACAGTTTATTTTATATTTGCTTAATTTAGCACACTTTTAGAAAAATTGTCCTCACATAGCAAGTGGAATTCACGTTTTATGCTGAACTGCATGCAAAATTTCCAAGGACAGTTCTGCATATTCATACGTAATCGTATATAGGCTAGCGCTGTGCTCGCATACGAAAAATGCTAAAAATAAATGAAAAGAAAATATACTTAGCAACACCGCACATGCATTTCAATATCTACAAATAGAAGCCGGTGGCGTTTGTGAAATGTCTCCATTGACAGCTTGACTATTGCCAAGGAACTGACATAACTTGCTCGGGAAGGATGCAGTCACACTGTGAGTTTCTCATTAACAAGCGTCTTTCATTACCTTACGATTAAGTATTTAATAAAATAAAAAAGAATTCAACATAATCTAAAGCTAGTCACACATTTATTTTGCATCAAACGGAAATCAGAGCACGAATTTTTCATGCTTCCTAGAGCGATTCAATAAAGTGTCTATAGCCACTCCGAGGTTCAGTCAACTGAAAATGAATTGAAACTTTTGGTTTTTAATTCAAATAAAGTTTTAGAAATATTTGACATTTTTACTCTCTCTCTCTTACTATACTCTCGCTCTCTCTTACTATACTCCCAAGGTTAATTTTCCCAAATAAATAATTCCATACTATTCACTCTACGCAGCGGATCGTCACGTCGCTAACACCTTATTTGGAAAGCATGAAAGAAGGAGAGCGGTTTTTAAAGCATCCCTACGTTCAGAAGCTGTACTTCTGGAAGATCGCTTGCGATTCCAGGTAATGTTCAAGTCGCAAACAAAGAATTTTTCTTATACTCGTGGCTATAATGCACTGGTTAGCGAGTTTCCTCATTTATGAAATCATAGACATGTTGAAAAACGTTGTTGCAGCACTGAAGTTCTAATTTTCTCATTGCCTTCAATCAAAGTTTGGTTTTTGTTCGAGAAGCAAAGGGAATATTCAGTAAGAAAGTATCGCAAGTAAAACGGTTTCATATTAAATTCTATTTTCGACTATAGATATTTATTATATACACACCTCAGGTAAGCGTGGTTGCAAAAACAAAAATCGCAAGAAGACAAAAGTCACATTTATTTAAGGTTTTTGTATTTACGTTTCCGAGATGGTGTAGGAATAAAAAAATGTCATCACAACTTGACCAAAAATTTTGGTACAATTGGAAACACTTTTTTCAAAGGAGTTGCGGAACGGGTTGGAAGCATTTCCTGCATATCAGCTTAATACATTGTTAAAATCAGGCCAGCAGAATGTTGGTGTCTTTAAGAAGCCTAAAAGCCAGTCGCCAGAGGGAAAATATCGCGGAGATTTCTTTAAACAACGGCGAGACGGAAATTCTCGGACTACATTCGTCCGTCTGCATAGATATTCCGTCGAAACATGCTGAAGGGAAAATGAACCCAAAGGAGGCGTAAGCACTAGAAGGTGTACATATGATACGAGAAAGCGAAACTGTAAAGTCTCGCCTTTTTCCACAAACTCTGTGAAAGAGAAATCCCGGTCAAAAGTATGTAGATTTTATACGAGTTCTATTACATATTTCTTGATGTGGCGAGTGCCCCCAGCTTCTTCTAACCACCTTCGTCTATAATGTTTCATCTTTTTGGCACGAAAAAGAAAAGACAAACTTAACATTTTCGCTCTAGCTAGCTCCCCTGTCTCCGCTCATTGAAAGTAGTTTGTAAGGATAAAAAAAAAAAAAAAATTGTATTAAATTTGACAACTTCTCACCCTAACAACTGAAGTAAGTTTGCTTTGCAGTTTGTTAGCGCTGTTCATGGCCACATAAGCACAAACATACAAGTTTTTGTCGAGAATATTTCTTTTCGATGTAGTTTTCTCCAAGTCTGCAAGCTTTTTAATTAGCTTGATGCATAGAAATTGAACCTAAAACTTTGATAAAATTTTATTTGTCGAATTAATTGGGATAAATGGGATTTGGGGGCTTCGGCCGCCTATATTTAGAAAATCTTGAAAATTTGTGAACATGTGTGAATTGAGTGGTACTTCAATTCGTTGAAAACATTGCAATATTGCATCTGAGGAGGTTATAATATTTTCAATATTATTGTAAAATTAATGTAAATTCGTTTCTATTTTTTCCTTTTTTTCAGCTTGTGGGTGGTTGTTCCTCTCACAATAATAAGCACATTTTATTTTGTCTAGTTTCATAAGTTGTAGGCAAGTAACAATTTCGTCTACACCTGATTCCGAGTAATTTGTTTTACGTTTCCCTCCAAACTTGCTCGTTAAATTTATTTCGTCGGATATTTCTTTATGCGCGTTCAGGTAAATTTCGGCTAAAATGTGAACAATTGTGCATGAAATCTTTCTTTTTTTATCAAAAATGAAATGTCTCTATAATATTTAGAATTTCGGACTTCCAAGTTCCAGTAAACGTTATTTCGAGTATTTTGAAGAACGTGAAGTTGAATCTTTGTTTTTATTTTACAACGCGATACAAACAATATCATGGTAGGGCTTAGACGTGTTTTGCGTGCTATGCATGTTATAATAGACTACCGTATATTCATGTTCTTAAAGCCGTTTCGTGATCAACACTACAAGTCACGAGGTACTCAAAAGCGAGTATTGTTTATTGCGGTCGTCGCGATTTCACAATCTTTGTGTAATAGTAAAATTGACATCGAAAGGTTTCATTGCGATTGATAACAACGCAAGGACAAGGCTAGCTATTTGTGAGTTAACTGTGCCGAAAATAAGCTTTACCAATGACATGACTTCGGAAACATTTGCGAGATCTGTTGTTTAGCAGGATGCAACATATCAACGAGTCCTGTAAAGATCTACTTTCGTTCCCCTTTGTTTATCAAACCTTTGGCATGCATAAGTTTACGGGTAGATATCTTTTAAACAGTTTCACTGTGGATTTTGTCCGACAAGCAATCAACCTTTCCACTGCTTTCCAAACTAATTCTAAATTTTCGTTTTTGGTAATTGCGCGTAAAGGCTTACGACTTGACCACGACGTCAATATAGGCCGATAAATCTCAGAGAAACTGCACACGCTTTCTTTGTTCCTTGCTTGTAAAAAGGCTCTAAGATCCTTCTCTATTGATTTGAAAGATTTATCTGAAGAATCTCTCGTCCTAGCATTCTTTATGCATTTGCTTGGTAATCTTAAATTCTATCCTAATCCGACGTTTGAAATATAATCTCGTGGTTAATTTGTTAAATATCCTCGGGCACTCTTAAGCTTAAGTCCAACGGCATTGCCGCTCTTTGAAAAACTCTCAAAGGTTGTGCAAGCTGGAATAGAGACTTAGTAAAGGAAAGAATGAAACAATAAAAAGGAAATCTCATCTTTTAATATTACATAAAAAATGAATTCTCCCTATAATTCTTTTCATTTCCTTTTTGCATAAATATTCCATTGTTTCAATGGGAAAACGCAAGGTAGGTGGATTATAAATTACGTGAAAGGTTAAAGCATTAACATTCCACAACACATTGTTTAGATAAAAGGTTTGTTCACAAGTACAAAAAGAACACCAACCACCTTTCCTGCACGATAGAACGACGAATGACCGACCTACACCGAACTACACTGACGTATGTAATGTTTGTGGTGGTACTTTACATTAAATCCATTTGTTGATGAAATATAGCAGATACCGTCATGAATGTAAATGAAGTGAAGTCAAAATTCGCAAACTCATGTTTTGCGTGTTGGAGAAGAATTTCATGATAAAATTGTTTGCTGCTCATGATTTATACAATTCCATGTATTTGTTAAATGATACAATTTTTAATAAATTTTTCCGTTCGTAATTATAAAATAATTACGTTTTTTAAATCAATTCAATGCCTTTTTGCCCTTTGCAATGCGTTAAAAAATTCCTCTATAGGTAAAGATTTTGCTGACTGACCAGTAGTGCATTCAATTCGTTTCGGTTTTCATTTATTTAATTACACCTTGCAACATAACGTATTAATTTCATTGTGTCTCACTCTTTTCCCCCTTTCTCTTTCTATCTACCTGTACAGGGAATGCCATCATAAAATAGCGGTACAATTAAAATGCATTCGTCATGCAATTTGTTGTAATTTGTTCAAATTTAATGCACGGAAATTGCAATTTCATTATGACTATGATTCTGTGTAATCGTTATTTGGTTCATTTGTTAGTTTATGTATTCATTTTTGTTCGTGTTCATTAACTAGTTCACAATAATATTGTTTACCAGCTTGATATATACTGGCAGGTTGCCGTACGTAAGCGATGTTGTCGTGCTAGCCCACTTTGACCGCTACTACTACTTACTCAGCTAAGGGAATTATTGTTGCCATGTTTTCCTTTTTTTTTTTTTTTTTTTGTGTCCATTTATTTCACATTTACCGATAATTGCTGTAAAATGTTCTCGTTCACGTGACTTTGTTAAAATTCTTAGGTTATCGCTCTGTTCACTACGTACATGCAATAGTAGTACACGAGCTTTTATATACATCAGTAGCATACACATACATATACACTATTGGACTTCTCTAAAGGATTACTTAATTTGTTTTAATAATAGACATTAATTTTGAAAAGCCATTAAAGAGAGAGACAGACAGACAGACAAACAGACAGACAGACATACAAACATAACAGGCAAATGGCGAAAGCTCAAGCGAAAAGACAGGGTGGGTGCACCCTATCGTTGTTTGTTTATGTAATTTAAACTTAAAATGTTAACATGAGTGCAAACAATAATTCATTTTGGTGAATAGCAAATTTTCAATAAACACGCATCAGCTTAAACTTTAAAGGAGTTTTAAGCAATTAGAAGGAAAAGCAAAACTAATTGGCGTTAATGTTATACTGAAAAATAATTTCGGCTTAAAGGTTGAGTTTACTTTTTCCCCCAAATCAAGTGGCTTTTACACTTCCTATTAACAAAGATTTTTATTTTTCTTCTAATATCGCACTTGGGACTAATGTACACACATAAAGGGTATTGTACGTAATTGTAAGCGCATGGCACATTGGCTGACGTCATAGTTTATGCGCAGTTCAACTAAAAATTTATATGGGAAATCTAAAGAGAGAAGACAAAGTGATGGTACGTTTTTGGTTGATGAGAAGGTTATCGACTTGGGGGCAGCTGTGCGATTTCGACCGCACTGTTCGTTAGGGTTGTTGAAGCGCCCGTACTCAATGTCTGGAGTTCATACGTTCAAAAATCCTGGAAAGATACCATATAGTGCTGCTGTTGCTGCTATTTACTATTACTGCTCACTATTCCACTTAAAGTATGCCGAAAACTTCAAACTACTCTTCAAACTTCAACTTTTATTAATTTGTCGCGAGACAGAAGGAAGTCGTTTGTTGAACATGTTCATTCAAATCAATACGATAATCATCAATAATGGGAAAGAAGAGCGCATTAGCGATGCAATCGCCAACGTCTTACGATACTCTGCACTGTGTCGGTGCGCAAACCGTGCAAAACAGAGTGCTTTGGAGTCGATGTCGCAATATTGCTTCCATTTGGCCAAAAAAAAGAAGAGACTGGTGGTGGCGGCGACGTTTCCGTGGATAATCTTTTAGTCATAGTTTTGCTTGGATTGGAAATACAAACAAGCCCATCATTGTTGCCAGAACGTCCGGATCAGTGTTAACAGCGCGATATCGAGCACCACTAACAGCCATTGCTGGGCCAATCTCATTTTCGAAAAAGTATGACCAAAGTTTCCTTGGTTTTGAAATATTGTTCAACAATGAAAACTCGTTCCTCTCTCGCATAATGCTTTATTTTTACTAATTCTGAACTGTCAGCAGTTGCCAGCACTTTGCCGCATAAATGCCGGCAAAACCAATTCTTGCGTAAGTTTTGGGACGCTTAAGATAAATGTAGACGTATATATAGATTGCATCCCTCCAGGATTTCAATTTTTCAGAAAACCAGCGGCTATATCTAATATACGACTTTCGAAGAAGAAGATAAACAGGAAAACTTCAATATTTAAATTTTTGTAGTAAAAAAATTTGAATGCTAAAAATCAATAGTAAATTTGTTCCAATAAAAACATAATTTTTCCAAGCAGCATAAGCCCAACAATTTTTATTCGATGTATCCTTAAAATAACATTCTAAAGTGCAGTACATAGGTTTTTAAAAAGCTAATTTAATTTTAATTTGGCCAATAGTAGGGAAATATTGGACGTTCCATGCCTCCATGGAAATATTCGCCAATTACAACAAAAATTAATAATTTTGAAGTCTGATACATGTCACACTAGCTACGGGTATGTAGATTAAGCGTTGTTTTTTTTTTAGATTCATTCACCCAACTATAGGACTACACTATAGGCTACGGGGGCCTAAATTTTCCATTTTTTAACGTTTTCCAAAAATAATTTCTTTTAATAATTAATATTTTATAATGAATGTTATTATTATACACGACACTGTATCATTTATTTAGTTCTTATTATTATTTTAGCTTTTAGTTGCTGCGTAGCATGAAGGATTATGACAAAGACATAACAATGAGATTGATATTAACTTAAACCAGCCTTGAAACTCGCATTGTTAAAAATGGAGAAGAAAAGAAATCAACGCCAATTGTTAATAACAATACCGATTAAAGATTCATTTTTATCAGAAGCTGAGAATAAATAATAGTTTTCATTAGAACGTTTACAAGGAATCATATTACCGAATACGTTTACTCCATTGTCCGTTCTTCCATTCAAAAAAAAATAAAAAAATGTACTAAAAAGAAACTTTTTTTTAATGCTGCTAAGCTGGTGCGACTCCTTAAATACGTTCAGAAGTGCAACTATCACTCATTAAGGAATCAAAAAGGATGAAATTGCTTTGAATTCAATAAAAGAAATCCACTTTCAAAACTCGATCTTAAACGATTTTTAATGAAGGAAATTTTTGAGAATCATTTATTGGATGAAATCAATGAATTTCTAGTGCATTCCCTGCTATTCCCTGCAAATGTCTCTGTGGACTCTTAGAAACAGAGGAAATTCTGTGTCCTATTCAATAATATCTCTACTGCGTTGTTGTACTAGCAGGGTCGGAACCATTCCCCAATGGTTTCCCACCTTTTCGAATTCTAACTACACATAATACTGATTTTTTTTTCTATTTAGTAACCTTTTTTTTATAGCTGCAAAAGAGCAAATAGAGCAAATAGTTATATAACTTTCATAAAGAAAAAAACAAGTAAAATCATTATAGTAGGCCACCAGCCTTCATTCAATACCCTATGCCACAACGCTTAATACAGTCCGACTTACCATAACGACTTTTGAAAAGAAGCCAAGTTTCCGCAAAAGTGGTCCGATTCGAACGATTTACAATAGCGTTCGTCCTTGGACTGAGACACGCCAATGTACTAAATTTCATCAAAATATCTCAAAAATTACCGCGTGTAGGGTGAACAAAAGAAGACAAGAAAAAATGGACGGCCGGACGGACGGACAAACAAGTTTCCACACAAACTTAATATTTTCTAGTACCACGAGTTATGACGAGTAATGATAAAAATAAAAAGTTTCATTCTTTAAAATATGGAAAAGACACAAAAAGTTAATGTAAATTAAAACACAAGTTTATCTAAATCTTGAAGCCCCGATAAACTCTGAGTGTTTATTGAAAGATTTACTTCTGACGACATTCTGGCGAAATCTCTTCTACATGTAGAAATGTTGCCTGTCACTTGCCGTACACCTCTAGGAGGAATGGGCGTCATTTGCATTATGTTAGTTTTGACTGAGCTGGCTGCCGGCCCGAAAAAACACGTGCCCTGGTTAGAGTCAACCAGCTCGTAACTAAGCTAATTACTATCTCTTGGCTGAAATGCTTAAGAAGCACGTGTTTTTGCTTGGAAACTTGTAGGTTGTCCTAAAACCTCCGCCTTGTTCTTTTCGTGCATTTGTAAGGAGCAAAATTGTTTCGTTGACACAATTCGCATTGATTTCACAGCCTGTTCAAAGTAATACGACTGCGTTGCTTCATTTCTCGTAAGGAAGAAGTACGTGTTATCTCTAATATTTATTAAGGCTTAGATCAGCTACTTTCCATGCCCAGTTTTCTTTGAAACACAAACTTATAGCTGCGCACGTGTCTAACGGAGTAAACCTTACTGAAAAGTTTACTGAAAAGTTGTCAGTTGGCTCATGCCTTCCAATTTTTCATAATGTTATTTATAGAAACTTTCTATAATTTCCAAGATCCAAGATGGATGACAACCAACAGCGCAATCCCATATTTTGCCTTTTTCCCCAATCTATCCTCGTATATAATATTTGAAAGGAATTACTCTTCCTTTTAAGAGACGAATTCCCATAAATATGAATGCATGAAATTAATTATTTAAATTCATCGGAATTTTACAACTCATTTCATAGCATACATGCATACATATATGAGTTTATATATATATATAGATGTATGAACACATAGACATTGTAGACATGTATGCAAGAATCGTTTATAACTGTAAATGATAATATTATGTAAACTGATATAAGTACAATAATGGTTCAGAATATTTGCATATACATACATAAACACAACATAATGCAAATTTATTGTATGTATTTTAAATACGAACAAATGTATATGTGTTTGTACATTCATTTAACATGATGTCTATATCTACATATAATGACCATACATACAATTTCCATGTTAAAGATTGAATATTTTAAATAAACGAGAAAACATAGAGGAAAAGAGAGAAACAGAAAACATTATTCTTTTCTCTCGTTTTTTTTTTTTTTTTTTTTTTTTGATATTGGAGTTATGACAATTTCATAAACGAAGATATAAAGAAAAAAGTTTTACTTGTGGACTTGCATACAAGGGAGGAAAAAAAAAATCCAAAAGATATAAAAGAAAATCACACCAGGTTTATTATTCCGGTGTGGATGGATATGAAATATCTGACCACATATATACAACGCATGAAACGTATGCCGGCTATGAGAGCCATAGCAACACATCACCAATACTTTGATTAACTTAATTAAGCAATTTTTATTTTTTTCTTTCTTTACTGCACGCACAACTGTGCCTGTGCAAACCAGCAGAAATTCTTTTCATGTATCAATTGATGATACATGCGTGTGCACCTTGATCAGTCAGCGTAAAAAGTAAACTTGTCTGTCTGCCATTTATTAATGTTTTCTTTATAAATGTTCCTTTCTTTTTCTTTTTTTTTTTATTATTGTAATGGCTATATGCATTAATTATATATCTGACTTAAATAAATTTACAGTTCGGTTTGCTTCAATAATTGCACAAGTTTTCCATACACATTTTTGATGATAGATGTGTGCGAGCCCTAGAAACGTTATATAGCCCAGCTCAGCTCAGACGTATTCGGAAATTAAATGTAAATAACAGTTTTTCAAAAATATTAAAATATTTATACATTTCGCATTCGTATATGGTATTACGGTTTGATTGCATGCGTATTTATCATTTTAATAAACAAATGTGCATAAGAAATACATCTACTTCTAGACGAATTTTGGGTGCCTTCTAGCTTGGAGTAGATGAAAGGGGAACTATAAACAATAGGGTTATAGGGAACTATAAACAATTCAGTGGATTTATCAAAAACATTCATTCCTACGTAAACAGTAATTCAATGGCGTGGTGGTAGATGTAATAGTATTGCTTAGTCGATATGTGCCAAATCGGTAGGAGATATGCCCTTATCGACTGAGCACTTACCACAGCTACGACTAAATATGCTCCACCACACTGAGATATGAATCCGCGAACACTGGTTTATTAGTCGCAAACTAAGTGATGTTGTGGCAAAGGTCAAGTGAAACTTGCATAAGAATTGCTCAGCCTTTTCTTCCCGACCAACATCGTATACACAGGCATAGGGGGAATCCCCTGGCTGATTGCCAGGGATTGAGTAAACTTCTTCGATTACACTTCTTTGTAGTTGGGACCTATCGACGACACTAATGAACTGTGCATAGAATTAATTAGTGCTTGTTATCACGTTCTGTCATCATGTTTTGTCATATTCTTTATTTAAACTGTATTCTATTTTGTTTATTGCTTAACAAATATTTAATAAGCAACATTTTTATTTTATGGTCAGTCCACTTGTTATAATGAGTAGTGGGTCGTCTAATGAATAAAATTGTTCAAATAACAAAGATTTATTTAGTTACGAGGTAAAAAAGACTTTGTTTAACACGCTTCAAAGCATAACAATCTAGTGTAGAAGAAACGAAGCAATTTTTATTAGTCTAGTCTAACCTTGGTTGAAACTCACACCAAGCAAAAGCTTTAACGGCTAACATATTTCAGCTTTCCAATCATGTAATTAATCATGATGTCGCCCACTATCACTAATAGCGTGAAACTGTCTTTAAAGAAACTGCCTATATATTTACCAATGACTGATGTCGTGGCAATTGAATCGACTAAAAAAAAAAAGCACGTTTCGCCCTTAGGAAATGATTCTGCATTTCCCAAGCTTAAGCGTACACTAAACGGGTAGTACGGGACCTCATTAAAAATTGGCAAAATTAAGTTTGGCAGTGTTAACATCCTTTATACTGGTTACTGGCAACTTCATTTTTGATTCAACTTCCACGGAATCCTCGCCTCCATAACACAAATGACTTTCGTGGACTTTGGAATTATAGTAGTGATCGAGATGCGTTTTCCAGTAACAACGGTGTACACTCCCAATTTTAATTTTAAACGATTTAATAACTTTTTGGGAGAATTTACAAACGATTTTCTAATATATATATTATTTGAGGGTGTTACAAAATAAATAATAAACTTAATACACTTCAAAAGCATGCTGTACTCCAGAAGTTGCGATGTAAAATTGCAAAACACATTTAGAGTATATCGCCTAAGGCTTTCTAAATTTTTATGAATTTCTCTTGCAATCATTAGTTGTATAAGCAACTAAGTAAATATAATGCATCATACGTTCTCTGTTTACACATCTTTATGAATGTGTGCATACACGCCTAAAGAGCTACAAAGTTGTTACATTTCCATACCTAGACCTAGTGATACTGATTTATAAATATTTTGTTTGGTTGCAGAGAAAAAAATTCCAATAAATTGGCATTGGCATATTTACCAATTTGTGTACCCGAGCGGCCGGCCGGCCGACGAGCCGGCTCACTTAACTCGTATTGGTATCTGCTTACATTGTATGTGTGTGCTATGTGTACACACTGTTTTTACTTTTTGCCGTCTGGCAAACCAAACGTATGCCAATAAACTTAACATTGTTATTTTCGATTTTGTTTACATTGGTGTTGGCTTCCAATCCATTTAAATTCAAATACATTTACATGTGCACACGTTCCCCCATTTTCTCTCTCGATCTCTCTCTCTCTTTCTTTCTCCCTTTTCCTCTCTGACGCTACCTCTACCCTGCTTTATGTGCACATACTGCCCGAGAATTGCTTTGTGTTCGTTTTAGTGTAAACTTCCGTTGATAATTTCATTGATTGCTGCAGCTGTTTGCATTTGTGTTTATGTATTGGCTATTTTCCCCACTTTTTCCCCTTGCATTTATATGCGTTTGTATTTATTTATTGCAATTTAAACTTTTATTTATTTATTTTGTATTCCAATTTATATAAATTGCGGTAAATATGCAAATAAATAAATATATTGTATAATATTTTTATTCGCATATTTTAATGAAAAAAAAAATAAATAAATAAATAAATATTTTTTAAAGGATTATAACATTTTTAATGCAAATGACTTTTAATTTTGCTTTGCAAACAACAATATATATGAAAGTTAATAAGCCAGTACAGCGGTTTATACGTTTACCATTTTCTATGTTCATTATTTTTTTTTTTTTAAGCATGAGCAGTTAAATGAAATTTTGGCTTCTTTTTCTCAGAAACAAACAAGCAATTAACGGGTATTCGCCTCGGAACATAACTAAAAAAACTAGCGCGAAAAAATGTGTGATAAGAACCTTTACTAATTTGTCGATGTTTGGTTTGGTAGAAATGCATTTTGACGACTCATCTTTGCGAGTCGGGAATTTTGGATGATTGGTTAATTAATTTGTTATAGAAAAATATTTCATTAATGCAAATATGAAACTATTTTTTTTTTTTTTTCAATTAAAACGCACTGTTTGTTTGCTATTTACTAAACGACTTTGAAAAGCAAAACACTCTGCGTAACTGTAGGACCGAGCTTGCGTAAAAGGACCTGAAAGGAGAAACACCGCAATGCCGCATTCGTTTAAACTCAATCTTGTAGCGACGTCAGAGCGCCCAAAATTGGGAAGGTTTGACAGGGAAATTTTATTACATACAAGCCGGCAGTTTGTCCAGCCCCATGGCACGTTTTCTGCAGCACCCTCTTACCTCTTCACTTCAAAAACTTCAAAAGAAAATCACTTGATTCGGATTTTACTCAGAAATGCCAAAAATTCTGCAGTGATGATATAAGTGACGAAGAAATGTCAAAATGTTACCGATCAAAATAAAATTCATTGAAAACAGATATAAGGAGAATGTGCTTAAATTCTAATAAAGAAAATTCCACGAGGTTGTGCAATAGATGAAAATCTTTGTATTTAATTTTTTTCTTAGGACTTTTAATACGAAATTTCTGAATTCTCTCGGAATTCGGCATTCTTCTCTGTTAACAGTCAGCTCAGATAGTAGGGATAATTTTTAAGAAACTTTTCCAGGCTTCCATCAGATTATCGAAATCCTCACAACTCCTATAAAACGTTGGCCAAAACTATTTCCGTTTGTATAATTTTAATTGATGAATATATCTTTACACTATCTGTTAATCAACTTCATGTAGAACGTAATTGTAATCGAAAAATTCCTATAAAGTAGCAAAAAACTTTTCATTCTACTGCAATGCACTTCAGTTTCACAATGATTCCATTAGTGTATGCAGTAATATTTAACAGTTTCATTTTGCAAAAAAAGCTATAATTTACTTAAAGTTTATATAAATAAATTAATTGTCTTTACAATTTATTTGGAAATTATTCAAAAAGTTGTTGCGAGAACTTTGTACTGAGAATATCAAATACAACGAATTGGTTTGTCTATATATTTCTAATTGGGTTACGAAAACAATCGACTTCTGTTAACCATTCATAAAAAATGCAATATTTCCACAGAGGCAAACAAAAAAAAAGAAAAAAAATATTTTAACCTTTCCTTAATAAATAATAAAATGGATAAAAAATGTATGAAATCACTTGTGACTCGTGATTCTCATGATAAATTATAACTAAAAACCACCCATTTAGGATTACGATTTTATTACATTCAGATGCAACACAAAATTCTATAAATAAAACACATTTCATTTTTGGTAAACATAACTCTGCATTGTAACGTAAAAAGAGTGATTTGGGTTGCTCTAGGGATTGACTTTGGCAAACTTTATGGTCGTTTAAAGCTCAAATTGTAACTATGTGGCTGACTGTTCATTTAAATGTTGTGTTTCAAAAAAAAAAAAAAAAAAAACAGTAAAAGCAAGTCAGCACGGTACATGCATGTGTGTGTGCATGTATGCATATGTTAATGCATGTGTATGTTTTCTTATGGCTGATCTGCTTCAGTGCTTCAAACCAAACTGGTAAGTTGTCTATGTGAATTTTTTCTTGCCAAGCCAAGCCAATCACGTCGGGAAGATAATCGCGATTTTGTTAAACCGATGCAAATGCGAACTTAGATCGACCTCTGCCATCATAGGAACTTTCCGGCTTATGTTATACTCAAGAATTTCGATGAACGTACGTATCACGTTCAAATCCAGGCACTTTGAAATTAGACTCGGTATACATATATAATTCCGATTGGCGGTCGTGATGAAGGTGCAGTAATTGTTTTTAATATTGAGGCCAAGACCTAAGCCTAAGCGTCGCTTGGTAACTTCACGTGGGTCTAAGGCATTTAGTTCTTTTTTACTTCAAACTTGGCCAGGACGATACATGGGGCCTTTGCTCTAATTTTTACGGCTTCAAGGGCTAGACAATAGATGAATGGACGGACGGACATTAACACAACTAAATCAAATTCTACGTGGATAAGAGTAATGTTTAATATATGGCAAAAACAGCATCATCATTTGCCGTCATCATCTACGATGTCTAACTCCAACGCATACGTAAATTTTCTGCAAGAAACAAATTTTTGTGCTGTGCCATGGTAATTAAAGTGTTGCCGGTATTGGTAATGAAAAATGTGTGAATGTTCTGATCCTTATCTATCGGCATCCTAATCGGGTATTTTATTTCCCGGTAACATGGTGCTCTACATAAAAAAAAAATTATTTGAGTTAACGTTTGATTCATTAATAACATTTTTCATTAAAATATATTTACTGACAACTCGAAAGCTTTAATAAATAAAATTGAAAAGTATGACTGAAATGGAAAAGCGAACATATTAAAGTGAGAAAGAGCATTTGTTTTGCTAAATGCTTTTGTTAGGTCGATTATTGCCATTCTGCGTAAAAACATTTGCACAATAATGTTTAAATAGGGTAAAAAAATCTGTGGAAATTGTTGCAATTTTATAGTTAAATGGCCATAAACAATTTTATTTGCGTTTTTTATTTTCTATTTTTTTTTTTTTTAACGACATATACTCACATGCATGTGAAAGTCGTGTATTGGGTAGGTAATAATACAATATATATAACAGAAACAAAAAAGAAAAAAATATGTATATATTTGCCTTGCTGATATACATGAGTGCCTGTAAATATGCAATGGATTCTATTTTATTCTTTATTTATTTTTTTTTTTTGCGTTTGCTTGAGTTTTGTGCAGAAGTGTATCTCTCTGCAATGAATTTTATGACACAGTTGAGTTGAATTTATTTATGAGACTATACAAACGCACGTAGAGCTCGTCTCTCTCTCTTGTTAAACATGCCGTAAAAGTGATATTCGTACACCTCAACACCATTCCACTGAATAGAAGGCAAAAAAAAAGCATAGCAAAAATCGACACAAAAACTACATGCACGTGCACATATTTGTATTGTGCATTATGCATGCGTGTATTTAAGTGTGCAGTGGCAGTGTGTTTTGTTATGTGTGATTTAAGATTTTTATGCATAGATAAAAATGTTATATTGAGCAACCAAACGACAGGATGTTATTCAATTGTATTCATCATATATTGTATATCAAATGTGCAAAAACTTTGCTGTGCGACCTTTACGTCAGGTGGAACAAACGCATTTATATGCGCATAGATATCAGCATACATCTGCGGATATAAACTTTATTAAAATAGTTTCATTTTTTTTATAATATAAATAAATTCCCGGACGTTAGCAACAGCTGACTCTAATGGATTTACCTTTCAGCGACAAATTACCCTTTATTTATGGATTAAAATGAATACCAGAAGTTTACTCGATCTCTAATTAGATGCGGCACAGACAATAAATTTACTTCTCACCATATATTTGTAATCAAACAGCTTCAAAATATCTGATTAGAGAAAAAGAGAGAAAATAAGAGTAAAGTTGGTGGTCAAGATCAAGATTATAGTTTGATCTTGGTATAGCTTTACAAAACTTTAGCAAAACTTTAATATCTAATGAAAATAAAAAAGCCTTCGTTTACTGTGTGTAACAAAGGTGAGAGTTCAATATTCATATTTTTTCTTTAACCTGCGAAAAATAACCTTCCGTAGGGACAAAGATTAACTTGGGACATTTTTAAGAGCCACCTTTTTGCACACGTATAGCCGCATTTGCCACAGTCTGCTATAGAGTAATGAGCGAAAAGCTTACTATCGATACGTATTACATACGCTACTCTTCAATGTATTATTACCTTAGCTCAAGGCGCAATTAATAAGGTGAGAAAGCTAAAATTAAAGCGTTACACTTCTAGTAGTGAATATATTTGCACTTCTTTATTTTTGTAGGACCTTTAAAACATCTGAATCCTCCTTCTGAATTCTTAACCTTACAAAGCTTTATGCGCATTTTTGTACCTTTCAACAATCCTATCAAAATCCCATCGAATGTGTAACGTAAGCTGTTGAAGCGTACTTAGGTAATGATTACAATGATTAAACTAAATTAAAATTTTTTTTTTAAATGATGTTAGCTTTGGTGGCTGTCCTCCTGTTCATTTATCACGTCTCTGAAGAAAATACGAAAATAATTGAAATTATTCATCCTTCTACACCTGCGTGCGCCATGTTTTTTTCATTTGTTCATTGGACAAAAGATAAAGTTCAAAGACTAGATATTTTACTGATTCCTCGTATAACTTCCTGTGTCCGATAATTGCAAAAACACATCTGCAATCAAGTTTCGATAGAAGAGGATTCATGTTTCTCGCATAAGCAATTCTTTTCTCCAGAAGTGTTGCAACCCATAAATCGATGAGCTCCTGGTGTTAATGGAAATTCAACTACCTTTTCCCATAAAAATCTATTTTTATCGGTTAATTTTTATTTTTAATCTAATTTTTGAACTAAACAACCGCGCTAAGCTATATTACGAATTAACTGTTGCAAGCGGAGTAAGAAAACTAACGTTGTGATCTATAATTACAGAATATATTCTACGATTCCAATCAAAACAAAGCCGGAATCTAGAATAGAAAGCCTTCTTTGAGCTCATCGTTGCTTACAATTTAACACATGCAGAAATTATCCTGCGCGTACCTTTCTGGGAACTCATCTAAGTTGTCCAAGGATTTAAATGAAATGATTTTTATTATTCGCTCATTAATTTTGCAATAGCAACGCTAAAGTAGCTGAGACAAGATAGGATCCGCTTTCTTTTTACAGAGAAACTTCCACTTCCCAATAGCTTTCTCGTTGCACTATGAAATTATATTGCTTTTGAAACTTTTGCTAGCGTTGTCAAAATTTAGAATGTATTAGGGAGTTTACTTTCAGCTGCGGTATTAGTGCGAATGAATTGGCGAATTGACTTTAAACTTTCCACGAGTTCATATGGACTTATTGATATGTATGATGCAGCGAACTTTTCAGTTAGCCCTACTAATACAAAAGAATGCAAAGTAACGTATATACAAAGCAATAATTGGAGCAGGAAATTTCTTTACAATTAATTTTCCCAGTTTTACATAAAGCCGTAAAGACCCCTTAAGATTCAAAAATGCTGCTGCTGTAAAATGTGATTAAGGAACGTTAGAAAGTCAAGTTATGTTTCATTCTTTCATTATAGTTTTACGGTAAGGAATTATAAAATATGTGAACTAAAGTTCTTTCAGTGAAAGCACAGATATGTTAAACTATTTAAATAAAAATATATATATATTTTAACATTTATAAAATACATATATATTGTACATTTTAAACCTAAACAGTTGAGACTTCATATGTTAGATAGGAAATTATGTTTTCGATAAATTTGTTATGAGACCTAACTGCCAATTCAGTCTTAAAGCTCGGAATTTACAAAAAAGGTTTTATAATATGTGCTCTCATCTTTTTTTTTCTAAAGCTCATTCCAAAAAAATAAATAGAAAGAAAAAATAAAAATCATTATTCGTAATTATCTTGCGTTTTTTTTCTGTTGCAATATTTCCAAATACCATGCATACCTGATCAAGAAATTTAAATTTTAAGTCAATTTAAAGTTTCTAATTTCCAATGTTAAGTCAAGTGTGTTATGAAAAACATATTCTGTTCATTGTTATTTAGCCTTTAGTATTTAGTCATGAAATAAGCTCATGTTAAACTTTAACCTAAGGATTGTTGAAATGCTTTGAAACTTTGATTCAATAAAATTTTCGAGAAGTAAATAAAGTTTGCTCAATTTGGATCACGCCATACCATATTTTTGGCATTCTCCAATACACGGACTTTCATGAAAAGTCTCCCTTTGCATGTGAAGGTAATATGGAATTTTTGATGTGTTATTACCAAAAGCAGCGAATAATTGCACTAGGGCAATCAATGTAGGGTATTGCCCGACTATAAAATTCTTGTTTCTTCATAAAACTGCAATCGTGTAAATACATATACATGTAAATGTGTACTCCATATGAACTCCATACTGTTTTCCAATTGAAAGTCGATGCGAAGACTAACGTCCTGGCTTTATTCAGCTCAGCACGAGCTGTTTGTCACATATATAATAGTATATGGTGGATATTTATTCCTCATGCATAGACATCAACTGTTGAACATCTACTTAAGGCTTCCTATTGCTACGGCTTCGCGGACTCTGTATATCTTTGCACGAACTTTGAATAAAAAACGTTCATATCATATTAATTATCTCACTAAATAATACACTAAACACGTACTGGTTACCATCCTATAAGACATTTAATTAAAAGTAGCCTTTTTAAAAGGTAATCCAAAGGTAAAAGTGTCATGTATAGACTCATCCATGTCGTGGTTCCGAAAGTAAAAGTATATAAAATGCGCTTCCGATTGGAATAGGGATCAAATTTCAACATAGTTTCAACATATTTTGAAGAAAGTCTTTCAAAATTTTATCGTTTCATACTAATTGTGTCATCCCCTTTGTAAGAAAAATCCAAATCCACATACCAGATATACCAGAAAAGTGCTGTTAACACCCCTGCCGTCGAAAAATCAGCTAAAGGAGATGAGACTTAACACATTCCTAATTTAGTTCAGTTGAAGTATATACAGAAACACGTTAAGTGACACAAAATTTCAGACTTTTGATGGAAATATTTCGTACATATTTAACAAGGTCTAGAAGTCTGTTAAGCTTAACTGCTTAAGCTTAACTATCCCTCTCCTGATTAAATGTTTAGAAAATAGAACGCCTTTAAAAAGTGCTAAAACTTCCAATATATTATATTATCACAATAATTCCACGAATTGTAATACACCCACGTTGACATTTTAAGATAAAAGTTCCACACCGTCTCGCTAATCCGTTTTCAATTTTAAAAAAATTGTTAGCAAAGAATATGGAATAGTTTCCTTACTCAATCACCAAACTAAGATTTTTTAAGTCGCTCATTCATAATTGTAAAAAGATATAGTGAATTCATAGTACAAACATTACACATATCTATATATGTAAATGTATACATATATATATATATATACATATATATATTCATTCTGTTAAAATATTACTAAGGCCCAGAAAGAATCTTTAGTGACCTCATAAATGATTGACCAGCGTTAACCTCCAAATGAGAGAGAATTTTGTAAATTTGCACCTGAAAATAATTTGCGATATAAGAAGATAAATAAGAGAAACAAAAGATTATGTATATAAAGTATATAAAAATATATTATACACAAGCACTATAAGAAAAATTCATCACTTGATGAAAAATTCAAAAAATTAGGGAATACGTTATATGTTTCACTAGTGCAAAACGGGTTAATAATGCGATTATAAACGACTGATTTTTCAGAAAGTCTCTGAGAATTCCTTTTAAATTGATAAATGATAGTAATATGTTTCGTTTACACATATTCGTTAATACATACCTTGTGCATATGTCCATTCTAGCAGAAAGACAATGAATATAAAACGTATATCCATTTTCTTCTTCTACTTATTTTCTAACAATATATATATATATACATATATATATGTATATATATACAACAATAGTTGAGTCTTTACTGTAAGGAGTAGAATTGCTGGTTGCAGTTAGTTGTTTGTCTGTGGGAAGAAGGGGACGGTAAAACGTAAAGATGAGGGAGACGATAGTAACAAGCGCTTAAGGTAAAACCACTGAAATAACTCCTGGTAAAATAAAACGTAATATTTATTGTACGGCTGTTGAATATTTGTTGTACGATGAGCTAGGTGTGCATAGGAGGGTAAGAGTATGATTTCTTCTTACTCGTATGTATATATATAAATATATATACATTTTTTAGTTTTAGTTTTACTTAGTTTTTTATCTTACATTACTAAGTAAAATATGATTTTCTTCTTGTTCTTCGTATGCTTAGACGCACTTGGAAAACATCAGGAAATTTAGCATGACTTGGATATATGAAAATGAATTTTTGTATAAATGTATGATTTTATGATTTGAAATTTTTAAAAAATTCTTGTAAATATTTAACTCTCTGCATAGTTTTATCCTTATTTATGTTAATTTTTGGAAGGTGGGTTTAGTTTAGTTTAGTTTGATTACGTAGATGTGTAAAAAGGCTTCTATACTTTGTTAGTTTATTCTATCGCCAATTTTTAGAATTTAAAAGCGATTTGATTTTTCCTGAGGACTTCCGAGTCCTCTTTGCACCTTAATTTTTCCCTTTTATTTAACATATCTTTGATTATGTCCATGTATTTTGCAGGCGCTTATCTTTTCAGAAAAAAAAGGATAAAGAAAAAAGTGAAGTTTATTTCATTTCCTTCGAACTCTTAATCAGGTCTTGGCCACATTATTATAGGCTCATTAAATGACGTTTTGCCAAAATCGTTTATTATTAACATTTCATTAATTTCGTTCCCAGCCAGTCACATAGAATTTCTCTTTATACGCGTTGAAACTTTTTTCAATATTTTTCCGCATTCGCGCACCGCACATCCACCCTCGTACCAGTCAATAACAACATATCGTAAAATAAATTTTTTTTTGTTTTTTTTTTTCCTTAAGTACACTTAAAATATTTACTTCTTTCCTTCCTGCGATGTTTCGTCGTACTTATCGTTTTTATTACACACATTTCATTATATTTTCTAATACTCATATCACATAACACTTGCACATCATTCTATACTCCTACATTCACTTCGTGAACCGTTTTTTTGAATTTTTAAAAATTTAATATTAAAAGGAAAAAAAAGCATAAATATTTTTTTATTTTTTAATTTCTCTTAGCAACGTTCGACTGTCCGTTAAGTAGTACCGTTAATGTCTATAATCAAAGCTCAACTGAATTTTTGTATCCTGCCAGGAAACTAGCCAACGCACAGGAAATCTAAAGTTATTTCTATCCATGCATACATATGCACTACCAGAAAACGTGGTGAATTTCTTTCTAAATAGATTTTCTGTTATAGTTGAATATTGTGTGGGTGGCAAACACATTTCGGAGTTTTTTATACGAAGTTCAGTACATGCGTTTAATGTAATTGCTCGGAGTTGCTTTTATTTATTACTTAAGCCAAGTTTGCTTAAGAAATCTAGATAAATGCGACAAGTACAACAAAGCAATTCTCCAATTTTGTTTTAAAAACAACTTAAAACGCTATAGTAGGATACAGCTCATCATTACTAAGTACGCCACACCACTTCGCTTAGTACGGTTATTCATATAACGACTTTTCAAAATAAGGCTTTATAAGAGAAGGGGTCGAAAAATTGGTCCAATCTGAATCATTTCCGATGGCATTGGCCCTTGGGCCAAAACACATCGATGTATTAAGTTTGATTACAATAACTCAAGAATTGCGGTCTGAGGAAAACAAAATAGGACGTACAGGTGGACGGGCAGTACTAGTCTAATAGAACAAAAGTCTATTTGAGGGCCTTGCCGATGTCATATCTAGACTACAAATGTTAGGTGAGGTATTGCCGTCAATCAACGCAGTATATGGTGCTGCTGTGAGCTTTTGCACGTTTGTGCAGATGTGGTTGCTTGCGAGTGTACTTCTGAGGTATATACAATTACACTAGTTTTTTATACCTACCGTCAAAGATGAGGAGTACATTATTTTTTCAGTACGTTTGCAAAACCAACAGGAGCTTTATAAAGTGTATGTGTTTTTAATCAAATATTGAATCGAACTAGGTATGTCTGCCCGTCTATCTGCTCATCTCTGTTCCTGGGTTTTCTAAAGATTCTACTGGCCAGAAAAAAATATCCCGTTTAAATTTAGCATATATACAGGACGTTTTTGCTTGCACTCTTTTATTTAATATGGGCCGAAAGAGTCAAGGCATACGCCGGCGTTACAACCTACAATTTTTCCTGGATATTTTACTCGTTACTAATCAACTATAGCGAATAGAAAGATAGCAATTTCCAAGTATATTCTATTGACCATTATACGCTACCTATACAAAAATGAGAAAAGCTACCAGTTCCATCATTCTTATTATATTTTCCTCTGTACTTACCTAAATACAGACTTTTTGGTCTCTAAATAGTTTTTTCTTATTTAATCTTTAGTTACAAACAACTCTGTTTAATTCTGGTGACTCTCCCTTGTAGCACAATACTATATATATACATAAATAAATAAATTAATTAAAAGATTTGCTCGGGAAGTTTTAATGCATTTACTATTTGAACTTGGCACAGCCAGATTATAATTTTTCCTTTCCACAACCTTCCGAATCATACTATTTTCAAAAGAGAACTAAGCAATGAACATATTATTTATAAAAGCAGCTATAGCAACCTTTTCTTAGATGCAAAGCTCAAGGCCACGGGGATGAAGTATCCATCGAATTTTACTTGCTAATACTTAAAAACTGCAGAATCAAATAAACCTTCAGGAAAACTAAAAACTCGAGGTATTTATACTCCGAAACATGGAAGTATTTGCGTTCTTTGGCAACATATCCTTAAGTGAGAATGCAAACTTTGTTGAGGTACACGTACGCTCTGCATTTTCCTATAATTTTTGACTACATTTGTTGCTTTTGGACCGGCGTTATTGGTGAGCATGCGCTTTATCGTGTTATTTAATGCCGGTCTGAATTCCTATACTTATGTTTACATGTAAAGAACTCTTTCGCTCTATCTCTCATAGACTATAGCACTTCAACAGTTATTTACAATAATTGCTTTACGTTCTCTCATCACTACATATTCTTTTTTACTCTTCAATCTATATATACACTTGAATATTTATGCTCTCAATTATCGTAATAACTTTATAGAAGAAAAACACATCAGGCATATACACATGCACACATCTTTGCAATCTGGTGTATAATACAAATGCATCCAGTACAACAAGAAAAAAACATGTAAAAAAATAACGCAAAGACAAAGTTAAACTTGGACTTGTTACAACGACGAACAGTAAAGAGATATTAAGAGGCCTTTTTCACTGATTGTTTTCTTCTTCTTCTTTTCACTTATTTTCTTACTGCTATGGTTTTTGATTTGTTTTTTATTCTAACACATGTGTACCCACATATTTATATATACATATAAATTATACGTACGATATATGTAGGGGTTTGCTGAGACGGTAGGTATGTATTGCCTACCTTTAGGCATTTAGTAATATATAAAGTTATGTGGCATATTTTTCTTTTTGTCTTTACTCTTCGCGCATATAACGGTGGTAATCGTGGTAGAGTTCAATGTTATTTGGGGGCAATGTTCTCTAAGAAATGCTTTCCTGTTCGCTTTTCTGCACATTTTTATACACATATTATCGACTTTAACTGTGTATAGATATATGTTAAAAGATTTAGTTGAGCGACATTAACTTTGCTATTAATGCCCTTGTAGTAGTCGTAACTTGAACTTCATTAGCATTAGTTTTTTTCATTGTCTTCGTAGTGAACAGTCATAATAGTTCTTAGCTTTAAGCCATGACGGGCCATCATTTCTTGTTGACTTTTAATTTTTATGTTTACAGATTAAAATGGTGTTAATTGTTATCGTTGCCTTCAAAATTTATGTTTTCAGCTTTCGTTGGAGCACGTTCTCCTCCACTCTCCCAATACTAATTTATCTTTATGACTAAAGTTTAAAATCTTGTTAATAAAATAGCAAAAAAAGAAATAAAAAAAAGGAAGAAAAGTAAAATGAAGACCTGAGGTTCTGTGACCTGATTTTACCACCATTATATACACAATTACGTTTTTTTTTTTGTATAAATTTTCTTGCCATCTTATACAGGTTTCTATCCTTATATAAAACCATTGAACTGCATCATCATTCATTTAACTTGTGTGCTGAAGTGCGGAGGTTGCCTGCGATAATTTTCTTGCTTGTCATCCGCTTAATACCGTACAGAAAAACCAAAAAGAAGCGAAACACCAGAAATATGAATTTTTTTACCTCCTGCTCAAGCGTGCTTAAAAGAGTAAATACGATATGATTACAACGTCTTAAAGTTGCCGACCTACTAATGAAATATTCAAGTCCACATTCCTTCTCTCGTTTGAGCCTCGCAGGCTACTTAAGATTGTGGCTGGTAAGATTGCTTATAGACATGTGAGTGTGTGAAACTAAAGAACGTTGAGTGAATGATAAATTACCTACTTCATATAATATTAATACGAGCAGTACGCGCAATCTAAGAAAGAGAATTGTTCATCACATTTCCGTATCACTCATGAGGTGAACTTCGTAATCCACTTTTCTACGGAGTTGCTTTACGTACTTCAGTAGTCCTGCAATCAGATGAACACGAAAAGTTTATATCGTTAAGATGTTATTAAATTAATGTAGTGATATCTTGCATTGCTTTAATACGCGTACGCCTTTTCCGGTCTCTTAATTGCATTGAAAAAAAGGTAAATGCGAATGATGTGAACAAGATCCTCGAAAGTTCAAAAGAAGAAAAAATCTTAGTTCATACTTGCAAAAATTTAATTCTTGAATCGATGCGGCAATGCATTGATATAGTGGACATCTTGTTATGTCCTGTTTACTTCTCTCTCGCTTCCTCCTCTATTCATAAAATAGAAGAAAATGAATTTTTTCTTGATTATTTACTGTCCTACTTCGTCTTAAAATGTAATCGTGGTTTAAATATATTAAAAGTTGGTGGTAACAAGAAAATTATCGACGTTCTCTTTTAATAGCCATAACTGGTGGATAAGCGCATTATGATTTCGTCGTTAACCACCTACGAGGTGTCGTGCACAATTAATAAGACATGTATTAGACATAGGAAGTGACGAACAGAAATAAGAGAAGAGGCAAAAACCAAGACGGCTGAGAAACAAATCCCCTTCTCCACGTAGCTAGCAGTTCTCACATAATTGTCTGCTTGCCCGCTTATGAGGGTTATAAAGATTTCAAAGCTTAAATTATGCTACAATCCTGCTATCTTACATAAATTATTCTGGATCCAACTAACACGTCAATGCAAAATTAACAAGAACGAATTGTAGGCGCTGAAAATATTTCTAATTCCGCATAACCTTTTCTTCCTGATGTTCTTCAATAAAGTCTTGCGGAGCTAAGATCTTCTTTATCATCTCTGATATCGAAAAAATATGTCATTAAAACATTGGTTTTGCGTGCTGAGTTTGCCTCTCTTTGCCCACACGTTCCCACCTTGCACATGGGAACATCGTTCAATTCGTTCGATGACTAGCTTCAGAATTTGCTAAAACTTCTAATGCGATATTCTTAGGCAGATCAGCAGATTTTGAAGTAAGCTGACAAGCTTGCTATAACTAAGTCGACCCCCATCGGGAACAGAACAAAATCAATGCACCAGAATGTTTGCATTTTAACTTAGTTCATCTTATGAAATCAGAAAAAATTGTCTAGGATATGAAGCTTTACTCCACACTAGGATTTCTGTAGAACGCCTGCGACGTTTGTCAATAAATACGCGTTGTCCGTTTGACCGTCTCTGTTTCTATTATCGTCCTGTTGCCACAAGCCATTCCAGCTGAATTCTTACGTATCTTCCAATCATATTAAACTAGCACAACATTCAATAACATCGTCGGATGACATATAATCGTAACCACAATACTTTTCTACTTTTACTGTACAATACTTTTCTTTTCTGCAAAAATCTGAATTTCTTTTCTAGTGTCGTCATTAGAACCCTTTTAATTAAATTAATGTTCGAAATTTCATGAGATTTTCATACATTTCGTCTGAAGCTTGTTCTGTGTCTAAAAGACATATGGATTCGTCAATACCTGTATTCATCCACCTTTTTATGATCCTATGAACTTATTAAGTGATTGTTAACTACGCACAGTGCTTAATAACTTTATGTAATAAATAAGCAGCGAGAAAATGCGCAAATTATAACGGTTGAATTTCCTGTTATTACTCAATTTTGCCTCTAATCTAAACTTCATGGCTTACAAAACAAATACCAAACTTATATACGACTACGATCGAACTAATCTATCTACTCTATCGCTGTAAGAAATGATTAATAAATTCTTGCTCAATTTAAGTCATATTTTTCGATTAACCCTAAATACTTATCGCTTTAGGAAAGAATGCATTCGCATCTTGAATAATTCAGGTGCTATTGAATGTTTCCTCCTCGCTTCATTTCCCATTCCTATTATGTACTTCGCCGGGCTCTTTTTTTTTAACTTTAATTTCCTTTATTATTATCAAGGTATTGTTTGCATTGTGCTTTCCTTTACGTGTATGCGTGTCTTTTATTGCCATGCAAAGTAGAACAATTGTTGTCGGCTTTTTTTTTTTTTTTTGTTTATTTAGTATATAATATGTACGGTGAGTTTTGCTTTGTTATATACACTTTTGTTGTTTTTTGTAATTCTTTTGTTCACGTTACTGATTCCACCATAAAATGATGCACAATGAACGGAACTTAAGCGTAACGGAAATATTTATAGGTTGTGGCCGAGCACGTAGAAGAATAGAAAGAGAAAGAGAGAAAGCCACTCATATATGAGCTTGCATACAAACCCAATTATGAAAGTGTAACAATCTTCCATTTGCCATAAATTGCAATTTTAATTGAAGCTGTTGATATAGAAGGAAAAAAGCAAAATAAATATTTAAAGCTTAAAACAAATATTTACAATATTGCTTTAATGCTACTAAAGCTTTTTTTTTGTCTATTTAATGTATCGTCTCTAGAGGATTTGCTAACGTAGTCTTCTAGAGATAACAAAAATGTCAACATAATAAATAGAAAAATGTTTTTTGCCCGATTATTGAATGCACGTAAGGGTATTAGCTTGCAGGAATTCTGTTTTAATTGTAGGCCTTTTTCTAGATGAGTTACATTAATAAAATCCAGAGCGATTTCCCATATTAGATTAGAAAATATATATATATATACCTATATATGAATTTCTGCAGCGTGTGGAGGGTGTGTCATTACGAGCGATCTTCCATAAAATGTACAAAACACAAGTGAAAGAACTATAGAAGATCATGGACCGCCTAAACATTCAAAAGAAGGCCTTATATAGCAAGTGATCGAAAAAATAGTCCAAACTGAAATATTTTCAATGATGTTTGTCCTTGCGGTGCAACAAGATGGTGTACCAAATTTCATCAAAACATCTCGAAAATTACGGCCTGTAGCTTGAACAAACAAACACAAAACGGACAGATGGTTAGATGAACAGACAGATGAATGGACGGACAAGCTTCACATTACTTCAAAAAGTGAATCCAAATCGGTCGGTATAATAATAGATGCATCTGCAGTCTTTCCCAGTGCCTCATAAATCCGCACAAACGTAATGTACCCTTCTATCACACGTGATTTAGGATATAAAAAAACAACTTAACGTATCGAAGTAATTTGCGCTTTATTTTGAATTTAGGAATTGCAGGTATATTCTGAATGAAATAGCGATGAAATGTTCAACAAGGTTTTCAACATATTGATGTGCACTCGACACGTGAACTTGTTAATCAATTTGTCCAACATTAGTTGCATTATGTCTGCGACAGCGCACCGAAATTTATAGTTTTTCAGCATAGACGTGGGCTCGCTCTTAATGAAAGACTCTTCATAACGTCAAAAATAGGGTAAATGTGTAGAAGATCGTGGCTTATTCGACTTATAAATATCGGGACTTATCAAAAACATATATACTTTCCACGGATTGTTGCAAATGAATTAATAAAGTTTGCACGTTCTCATCTTTCGCTTTCGCCGTTATATAAAAAGTATTTATTATTATTATATTAAATTTATGAACTGATTTGTGTTTATTGTTGAACGTGCAATACGTCCAAAACGAAAATGGACACCGGCGCTAGGAGTACATATAGGTTGAATTTATTATTGAATTTTAAAGGGAAGCATGTGTTAACGACACATAACATTAAAAAAAGGAAAACAAACAAAAGCTTATATAGAATATGAAACAGAGCATTAAAAATTGCCGAAAAACATGTTATGAAGTCGCACAAGGGGAAAACTGTTATATAATTCTTTTTGTTTCCAACGTTTAAAATTTAATTTAAAAATTATCAGCACAAGCCACTTGAACAATTTTGTTTATTGTGTAGTTTGTAGGAAAAATTTTGCAAATTTTCAAATTAAGCTAATGAAAAATACTTGTGGTCCATAGTTAAGCAGAGAAATTCGTGATTTAATGTAAAAATGAAAAACGAAAAAAAAACATCCAACTGCAGAGAAAGTTTTAGATCAACAGCAAAAAAGATAAAAAATGTTCTACTGTTAAACAAATAAATTTACAAACCTGCTCTAGGAAAAAAAAAGAGAAAGTAGTGAAATGCCAAGGAGAGCAGGTTAGTAAAATTACTGTTCAACGATAAAAAAAGGGGAAAAATTAAGTAGAAATGAGAACCTGAGCTGAGTTGAAACCGAATTTCCTGATAACTCTAAATGTATTGCTTTTTCTTAACTAATTCGTAAACAAGAATTAGGTCGCTTGGCATGATCTTATTCTTTAAAAGGAAGAAAATTTATCTGCCCTTGAAATATTGTAGTGGCTGCGTCTCCTTTTTTGCATTATTCGCTAATTAGGTTATTTTCTCTTAGGTTCATCAATAGCACATCGCGACTCTCATATCGATGTTCGCGGGATAAATCTCACTGCTGTGCGGCTAGTTATGCTGAACTCTCCGAATGGTACCGATTGGGAACGCACCTACTAGCCTGTGGCTGTTCCTGGTCCGCTTTTCTTCTTCTCCACACTTCATGCCGGCCGCAACTCACCTGTAGACGTCATCCACAGAGCGAATGGTCATATTAAAAAAAAAGAAAAAAGAAATTATGGCCTACACCTTGAGTCCATACTTGGTAATAACATTAGCATATATTTCAGTGGCGTATGCGGAAATGTTAACAAATTTTTTGAGATGGTGTGAATGCCAAAAATATTTTAAATATTTTACAAACTCTTTTAATAATGAAATACCAAACTAATTATTTTATAAAAGTCAAGGCATTTTCTTCAATGTAATGAAAAGAAACAAATTCATTGTTTAAACAAAACGAAAAAAATTAATTTCCGTGCCGTTTAATTCACTATGAAAATGTAAATCTTTTCAGTACTTTCTCTGTCCGAATGTAGAGCAAATTAATTAATCTCTTCTACATCATCAAGTAAGATGTAAAAATATGTGTATTATTTAAAGGCCAAGGTAATATTTGTTTCCCGAATTAAAGTTACGTTAAATTTTAAAGCATACTTTTAGCCTGGCATTCAATTATGCATCTACATATAATATTGTTTTTGTGTATCAAGTCATTTGTTTGCTTATTTGTTTGATATTCATTTTTGATTTTGACATTTGTGTCTTTGCAGGTGTCAGTTCAGTGAACAATTCCTTTGCAGTTGAATTTGCAAGTGCCATCAAGTAAGTGCTACTAGCATATTTCTTGTAAGCTGCCAATTTTATGTCACATATTAAAAAAATTAACACACGTGACCTTTCACTTATATTGGGTTATTGTCCGCTCAATGCTGATAATAGAACGACAGCAGCGGGTAATTGTGCACGTCCCATGTTGAGGGATTGACAAGAAAATGCAATTCGGAGAAAAAACAAAGAATAACAAGAATTCTTGGTTAAGAAAATTGGGGGAATTGATTATAATTTTTATTTCTACTTTTTCTTTTTTAAATTTCTGAATTGGTTGGGAAACCCATTTATTTTGGTTGTGCATCAAGGTCGAGCAAGTTAACACCCTAATATTTGAATTAATACAAAGTCGCAACATTTAGCTACTTTTCGAATGCACTGCACAAGCTCAAGCCCCAAGGCATACATATAGTCTGTCTTCATCGAACTTTCTCCAGCTTACTCGTAAGAGTAAATGAAAAGTTATGATTCATTCAAAAACGATTTGACTTCATGAGAGGAAAAAGAGCCCAGGTATACCGACTTGACAGTCGCGCTTCTTAATTGCTTGGCTACGGCTACAAATCCATTCACACTTACACCGCACGGTTTAGGTAGCGAAGCGATATAGCCTACAGCCAGGACACTTCTGTAATATCTCTCCTCTCTATTTTTATTGAAAATATTAACAAACTCTTATATAAGGAATAAAATACAATATAATACACAATATAACACATCTTATCCTTTGCTACCTTTACCAGAGGGAGGTGTGAGCAGTTTTGTTGTTGTTCTTTTACCTTTTGTTCTTCATTAGACTACCAACATGTCATCGGAAGGACGCGTGGAAATCACAAAATATTAAAGCCAGTCTCAGCTTGCAAAGAAATCGCAAAAAAAAACCTTGCCGCCCATTTACCTAATTGTTTCTGTCTAGCTCTGTTCTTCGTTGGAAAATCTTTGTGATTCATACCATGCCGGTATATCAAGTAGATAAGAGCCGTCACTACCAACTCGGTGTTCGCGAGTTCAAATCTCAGGCAGTAAAGGCGTAACACTAGTCGATTGGTTGCACACTCACTCAAGTCAATTCAAATCATAAAAAGAGGAAAATAAAGTCACGGTCGATCGCCGGTTATTTGATTGATTGGAAAAAGTCGAAACTATTGCCCCTTTTACGGTTAACACCATTTATTTGTTGCCTAAATTTGCTTTGCTTTGTGTTTAAATTTGCTTGTATTTCGAAGACCTTAAGGAATTAATTTCTTCCAAAATGACCCAAATTCTAAGTATGTTTGATGAAAATCTTAAGTGAATTGCATAGTTTTGGAAACTTGATTTTGACACATAGTCATGGCCAGCTTCCACTTCCTTTGTATCATGGGGACTTCTCTTTCGTAACAATTTCTCTAACATTTTAATTTAATTAATTGTCTACCCAAACACAAGGCCGACAATAGATAACACAAGCATAAAATTGTATACCGTTATGGGTGTATACGAGAACAATGTGTAAATGACTTTGAATGCTCGTAAGATGAAAAGGATTTCACATGTTGCCTGCCGTATCAGTTTAACTTATCACATTAAAATAGTTCTCTAACAAAAGCAGAGAAATGTAAAAAGTTTGAAAGCAAGAAAATGCTGCAAATTAAAGGCTATTTAGAAAAATGAAATAGAAAAGTAAAATGGTTTCTATATGAAAGTTAAATTAAAAAAGAAACTGAAAATGAATTGAAAAGCAGAAGAGAGGGACAGAGAGAAAGACAGAGAGGGAGGAAAATAGCAAAATTAAAATCAAAAACAGACACGTTCACCAACGCTTTGAGATGTAGATGAAAATGCTGGTAAGGCGTGTGTTATATGCATGACTTTGGTTTGGTTCATACGTCTGTATGTACGGGAATAACAAATTATCCTGAAAATGGAAAGATTGAGGAACAATTTTATGCACATGTAAGTGACACAATCACTTAACATGTGTAACAGTTTAAAAAAGATGAGAAAAGAATAATAAAAAAAAAAATGGTTTGCTCCCGGTACACTCACTCAAATGTTCTCTCTATGAACAGCTGCTGAAAATCCGAACAAATATTAACTTTTTTTGTATGATTTTTTAATTTAATCTTCTTCTTTTATTACTTGAATTTTTCTTTCATTCTCTTTTTCTTGCTTTTAATGTCTCCTTTCTACACGCATCCTAATGCCAGAATGATATGTGCCAAATTGTCATTAGTTGACACCAAGCATTGCCAACGAAATTGTGTCATTTATTACATATTTCCTTGGATCGTGACAAGAACTTTATTCTGTTGCTGTTGATGCGGTAAAAACACGAATCATATAACGTGCAACATCCGTTCATTATTGACATTAAACAGAGTGTAAAGGCATTATATAGTAGCAGAAGAGCTCCTTGCCGAAACTACATGTTGCTTAAAAAAGCATTTCTATGTGAATAATTTTTCCATTTCGTGCTCTAGTTTTCATTTTCTAAGGTATTATATGCATCGTGGCTTTCCCTCGTAAAGTCTTTCATGGCTATTGAGTGTGTCAAAGCAGGCTGTCAGTGTCATCTAGAGATCCTGAGGTTACACTTCTTTTGCTATCCTTTTCTTTGTTTTTGTGTTTTTCTTAAAATTTGTTAAAGTTGCATTTATTCTACATAGAAAGAAAAGTAAATAAAAAATGGGAAAAAAATTTAGTCATTGATGTTATACCATATCTTGCTAACAAAGGTGTAGTCTTGTGCAAATATTTTTAGTAAATACATAGAGACAACGAAGAAAATATTTTTAGAATAAATTCGTTTTTGCATATTTGATAAAGAAAGTCCGAAAATATTGTTTACACCTTATAACAAATCCGCCTTTGACGATTATTAAGTGTGTCAAAGATAGCTGTCATTATCAACTAGATATTCTGAGGCATGACTCGTTTTATTTTTTATTTTCTTTTAAATTTGTCAGAGTCTCAGTTAACACATAGAAGTGTAAACATAAAAATGGTATTTTGACAACACATCGTTTTTTTCTAAGCAAGATATACATTTTCAAGTGAATATTTTATAGAAATACGCAAAAAGAATAGGATTTTACGATAAATTAATCCGATAGATAGCGTCTCTTAACTCAGTTCAATTGCTTATTAATTTGCTTAGAAAAGTACTGCTATGTTGGATTCATTTTGTCAATAATACCTTCATATTTGCCAAATACTTACAAAGCAATAAGGCGATGCGAGTTTTACAAACACGTACATGAAAGGAATGGACTGAATATAGCTGTAATTGAGCTTGACGCACTACTTCTAGAGGTTACTATAAAATGAAACATCAAGTTCATTGTAGTAAGTAAGCCCAAAAGGACTTTTTTTATCACATATAACATTTTTCATCGATATAATCTTCTTCCAGGACGGTATAATCGGTCCAAAGTTTTTTCGCTTTCCGCAACGACCTTCTGGTTTATCGTAGTCCTTTCCGCAAAAGGATCCTTTTGAGATTTTCAACAGGACCAGTAATTGCTTGGGACCACGTCTCAAGAAAATGATAGGTAGGGCAGCAAAAGAAACAGTTAAATTTCAGCCGACTCTGCCGCAAGTTCGCAAAGAAAGTTCTTCAAATTACAAGTACAAGAACATATTAAGTTTGTCCAATACCCAAAAGGACTTGGAATAGACGTAGTTTTTATTTCACTGACAATTTTCTAAATGAATCTAAGCTTGTCTGTCCGTCTATCGTGTTTTTTTTGTATTTAACGTACGCAACTTTTCAGGAATTTTGATGTAATTTGGTATATTGGCGTGTTTCGACCCAAGGACGAACACGATTGGAATCGGTTTGGGTTCGACCGCCTTTACAACCAGTTCCCATGCAACGCCATATTGGTGGTATATAGTTTTTAATGGCGGGCCATACCTCACTATAATGTTTTACTTGCTTATTAATATATTATTTTTTGTCTAATATGCGGCATATGCCCACCTGCAAAGATCCTTTGATATTAAAATTCGATACAACGCTTAGTCATCTCCGAGACACTTGAGTTCTTTATAGAACGGTAAAAACAAGATTTTAGTTCTTTGAATTGCGATTTTGCTCATTTTCTTATTTTGCCCTGTCCAACGAAAAATCGCATTTATCTTTGCCAAAAGTTTCTTAGTTAACATATTTCCTTCTTCCTCACTTAGCCTCTTACTCTCTTTGTCCTTCCTTTGTTTGTTTGTAACATACCGTTTTTTGTGCGTTTCTTTCGTGCATACATCATATACTACGTCAGGCAGTCTTTTGTAATCATTTTGGCTTCTTTCTCCCAGACTTCCTATGATATGACGTCCATACAGCTTTGTGGTAGATGAGCGATTGGTTTTTCTCTCTCTTTAGCTTACGTTATTTATGTGCCTGATTATCGAGTTAAGCATTCGGACAGATTTGGGTTTTTTTTTCTTTTTTGAGTGATGTTCTAAAGTTCAACTGCTGCCGCTGCCGCGGATTATTTGTAAAGGGTAGCTAACCAAAGTTGGTAAAGTAAAATTCTGTCGTAATTTTAGTTAAAGATTTTGATTTTATTGTCTTAATAAATTTATAACGAATTTCTCATATTAACATTCCTTTATTCATTCTTTTCGAGCTTTTCGGAAAATTGAATGTAGAAGCGTAGCCACGCGTATCCACACACACACACACAGGCACAGACACACATGCAATACATAAATACAATTCTATGAATTTATAACGCACAAGAATGTCAGAACAACATGCTCGCGTGTAGATGCGCGTTTGTAGATATCATTTATCCGTAATTATTGCGTATACGTACCTACGTAATGTGTATAAATGTGTGTTTTGTACATTAAATATTTGCCATTAGACATTAACAGTAAGACATTCATCATGTTGTGCATGTTATAAAACAAATGATGATATCGATGATGATGATGATGACGATGATGACGACGATGTCTATCATACAACCACATAGATATATATACACATGTATGTATACATGCATATAAGGATATTTATTACACAAAGCTTAAGCACATAAACATTGAAGTAAGCGTATGGAGAACTCAAAACAATAATGCACATGCGTATGCTTGGATATCACGTACAATTAATGGACAATAATTTACTTGAGCATTTACTATGTACGACTACTTTCGTTTCGTAACACCGTTTCCTTTACATTTGTGTGTTAGTGTGTGTTTGTGTGTGTGTGTGTGTGTGTGTGTAATTTTAGTGTAAATTCCAATCAAATCCTACGAGTTTATGGGAACACTTATGATGATGTTAACACCAAGGATAGAATATTTTAGGATATTTTACAAAAATATTATTAGCACCGAAGGTAAGGCGTTTTTAGGTAATTTTGTAAAATTAACATCTAAGTATAAACATTAAAGATGCTTAGTAGTTTTATAATAAAAATTGATAATCTTGTGCGGTTACCTGCACGTATTTGTGACTCTTATCAATTCACATAAAAAGTATTGCGTCTCTTCCTGGAAATATCCCAAATTTTAGATAATATGAAAACTGGACTCATTTGATATCGAAGAATTTTGCAGAGAACGAAAGAGATAGTAATCTGATGGTGCAATGTTGTGACTTTATGGTGTATGTGTTAATACATCCCGGCTAAGTTGTAACAATTTTTGGCGGGTAAGGAAAGAAGTGTGAGTTGTATTGTCGTGATGAAAAATCAAATTTTTTCACTTGACTAATCCTGGACGTTTCTGTTGCTTGGCTTTATTTGATTAGGTTAGTAGTTAGCAGTGTTTTCTAATCCCATCACATTGACAGGAAAGTCTTCTTTTCTTGGCTAATCGTTTTTGGTGTTGGTTGAGATGACTCACCACTTCGACCACGACCACGAACTGTCGCGTTGCTTATTTTTCCACTTTTCATCACCAATTGAAACTATCTTCAAAAATGGATTGTTTTGGTTTCGTTTTATCAGCGTATCGCAGATATTAAGGCTTTGTGTTAAATGAATCATCTGGAGTCCAAAAATCTAGCTTTTTTGCAAATTCCAATCTTTTTATGCCGTCGCTAACAGTTGTTTTGGATGAATTGAGTTTTTCTGCAATCGCAAGAACTGTTATATGTCGATCAGCTCCAATCTTAACCTTTACTTGGTCGTCATCAATAGTATTTGACCTACTAGAACGCGATAAAGCTTTCACCGAAAAATTTCCATAACGAAATTTCGGAAACCAATTTTGAAAGCGCTTTCTACTGTATAAGCAACAAATATTTCTTTATGTGCTTCTACAAGTCTTTTATTTTGATCTTCCGTTTCAGAAATTACGTCTCCCTACTATAACAAAATCGATCACTTTGAAAGTTTTCACACAATAAACATAAGCCTGCTCTACATAACTATATACACCTTTAACTCTAATTACTTGTCTAGCTGAAAAAAGTTAGTTTAACCTAGTGTCGAAAAAAACCGCAAAAAATTTTCGGACAATGCTCAGCGACTTTGTTTCCGAAAATTTTTTTTAGTTACTTTTACGCAAACAGAGACAAACTAGTTGAACAGAAAAGAAATATTGAGAGTTCAGATCTTGTCTACCGCTACCGCTGAATAAAAAGACGCAATTTGTTCTCAACTAGCTAGAAGAAGAAGCTGTATGATTAGATGCCACGTGGTTTAAATTAAAAGGGGATTTCCTATGTTTGAGTTTCATATTATTTTCCATTAAAGTCTTTTTTTAATTTTTGATTTCATATAAAAAAATTAAATGTTTGAGGAAATGCACAGTAAGGAATTAAATGAAATTAAGTGCAAATCTTTATGCTCCAAGGCGTATCATTTCTACATTAGAGAAAATGGCTATAGAATACCAGAATCTCCGCCAAGTTTCTTCTCCAGATTATAGTACAATGCGTTCAAAGGCCAAAAATAATGAATGAATAAAAGAATGAAAACTTTGTAATTGTCTTTGAAGGATTCAATCTATAATAAAAAAAGTTCTCCCATAAATCCTAAGCACCCTGATGCGAAAGAAAGGACAACTAGTTTTAAAAAGTGAATGACTGACAACATACGCACACCGAAGAAACATGGCAAAGGCTAGGAGGTTCAACAGTCTTCTTCTGAAAGATTCCATGTTCAACTTCTTCTCACAGTAAACATGTACTCATTCACGCAAAGAAAGCCTTATTTTAAAAAGGGGACTAAGAACCCAATCAAAGCCGTCATAGATTAGCTGATTGTATGAAATAAATCAATAAATAAATAATTTTGATACGACATAAACATTTAGCATAACATGTGGTCTAAAATTTTTCAGATCCATATAAAATTCGCCCGATTAAAATGTGAGTCCTCATATCCCCACGCTTGAATCCTCTTCAGGAGAGGAAAAGCGGCAAATCTGCCATGCAAATGTAGAAATAAAATCAGTGACGAAAGTCTAAAAGTCAAATTCTTATGTAGATCGTTTTGACCGGAAGCAACGTTTCTGAGCTCAAAACGTTGATAGACTTGGTTCTACACAGTCCATAATTACGATAACCGCACTAAAAGAAAAAGAGCAGCCCACATAACATCATTAAGGACTCGTCAGAAGCGGAGAGAATTTAGTTGAAATACATTGCATCCATTATATAGTTCGCAAGTTTCTGTATGCTCTCAAGTCAGCTTGGAATAGATACTGGAATAGCAATTTGGTGGCATATCAGAAATTTTTGCCGATAAATTCTCCGAACATTTCTCTTTACGAACAAATATATATATATATATATACTCACTTTCGACCTGCAAAGGCTTAATACTTTGTAGATAAGCGATTGTTTCGTGACACCTTGAGCTAATTATTTACATTCTGCTTATTATCTCAGCCATTTCTAATACGAGATAGCATGAACAGATAGAAGGCGTATGGATTGTTTAACCTTGGGTTTTGTACACTTCTTACATCATAGTTGAAAGAAAAATAAATGAAAAACTTCTTCTTTCATGAAATTGAATTACGGTTCTGTTACTTTTCAATAGCCACTGTTGTGCTGTGTATGAGAATGCCTTGCGATTACACTTGAATCGTTTAACCTCACTCATATCCATGTTTACTTACCTGTGTTTGCATACCTCGGCATAACAACATCAATGAACAAGGTTGTTAACTAAATTGCTAAGATTAAGTGCTACGCCTGAGTAAAGTGCTTTTTCTTTACTCTTCCCTTGTTTTTAAATCTCTTTTTCTTTTGCTTTTTTGATTTTTCCATCTACTACAGGTGCTTCGTATTAAAAAAAAAAAAAAAAAGAAAACCAAAAAAAATACGAAGCTCTATGAGAGCTTTACATGCTCGCAGTGTATACGGGAAATTCATAACTTGTACAAAAGTGTGTGCGTGTTTATTCGTTCGCTCACTAAATACACGTTTACATCAACAACCATTAATTTCTGTGACAAGCACAGTGACGGGGAAAATTTTAACAAAAACTAAGATTTATTTATGATTTAACAAAACGTAAATTTATTCTTTTTTCTACTGTTGTGTGTGTTCTGCTTACCACTCGTAAACTTTTTATTAAATGCATTTAATTTCAGTTTTCGTCTTTCCCTATTTTTCCCCCTTTTTTTCTTTCTCACTTTTCCGATGCATACATTTTTGCTTGTTAACGTTACCTATCTTCCAACCTTTAATGTTGCACGACTTCATATACTGCACTTAACAGTGTACATGAGTGCATGTGTTTGACTGCAACTGTGTATTTGCTGTATATTCGCGTATTTGCCGATTACATACATGCATTATTTATCGTTCTGTTATTGTTTCATTTTTCATTTCACAACCTTAAAGCTCATTGCTGCTCTCATATGTATGCGCGTACATGCGAGTGTGTATGACAGTTTTTAGCAATGCGTTTACATAGCGCAATAACCAAAGCGATGTTCTTTTAGCACTTTGTAGCCCCTATAAAATTAATATAAGTATTCTGTTGCCTTAAAGATGAAAACCACAATGGTTTTGAATGAGTTAAGTAAATCTTTGGTTGAAGAGTTAGTGGCAGTGCGTGGAGCGAAGCAGTTTTTACGTATCTGCTCCGTTAAGTATGGCCATGAAAGAACATTCGATACTTCGAAGCACCCGTAGGTATAAAGTAAGTAACCGGTTCTACTTTGCTTGAACAACAAACGTTCATACTTGTGTTGAAAGATTTTTATTAAAATGAGAATTTCTTCTCTTCCTCGTTGTATAGCCGTTTCCTTCCTTCGCCCACCCAGCCGTCTTACTTGCAAAATATGCTTCTATAATATTTGCAGAGTATCCTTCCCTAACAATATATTAATTATTCTCCTCTAGTAAACTAACGAAGCTTCTGCCTTAAGTTAGTTCAGGCTGACGGTCTTCATTAAAATTCTATTTACAATGTTTTGTACAATCGCTTAAGTGAAATGCACATCAGATACGACCTGATCCGAAATTAATTTTCTCCTTCTTGTTCTATTTTTCTTTTCTTCTAGATATTTTGCCTCCTACTTTTTGCTTACCCATCTTCTTTCTTTTTACCCTGCTAACTGACACTAAAAGTAATTGCTAGAGAGTACAACCATTTGCCATAGCAATCTTTCACATGTCAGGCATTATTTTTGTTTTACACGCATATATTATTATTTCTTAAGTTAGTACATATAAGAGAAATATTTGTTATCTCCCTTTTTTTACTTGTCTGTCCGCCAGTCTACTGTTTGCTAGTATTACTAATGAACGCCGCGTTACTACGTCACCTGTAATTTCACCTCACTAATGCAACACTAATTGTGAATAACAACTTGGGAATTATTTTCTTTGTACACACATGCACATGTATGTATGTGCGTGTGCGTTTTCAAGGGTAACATTTTAATTCAAAGTCAAGTCTGTAAAGAAATGTTAACAGCACATATAAAGGTAGACAATAAAAAGCGAAAATAATTATTTGTTCATTAGTATGTACAAAAATGTTTAAAAAAAAGAAAAAAAAAAATTATATTTCTCTTCGAGCTCCATATGCGTTAAAAATTTCCGATTTATTTTTCGTTAATTTTAATTTTATTACATATAATTACAAAAGCTTTGTTGCTGGTGAGACTTGGTGGACCGATGGTCGTTAAAATTCATAGTACATTGACAGGAACCTATAAAAATTTGCGACACTATGACTTTATGTGGTTTCGCGCTATTAAGTTCAATGGATCGAAAGAATAGCGGGCGGATTCACAATAATTAGAGAAGAGAGAAGAACGAAAGGATGGAAAAAGCGAGAATAGATGAAACGATAAACAAATAGAAGTACGCGAACTGATCAATAGATCTACTTAAAACGATTCTAATACATTTTGTATCATATTTTCCTTGGGGTGTTAGATTAATTACAGATGAGCTGCGTTTATGTCTTATTCGAAAAGGTTTCTTATCTTATAACTAATTGGAAGCTGATAGCCAGATGAAAATTGAAAACACGACACCATATCCATATGAAGGCTTTTCGAAGTAAGGTTTTATATGGGAAGTGGTCTAAGAAACTGTCTGATCCGAATCATTTTCAACAGCGCTCGTTCTTGAACCAAAACCCGTCAGTATACCAAATTGCATTAAAATTGCGACCTGTTCGCTGAACATAAGAAAACAAGACATACAAGCTTAAATCGGTTCTGAGAGTTCTTCTGAATCTATCGCTTTAACGAAACTTGGATCTATCTTGAGTCCTTCCGGCTGTAGCACAAACCCGCACATACTAACCAAATCGCAAATGGTGCAGGATATAAAATATTGCGCACCACATTTGACTATTCAAGTTTTTATTTATATATTTTGACAGTTAACGCATAATTGAAATTATAAGCTAAAAAAAAGAAGGGAGACTACACAGCTAAAACACGCTTTGAGCGTCTTAGAAATTAAATACCATTATTAGCAGTAGTAGTGTAGGAGGTTTACAATTGCAAGGAGTAAAAAAATTATAGTCGATCGTGACCGAATCTTTTACACCCCTTGCCGCGATTTTAAAATAAAGGAGAAGAGCTAGATTTTCATGCTTTATATATAACCTTGACTGGGCGCGACTGATGTTTTGCACCTTCAGACTCAAAGTGGAAATTTATATGGTGAATGTGTGAAGGTATTCACGGTTTTTGTAACAAAGACGGCTGGGTGTTACGGGCGTGTTCTTTGAAAACTTTACGTCATTTTCAAATACTTTTCGCCGAGTGTGTAGGCGATATCTTTACTTTTTCGAAGGAGAGAATGTTTATCACAGATACTACACAGTTGCGCAGAGGGACAGATGGAATCATTATACGTGATGGGTATATAAATACCATTTAGATTTAAAGTCTCGTTATTCCTAAAGCATTCGAGCAAGTAAGGATGCGGAAAAGTGGAAGTGCGCTTGAATAACAATTGGGAAATTGCCATGAGAATTTCAAGAGTGGAAACAATTTAATAACCCAGTCTTCTGATATGATGTATGTTCACTAGTTTAATAGTAAAGATTATCAAGTAATTCGATAGCAGAAGAAAAGCGTAGGACCAAAAAACGACTTCCTTCGGTATCTATTGTACTGAGAATTTATCATTCTAATGATCCATAGAAAATATGGCTAATTTACTTCCCTGCAAATTGGTCAAATTGTTCTGAATTGCTTTCATTAGTTATACCATTGAATTTGAGAAAAAAAAAAACTTGAGCAAAAAAATCTGCCAAGTGAAGACGTAAGCTTGTGCATAACATTTGGCGATCATAACTGCGCTGTATCATTTTACTCGACATTCAAGGGCTACGGATAATGAAAACATCGACAAAATCTGGGCTTTACTTCTCGGAAATCATCGCTGCCTTCTCAGAATGCTGACGTAAAGATTATCAGACTAACCTTTCGGGCCCCAATTGCATAAGGGGTGTTAGCTTCAAATATTGGCTCATCTAGACCGGATTTTTTGACTTTTTCCAAAAAAATACCAAGAAATTATTTTCAGAAATGACAAGCTTTACCTAAAAGTTCAGGGAGATAATAAGACCAACTGTTTAACAGACTATCGAACCAATCAAAAAAGAGCTTCGAAATATATATAAATAGAAGCGCATGTATGTAAAGTACGAGGCCCGCATGACTTCTGTCGGAGACGGTAGAGTTCATTTCATAACTGGCAAAAAGAGTAGAGAAATTGTCACAATCAGCTGACAACCACAGACTGTTCTATTTCGCTTAATATGCTTAATAAAAGTCAAAGCAAAGTTGCAATCGCCTTTCGCGGCCGTAAGAAAAATTGGAAAGAAATAGTTCAGCGGAGAGCGCATTAGATGTCAAGCTGGTAACGTCATGTCTTAAACGATTCTAAAAATTAGAGAGGGTTAACTTTGAGAATTTCATGCAATTATCTTCAAACTCAATTCTTTCCAGTTGTTTAGAATTCTCTGGGTTGTGTTACACGAACCTAAAAAAAGGCCTGTAACACTGGGTGTCACAATTTTTCAAGCAAAATCAAAAAACCCTTTAACGATGGAGCTGTGGTTCGGCCGTACCAATTTACGCAGATTCTGCTGCGACATGATTGAAACACCCCAACATATCCTATACGAATGCGAGGCCATCTGTAGAGTCGGATACCAGATATTTGGCGAACAGTTGATAATGCCAGACACAGCATGGCGCTGCGAAAAAGAGAAGGTGACACGATTCGTAGGAATCTTTAAGCTGGAACACTAGCGGCAGGGATGAATGTAGTGACGCGTTTAGATCGCGGCATTCGCGGCCGATTCGCCATGGAATAAAGTGGTAACTCACTTATTTTTCAATATCAATAAATGTAGTCGCAATTTCGATCTTCAAAATCCTAATATCATCATCTTGTGACAGCCTGACACTGTTATTCGCATATGAATTAATTATAGAAAGCAATTGTCGGTTTAAAGTATCGCATTAATCACGGTCTGTTAGAGTGAAGTGCACCTCGAGTTGCTGCATATCTGTATACTTCAGGCTCCTTGAAAGGAGCCTTGAATAATTTCATGTGTGTAGCTATTTGTTCTAACCGACCAATGATGCTTTGCGTCTGGTTTGAAGTCAAGCAAAAGGTTACCCCTGCGGTGTTGATGTCTTCCTATAATTAAATTAAGAAATGAAAAAAGTTTATAAAAAAATTTTTTTATTTTGTATTTTTTCGCTTATGAATAAATGGAAAAATATGCGACAGTGATTATGTTTTGCTTTCTGCTATTTCTAACGTTGTTTTTTTTTTTGCTCTTTGTTTATTTCTTTTTTCTTTCTTTCTTATTTCCTTGCCCTCCTGCTGGGGCTGGGCTGTTGTTAATACTCTTTGACTTATTCCTTATAGAGGAGGGATTAATGTATGGTTGTTTGCGATGTCTTTGAGTGCTTCCCATGGTGTTCATTAAGCAAGCGGAAGTGAGAGTGACGCGCGACAGTGAGCGCAAAGATTACAAAACTACACTGGGGAACTTAGAAACATCAGCACAGGAAAAAAAAAATACAAGAAAAATAAAAACAAAAACACTTTAAATTGAAGTTAAAAAAGCCAAGTAAAAGCGTATTATAATTATGAAAGAGAATGCGAAAGTTAAAAAAAAGGGTTTAATGCGTATGTAAAAAGGAAAAAAAGAAAATGGAAAAGCGAAAAAAGAAGCTTACAAAGCACATGAAAAGAAAAAGAATGAAAAGTTTATGAACTTACTAACAAACACAATGACGAACAACAACAAAATGAATTAATAAATAAATAAAATAAATGGAAATAACAAAGAAAAGGCTTTTGTTTGTATTTCTCTACTTAACACAATTAAATATTAACCAAAGTGAATGGAATTGTTGTGTACGCGCATCTTTTCTTCTTCTTTTTTTGTACTGGCTTTTGTTTTGTAGATTTATGCAAAGTCTTTTTTAAATAATTTACAAAAAATGATTTTTGTTTAGTGATTGTATAAACATTTAATTATAATTTTTTTTCTTTTTCTCTTCACATCACAGCACTTGTGGCATCCAGAATGATTTGGAAAAATTTCTAAATAAATACATACTTGTACTAAGCTAACTCATTATCAGTGTTGCTGTGGCGACCGGTATTATTGACGTTGTTGTTCTATTTAGAGACTTGCTTTTTCCCAAGTCTATTTCGTTTATTCCACGAAAAGAAAGCGATCACTTATCTCGATGTTCGACAGGATCTATTGACTTTGACTTTCATGTAAACCCTTTTAACAAAAAGACACCGTGTTTCGGATCGTTTCAGTTTAGTAGCAAGTTCAAAAGCTAGCTGGCCATGGACCCTATCATAAGATAAAGGCGCTTTATTAAGGCGTTTGCACGTTTAAAGCGCATCTAATATTTACGTACAAAATTTGCTTGGATTTCGATGCTGTTGTACTTGATATTCATATTCACTCGAACATGTAAAGATAAAAACAAATAAAATCAATGCCCGCCATTACACTTTCTACATCACCTTGCCTAATGTAACCCTTCGTTTCCGTGATAAAATACAAACAATTAAGCGTGTTTCCATCTAAAAGCATACTTTTTATTGGATCCGCTATGGGGAAGGACCCCTAAAACGTAAATTTCTTATAAAGTGTTAGAAATCAGGTTTAGTTGCCATACAAAAGTTTGAACCGTACTTTAAGGGGTACTTTCCTTCATGGCATGAGATCTGAAAAATAGACCTATCCTATAGACCTACAGTCGAAATTTGGTGCAAATGATTTGTTTTTGTGTCCAACTGCTATTAATGGTCAACTATCACTATAAAATATTAAAAATTATACCATTTTTCATACAACGGTATATAAGATAGGGTTTAAAACCTCGTACTTCCCGTTCCAAATTTTCCCCTGAATTTTAGCATGGAGAAATACGATGACCTAGCGATTTTTTTCAAGAAACTTTTAAAAATTGCAATCTTTCATATAACGAACACTTCATATAAAGGCGTTATAAGGGGATTGAGTTCATCCTTTGACCAAAACAGCGAGTATACCAAATGTTATCAAAAATATATCATAAAGTGAAACTTGTAAACTGAATGCAATCGACATGGACAGACGGAGAGACCGGCTTAAATTTACTTAGAGTATTATCTGGAGCACTTCTAGCTGTTACATACTGCCGTACGCAATTAATGAACCCTTTGCCAAAATTGATAGCTTCTGAAATTGAATTACATTGCTGAAAACGACTTACGAATATGAGTCCGAAAGTACCACCGTAAAGGTCTCGCAACCTGAAATTGATCCGAGCGAAGTTGTTCGTGGTCACAGAATTATACAACAGGAATCAAATAAATTTGCGATCTCTCAACATTCAAATAACTGATAATAAACGCATTTAGGCAATTTCTGTAGAATTGAAAACAAAAATGCTCATACCTCATGTGGTTCCGATTCAGTAGTGAAATGCGTTAGAGTACATCTTAACAAATCGATTGCTTTCCTATTTTACTCTTGATGAATTTTTCTTTTTATTTCTACACTTTTGCTTGAATAAATGTGTTTTATACATGAAGGAAAAGCTGTGGTAGATAGATATACAGAGATTATTTTTGTTGTAGTAAGATCTTAGTATTCTAGCTATCTTTTGGTAGGATATTCTATTGACTGACAAGCTTTTCGGAATAGAGGATAAATGACAATTTTAGATTGTCAAAAAAGCAAATACCTGCAACCTCTCAACTGGCCCTACTTTGTCGATATGTACGCAGACCATACTCTTTAATACTAAAGGCGTCGAAACCATATCCCAATCATACTAATGCAATCGGCCAGACGAGTTAAGACAAAAAAAGTATACCAAGTGCGGTCATACGGATCGTACGCTAAACGAGGAATATTCCCTTGAAGTTAAGCGCCGTTTACGTAAAACAATATGAAACAAACGCACGGAATTGTCGAAAAGAAAACAGTTATGGATATTTGATCACGATAACGCGCCATCTCACACTTCCTTGCTAGAAACAATACGCTAATCATGCCTCAGCCACCATATCCATCAGACTTGGGCCCTTGCAACATTTTCCAGTTCGCAAAACTGAAAAAGCCCATGCAAGGGCAGAGATTTGCTACGAATGAAAACGTAAAGCCTTCTGTAAGAGCTCAAGGCCATACCAAAAAACACATAGCCGGGATGCTTCGAGGTTTGGAAAAAAGCACAAGTGTATTACATCTAATGGAGATTAATGTGATGAAGGAAAGCGAAACTTTATTTTTTGAACACACCTTAACATTATTAAATCTTCCTTTCCTCCAAAAATCTTGATGCTGTCATATGCTATTCACGATTCTACAGTTCTGTCGTTTCGAAAGCATAAAATGTCGAATTGGTTGCACACTCTTTTAACCATAGCATAAGTAATAAAGTTAATAACTTTTGATTCTATTCGTCCTAAATTAATATAATATTACATATTTACTGACCATGTGTGCATATCTTTTGTCCGTTGCCGTATTGCGCTCAAAGTCGAGAAAAACATGAAGAAGAGCTTCAAAAATCTCTTCTATAATGGAACGTAATACTATGAAGAATTGTGGCTAATGGAAGTAGATACGTCCAAAGGAATTCATTTCACTTCATTTTTTCCTTTTTAATTATTTAATGTAATTATTTAAGTTATTTTAAGAATGCTTTTCGCTTTCGTCTCTATACTTTCGGTATTAACAAACCAGTGATAAAACCAATTTACTTTATCTAACCGAAAGTCAACCGCAATATCGGCTATAAATACCATTTAAATACGATTGCATTTGATGGGATAATAGAAGCACATTTTAATTACAATGACTTTATAAAGTTTCTGAAAATATCCAACGCAGCAGTAAAAGCAGTCGTGGCTGTAATGGCGGCAAGCAATGGCCCGCGTGGAAAAGAATATTTTGAAAATTAAATTTGTAACGTTTGGGGTAGGGCGGTAAAATTTAGAAATGCAAGCAAGCAAATGGTTATTCAGAAAGTAGTGAATGTCATTATTGTGTGCTCGCTTTGATTGCGTATCAACCATTCAGTGAGAACGTGTACGGGGTAACTATGAATGTTGCGAGAAATTACATTATGTTACCACAGTTCGGTACACAGGTGAATGAGCGTGGTTTAGCTGCAAAATTTATGGGAAGCATTTTCGCATTTTGGTATATAATTTCGGTTTATATACTGGAATGGCTATTGCGGTTTTGCCTTTAATTTCATCTACATATGTGCGTTCAATTTAGTTAAGGGAAAATCAACAAAAGACTACGTACAGCCTTCTAAAAATATGCTTTCATGTGGTAATATTATGTTCCATACGTACTATGCATAGGAACTTAACACTTAACGCGATCACACCTTATGCCACATCGGTCGGATTTATCGAATTTCTTTTAATCTGAAGTAAAGTAAATTGTTACAGCTTGCGGTTAAAATAAGATTGCAAAGTAATTAATTTTTGGCTAAAAAGAAATTTTGCAGACTATGCGAAGACACTACGTACGCAACTAAATTTCTGGTTTTCACACATGAGTCGCGCTAAGCGCACGGATGCGCGGCATCACATCTGAAGTTGTGGTTTTTTACAGTGTGGAACCGTATTGTGGAGTTTTTTTCTTGACTTTAAAAGGAGAGTAATTCAGTGGCCACTGCAATGATTGATTTTTCTAAAGCTTTTGATACTGTCGATCACAATATATTGTTGCAAGAGCTTGAGTATCCTTTTGGATTCAGTCTCTCTGAGCTAAAAATGGTTGATTCTGGTATCCCGTAGGGGTCCATTTTGGAGCCCTTTCTATTTAGATTTATTTGTTTGCTAACGATCTACAGATCTATCTCTCGGGCCCGCGCGAAGTGACGCATGGCCTGGTCCAGCGTAAAAACTATGGTTTGGATCGCATTGCTCACTGGTCTCCTTCTAAAAATTTAAAGTTAGAATTTAGGAAAACCAAAGCCATTGTTATGCGTACCGTCATTTATGACTCCAACTCTTTGCGGCCTGCTAAGACGTTCGACGAAGTGATTGAGTTTGTTTATGCAGTCTCTAATCTTGGGGTCAAGATCAAGGTCGCTTCACTGTTACGGATCATGCCAATTTTACGATAATGCGTAAGCGAATCTATAGCTTTTTTATTTTGTACTCCCAGCATAACGAAATTGGGCCCGATCTAATGTCTAATAAACTGCAGGGTGTTATTAACAGGTGAGCCCGATATGTTTTTTATATACTCAAATATGGTAGAATATCGCAATTTGCGTTCAGGATTTTGGACTCCGATCTTCAGACATAGCTTAACAGAAAGTTAGTGTTTGCTCACAAGCTCATTGGCACTCGGACAGCAGAATGCCAATGAGAAATTGTTTTTTGCTAAATCTGAATGGACGGTGAATTTAATCCTACCTTACCACAAGTACTTATCATAACTAAGACTATTCTTTGGTAACGCTGCGAAGTTGTGGAATCACCGTTGTGGATCACTTCGTATTAAAACGGCTGTTAGTCTCAAAAGGTTTGCGTCTGTATGTAAGCCCCGTCCTAGTGTGGAACGACATTGCGTTTATAGATGTCTACACATTGTCGCTGCTCGTAACTGTGCCGTAAGAGGCTTTATAGTCTTGTTGGCACATTAATATTAATCGTAATAGTAATTCTCATTGCATAATATGTATGGTAGAAGCGAAAAAAGTTGAGTTTCCTTCCGATTAAATTGTTTACATGAAGAGTTCACAATCTATAGAGGTGGCCAGGTTCGGCCGACAAATAAAAGTGGTGCCAATTGTTAGCAATAACAGAGTTATCGTCTTTTTACTTCTCATACTTTCAAACTTTTATTGATGATCACAAAATTTGCTTTAATTCGATTGAATTTTATCTCCTCATCTGAATCCGTGTTTGATTAAATTGGTTTGAATTGATTGCACTTGAATTGAATTTTATAAAATACGATCGAAGTTGACTCTCTCTGAATCTCTTTTACTCTCATTGAAAATCGGTTGAAGTTCATTAAACTTGAATAACATCAGTATCGTATAATATAATAATAATAATAATAATAATAAACTACTTAAAGCATTTTTTAATAACTTACGCATCTTGACATGTTGTCCTGCATCAGCAGACATTTCACTATTCCCCTATTTTTCTACGTTTAACGAAGAATTTGTCTGAGATGAAGAGTAGGTACACAATATTTGTCGACGGCAAACACAGATATCAACTATCGACAACAACAACTATCTTGTTCGTTTGTGTTCTAACAATCACTTTTATATCTTAGAGTTTTCCCACAGGATTTAAAGATGTTTTTGGAAAATCTTCTGATATTCCTTTTTTTGTTTTCGTTTTTCGGTTTTGCATTAGGCCTGTGATAACATTTACTTAATAGAAATTCTCGGAAAACTTTAAAACAAAATCACTCTAATATTCACATGGGATTGCGTGGGTGCGAAGAAAGAGATCTACTTTCGTCCCCATATGTCTTATTTAATATGCTGTGCACGCTCTCCCACACTAAATATATATTTTTAAGTTATCTATCTGTAGCATGCATACTTAACCAATACACATAAACTAAGTTTAAAACTTTTGCTTAGATTTCTTTCTCATAGACACTACTACAACTATAAGGATGTGTTTCTTCTGTCACTCCGTTTATAAAATCATTAATCAACTAAGTGAATATTAAAACATCTACTAGTTTACAATTTATCTTATGCCATATAGCGTCAAGTGCTTCAGTAAAATAATAGGCATAAACGATTTTATGGAGACTTAACATTTGATTTAAAATCAGCGCAATTGGTTCATAGTCCCGCAGCAGTGAAGTTGCTTTTTTTGAGTGGATATGTAAGCCACATTCCCAGGTCCAGCTAATGTCAACAAACCAAAACGAGAAAAACATTTTTTCAAGAAAAAATGTAAAAAATATATGAAAAAGGCGAAATGGGAACCCCGGATTCGTTCTGCGACGAATAAAGTTTTCACACCCTTGTTAGACATTTTTTTATTCTCGAGCAACATGCTGTCATTGTCAGCTCGTTAATATGTTCGCTTTGCTAAGCCTGTCGTTGTTTGCCTTTGATTTTGTCATCTCTTAACTTTTTCAACAAAATTTTAACCGAAAGTTCTTAATCAATTAGATAACTTTCCGAACAAGTTTTACAACATGCTATGCATGTATGCAACCGCTGCATATGTGTTACGAGTGACTTTTGTAATTGTTGTTGCTCTTGTTTCTGTTGTTGATCCAAATTATTTAGAATTTTCTGTACACGCTTTCAAGCGCAAACATCCTCAAATATGAACATACGATGAAGGTTATATTTGGATAAACTATTCGAGGGTACTTTTTCCCATCAACACCCACAGCTCAACTTTTGCTCAATTTCACTTGCGTGACTTTACTAATGACGACATGGAATGTTATTTTATTTTCTTTGGATGACAGTTTTTATACTATCGCATTAGAATCCGTCAAGTTTAGAAATAAAGTATATTTCGATAGCAAACCCAGCATGGATTGGAAGTAATGAACAGCAACTAATTAAGGAACTTATACGGATTGTTAAATATGCTTTTGAAACTAAATACACTAGATTTTTATCCATTAACTGCTTTGTGTGTTATGACACGCAAAACTTACCGTTGATAGCTGTAATCTTACCTCTTCATCGCCTCATCGTCTTTTTACCACAATGTTTTTCGTCGAAAAGGCTTAATTTTTTCTACCGTAATTGAGTTGAAAATTCCATTACAATTTCATTCAAAAAGCCCTGAGCACGAACTAATTTGAACCAATGATATGGTTCGCTTCTTAACAAGGCTTCGCAACAACAAAATTTACCGGTCAATAAAGACTTATTACGCATTATCTGTTTACGGCCTTGGATTGAGTGCAGCGGACCATCCATGATTTTTGCGTCACTAGTCGTCGCATGACGCGTACAAATACTGATATGTGAATGTGATTCTGCGACTTATGAAATTCAAATATGCATAAAGATCAGACCGATTGGCTTTAATTTAGTGCTGCGTGAATATTAGACACGTACCTGTACGTTCATCACAAAAATTAATTTCAAAGCTTCAATTATGTCTACAGACATTGTCTCAACTTTATGTTTACATCTGTAAACAGCAGCCGTCCATGCATACGGGGCTTTTCGCCGTAGACTTCCTCTACTAGCAGGTTCGATGCATTTTAACGAGAATCGCAATATTTTTGGCAAAAATGCTGGATACGTCGCACCAGTGTTTTTGCATAGCGTAACCATTCATCACCGGAAATCTTAGCAAAAACAACGCTTAAAATCGAACCTTTCCCACTCATGACAAATCGAGATCTACGCAAGCAAATGCCATTTTAAGCACTCAGAACTTCAAATTTATTGCTGCTTGCTTTAGCACTTAATCCTCCCTTAGTGTCAAATAAAATTACGTTAATAACGTAACGAATCTTGACGCAAAAAACTGTTTGATTAACTCAAAACTCATACTTGACAAAATACTTGATTACTTAGTGAAAAATTTCTTTGAATATTGCTTACAGTATGTGAAAATTTTCCATTTTTTTTAAAGAGCCATTCATTTATTAAACCCGACGCCACTTATGGTACAAGGTGTATTAAATTTGTGCGGATGTTTACAACATCCAGAAGAATTTGAGACAGATCTAGCTTTTATTATATAGAAAGTTATGCTGAATTGATCCAAGCGTGTCTGTCCGTCTGTCCATCCGCCTTATAACATTGTGCGCATCGGATCACCGTTTCGACCACTTCCCATATACGGCCTTATTTTGAAAAGTGGCTGTATGAGCGACTGTGTTGAGCGGAGTAGTGTAAAGTATTTATGATGGGCCGTATCCCGCCGTAGGGTTTTTGCTTGTTTTAGCTTACGATTGGTAATAGAAAATCGAAAGAACATTTTGATGCAATAGCATAGATGCATGAATGAAATTAAATTATGGCGTACGATATAAATCGTAAAGTATTGTGATCAATATTTTTTGTTTGTTTTTATGTAAAAAGAAGAACAATACAAAAAACAACTAAAAAAAATGCCAATAATAACTTTCAAACGGGCCGTCATGCCAAGTCTGCAATGCCCCGCAATAAAGAGTATGTTTTCTTTGCTTTAATCGTACATTTTCGCATAAACAAAAACAATTGCAATACTTGTAATGAACAGCTATACACTTGACATCTTAAAACAAGTGTCTAACTGTGAAATGGTAAATGCATTGAACTTTGCTGCCATCAAATAAAGAAAATAATGTATAGTATTTACGTACATTCTTTGTCAATCTCTCTCTCTCTCTCTCTCTCTCTCTCTGCTCGCTTTCTCCCGCTGTCAAAGTATCACCGTATGATATGGCTGAAACATAACATACATACACAAACCGTAGAAAACATTTATACTCGAGTAAATTTCATGGCACATGGCCAATGTCAATGTCTTAAAAATGTTTGCACACACGCACACATGCAAGCGATTGCGACGACTTGGAACCTTTTTCTCCATTTTTGTTTTGTTTTTGCTTTTACTTAGTGCTTCTAATGCTTTGGCCTAACAGCATATGGTTAAGTACATCTAGCATTAGCTAAGCTGGCGTTGGTTGCTCCCCTTACGATATTTGTTAGAGGGTTCCTTAGTTTTCTATTTTTTTTTTTTTTTTCTCTACGTATACGTATTCGCGTACGTGTGTGCGTATGTTTTACACAATAACGCTTATAAATAAAAAATGCATTCTAAACCAATAAAAACAAGTGTGGAAATCTAATAAAACACTTGATTTGAAAGGAACTTGAGAAATGTTAAAAAAAGCGAAGAAAATTCTGGAAAGAAAGATAAGATGAAAAATATGAAAAATAAAAAAGCAACTTGTACAACTGATTACGGCTGAAGACGAATCTTTGACACCTTAAATACTATTGTAAATATTCACCCGATTGTACGTTGAATTACTATAATATTTTGTAACTTCTTGTAAGTGTATCCATGACACCTCGGGCTTTTTATTTAGAGGCTTAAAATGTCAAAATAAGAAATCGCTTTCAACCTCTTGTCCCAGTAAACGTTTTGCTCCTCCAGATGGTCCTTCTTCTACTTGTACTGTTTGGATTACTTCGCTTTTAGCTCTTGCTTTAAAAGCTAAAGTTTTGCTCACCTAGATGACACTTTTCTGCTAGCAGTGGAACCGAAATATTTAGCTTACACTTAGAAATCGCTTTCAATCTCTTGCCATAAGAGCAAATGTTTTGCTCATCTAAATCGTACTGTTCAGCCATCAGTGAAACCGAACTGTTTAAATTACACTTAGGTCTCATGTGAAAACAAAACCCATTACAAACTAAGTATTGAAATGAGTGAATCAGTAAACTTAAGTTTGGAATTGTATTTACAGAAAAAACAAGCAGCTTTTTTTATATATGTATTTTCCTTTTTTTTCAAGTGGCAAAAACGATATACGATGTTAAGAGAAACCCTACGAGGGCAATGTATATTTTTTATTATATGTTTGTAAACAATAACTATAAGGGAAATAGGAATCGATATATTCGGCAAACCAGGAGAAGAAACTCTTAGATCTTACGTTATAGAAAAAAAAAAAAACAGAAAAGAAAATTAAATAAAAATTGAAAAATATATTTCACTTATTTGGGCAGTTATTTGCCAATATTTTCGTTCGCTTTTTCTCTCTGCCTTTTTATTATTCTCCGGCCCCGAAATATGAAGAATTTTGGCAATTCGTTGACCTTTTTAAATATTAATTCATGTTGTGATTGCTTAGGGAATTTTATTTGACTTTCATGCCCCGGACACCGGAGATGGTTTCTCCACTTCCATAGAGATAGAAAGGGAAATTCTAATCCCTTATTGTTATTCATTTGGTTGGCATTTTTTTTTTCTTTGCTGCCTTTTTTCTTCGGTAAACTTGAGTAGAACTCATTTAAAATGAAACCACCATCAAAGGCCACAAAGTGACTTTCACTGTAGCAACAAGCAAGCCACCAACCGGCAACAACAAACGAATCACTGAAATTGTTATATTTCCCTGTATATATATATATATATATATATATATATATATACGTAGATATAGAGGCATACGTATATTGATTTAACTGGGAATTCAACCAGTGGTTAATGCCGCCGGGAATAGTTTTAGTATTTTGTGGAAACTTCACACTTTGTTTTCTTTAAAAGCATCGCTATTGAACATTGAACGAGTGTCTAAATATACATTAACTAGAGTTTACAAATCTAAAGTTTCCAAGTCAATATTGTCTGGATGGTAGGATTTGCTTCCTCCCGCACCGCCTTATCTTTATGGCTTTTGCTTGGCTTTTGTTTTGGTTTAGTGGTCTAAATGCATTTAATATATATACATATAAACTATACATGCATTTACACGTATATATGGGATAATAAGAGTGGAGGAGGAGTTCCGTTGTTGTGTGTGGGTGTTATAAGTGCAATCTTCTGAAAAGTTCTTTGTCTGCCTTTATTTTGTTCGAGTTTAATGTGAAAAACTAATAGTGATTGCAAAAGCCCAACCTACTTAATTTCTGGCTTTAGTTTATTGCTGTCGGTAATAAATGTTCAAATAAATGAGAAAAGTAATTAGAATGAACTATTAACTAAATAATAACAATTAACTTTAATATTAAATACGATACGTAACATTAAAAATTAAGGGAAACTTTCAAAGGTTTTTTCCTCTTTTCTCTTTTTTCTTAAAGAGAAGTTGTGTTCAAATTTAATACATGAGATAAGAGGATAGAAGTTCAGCAGACAGAAATCGCTTCTACTTTTCAATCGCTCTGTTAAGAAATCGCATTGGTTAACCCGGGCACGGCAAAGAGGAATAATTTTTTTTTTTCCATTCACTCACACCTTCTCTTGCCGAATTTTATCCTCCAGTTGATCGAAAAGAACAAGATACTACCTATCTGTGATTTGCAGTTTTGAAGTAAGTAACTAATTTAAAAAAATTGTCCCCTTTTGTGTAGCAAAAATTAGAAGACTGCGTACAAATTGCAAAATATATTGTTAGATGGGGTCTTGTGATTGATAGGAATGAACCCAAGATATTGGGAATAGCTTTTAGATCAATCCCTTTTATATCCGACTATTAGCTACCGTTTTTAGTATTGAAAATCGTCTCCCAACGGTGTATATCAAACTTCAAAGCAACGTTGAGTAATTTAGAGATTTTCGCCTGCTGTGACCATAGCTGACGGCGGATAAAACCTAGAACTTGGTATGCAGCCGTTCAGCCGTTGAGATTAGACTGGATATAAAAATTAATTCGAGGCCGGTTATAAAAATATTGGATTGAACGTATTATTCTATGCTAAATAGACGTTTTTTCCATGCTTCTGACAAACACATTCGATTGCCGTGTTGCAATGGCAACACGTCTTTTGAGGGTAACCACGTAAGCATTCATTTTCCGGTTATTCTCTTAAGAATGGAGGCGCTGCCCAGACGGAAAAAAGCTCTTGCTTTTTAAATCTATCAACCAGTAAAAGAAATAACTAGTACATGGCAGAGAAGTGCCCCTATCGCTTCATGCATTGATTTTTAGAATGCCAGGCTAAGCGTCTTCAACCTGAAAGGTCGTGTATATGTAGCGGCTTTTCCTTAAATGATTGGCGCAATTGTCTCAATTATTGTTGTTGGTAGCGTTCTTCAGCGTTGTTTTTTTAGCTCAGAAGCTGCTTATAACACATTACTCCTAGCTAGCCACCTCCAATGGAAATACCAGGAATATTTGCCTTTATGCGGAGTGTTAATTATTATCGTAACCTATAGAGTCACACTACACCGTGTTCGTCATTCATTTTTCATTTTCCGCTACGCGGTTACGTAGATAGCAGTTACGGTCGCGGTTACGTGGAACAGGAAAAGCAAAGTCTACTGCCTTTGAGTTTTTTTAAAATAGAGACGAATCTAATCCAAGGTCCCAAAAATTGTATTCTGCACACTTGGACGGGATAGATTACTCCGCTGCAGAAGCTTAAAAATAATAATTTCATATGGGAAAATGGTTGCATTTGTAAGTATATATGTATGCTGTATGCTGTATGCTGTGTAAAAAGTATAAGGTGAAATTTTTATTTCGTTGATGGACACTACGAAAGCATGGAAATTATATATTTTTATAGGTTGATAGGACAAATTTTGACATCTATGCAGAGATTCAATACAGAGATCAATAAATATTCAAGTGTTGCAAGATTACGCATTTTTTTGAAAACATTCAAAAGTGAATATTATTACAATATGTCCGTGAAGCAAGCATTTGTGACAATCAAGAGGTCATAAAACGGATCATTGCGGGACGGAAAACTTGGGCCAATGCATGCGGTCCGGGAACATTTAGTCAATTGAGCGAATATCGCAACCAAGACTGAATAAATCGCTCCTAACTCGCAGATAAATCCAGTTCTTGTTGACAATTTTCTTCGATTACCACGGTGTCGTGCATTACGTTTTTATTCCGCTGGTCCAAGCTAATGACAAAGAATGCTATTTAAGTGTTACGAAGACGGTGGAAATGATTTGGAAGAACAAAGGTTTTGCAGTTTATGAAAAAATTCTCTATACTTTTTGATCACAATCTGTCCATCTGTCCGGTGTTTTCTGTTACTATTGGTAAATAGTAATAGTAAATATATTTAATCCCAACTTTACACTAGTCACGAATGTATTTATTTTGTGGAGTCTTAACTGTACTTATTTGGGTAGCAGAAATGGAAAGCCAAGTTTACCATGTCTTCATTTCTGACGTTGCGTGGTCATTCTTAGTGAGTCTAACAACGCATAAAATCAATTCAGGGTCTTTTCAGATTTCGAAGTACGTTGTCGTTGCGAGTTTAACGAACGCAGCGGGAGATCGTAATTGATCAATAAGTTTCTCTTAGATAATTTATATTTTCATAGCTTACCGATCTGTTTCTTTAGAGTGTACGTAGTCTCTTCCCACCCCATCAAAATTGATGATCCTCTTAAGTCCCAACTGCTTTAAACGATTTTCCAACCAATTAATTTATTAAAGCCGGCAGCATGTAGCAAAAAGCTGAAAGTTCTCTATACGATCAGTATAGAAACTGTCTTCTACGTTTCCTCTGTGTCTTTATTGTAGTGTATTTTTTATGATGCCCACACATTTTGATTTATATTCGTAAATATATATTTATAATCTTCTCATATGCAAATGCAATGAAAATGTACTAAAGGTACACTGGTGCGCATGCACACACACTACGACACATATCGTAGAAAAGAGAGATATATGAATTTTATATAAAATATAGATAAATATGCAGTAGATATTGTATATGGTACGTATGAGTTATGGTAGATTTGGAAAAACGGATTTGCAAAATGAAATACACCCACACACTGTACACTTACGTATAATGTAAAGAGGAAGCGAACCCACGCTAAAACATTGCTATACATTGCATACATTTGCACAAAACACATGATATATAATCTTCAAAAACTAGTTTAGTTAGTTTTTATTTCTGTGTAAGTGCGATGCGCACCGCACGTACACTAAAATATCACTTGCAACAAGGACTTCTTACAATAACTACAGCATTGTAAACAAAACTTAACCATACCAAACAAAAGCTGAGTGGTGATGGTCTCTCTTTCCCCTGCCTTTGTTTTTCCTTTTTTTTTTTTTAGGTTTTTACATTTGTTTTTGCGTTCACGGGTTTTATGTTCATTTATTTGTTGATCTCTTTTATGCCAAAGCAAAGAGAAAAACTGTTACGCTAGATACGTGAATATTTTTCATAATACAATTTCTTGTTCTTCGACTAGTTTTTTTCTTCTTCTGCTTGACACAATGTTAGCCAGTTATAAAGCTTTCTCTATATGTCGCGTTCTCACATAAGTTTTTCGCTTTTGTTTTTTTTTTTTTTTATTTTAAAGAAATACAATTGTTATTTGTGTCGGGCCCCAGCAGTGCTACAGTGTCATATTACATTGCGCTTGGCTGGTTATGATACCGTAAGGATGTCCTCTACTGCCATCCATCCCATATACAAGTAACGCATTGTATAGCACATACAGCCTGCCTCTTCCATATGTGTGTATGTATGTACATACTTTTGCATTATTTCTTTTGTCCATAGTTTGCTTTTTGCTTTTACTCCTTAAAAGTTGACACCACAACGTTTCATTTTTGCTTCTTTTGCTTTTTATTTATTATGTTTACACTATGTTTGTGCGCTTTTTTACATTTCACGGTTGCTGCTCTCACAAATTTGTTTTTGTTTTATCATTTATTATATAGATATATGAATACATTCTTTCTCTGTTTTATAAAATGAAGAACAACAATAATAACACATTTCGTTTCGTATAAGCATTTGTTTTATTTCACATGATTTGTGCTGGCAAAAACAATGCATGATATAAAATCACAACGAAATGGAATTAAAGCTACGAACTTGTGACTTTTCTGTTTTTCGAAAGGAAATTAAAGCAAAAGCTTTAAATGTATTTATTCTTCCCGTTTGCTTTCAACAAAATTTATTTACTTAATAAACTCATTTAACTGATTGTCACGTATGCGCGCACACATGAATCGGCTGTGAACAAGCGCTGCTTAAATGGATGCTCTTTTTTTGTTTTGCTTTCTCGCTGCTTCGCGCTGTGTAATGCAATTGACATTAAGTGATTGATCATTTTCCACCATATTATTATTGTTATTCATCATGTCAGCCATTCAGTTAACAGAACCAAGCCAGCCACTCAGTCAACTCTCCGTCTGTCAGTACGTGTAGACGGGCGGCTTGGCTTGGAGTACGTCTCTTATGAAAAGCTTCGTATACCTTACCCTCCCATTGTTGTTTCACATTGAAAAGCATATTTATGCTTGTAATTATATATTAATATACTTGACAAGAGGGAGGTGTTTGGCTATATGTGAGTTAAATTTTTTATATATTACTTTAAATAGAAGAAAGACGAATGCTTTAAAGAGAAAGAAAGCCAGAGAAATAAGTTCTAAGACTAAAGTATTAAAGGCATAGCACATGAGGCTATGCTGCACTTGAGCTTTGACCCACTACTAATGAGTTATTAGTCGAGATCATTTGTTTAATCGGTCGCTTAGGCGGATGGAAGAAGAAGGCTATCTTTAATAGTTACTGGAAAAACTGGTCCTTTTAAGATTCGGTATTATTGGCCGCGTTTACGAGCGCTTCATATATGATTTTATTACTTGCTAAGCTTACTTTTCCGATCATGATTATATCGTGGTGTGGTGTCTTGAATTCGCTATGCTTCAGTACACAGGAAATTTTTAAGCTGTTATTCTCATTTTCAGATCGCGAATGCCTGCCGTCTCTCCTGTGCACAAAATGAGTAATTTTAGACAGACCAGACGAACGTACAAACTCTACGCTTCAAAGACTTCTGAGAAACGCCGCATGAGCTCAAAAGGAGAGGAAGTACAAAAATGTCTGACAACTTCTAGTTTAATCTTTTTCTCCTGTCCATAATTCCAACAATAATTGGAAAATGATTAACAACATTGTGACTTGCAGTCGCTGGCATTACCGGCTGTAATTGATTCTAATTTGCATAAGTTAATACATAGCTGATGATCATTAGATAAATGCGTCTAAGAAGACGCATTAGCCATTCTCAGGGTTTACTTAACGCGCTAACAGTTCTATCGGTAAGATTTAATTCATCATCAGTCTCATCATCGGGGCAATTAGTTTGACTCATTGATACCAAAAACTTAACTGAAACATCGTTATTACTCATTACTCTTTGGGCTTTTTTAATAGCATCCATATCCGGCTGGCGTTGACGAGTGAGTATCCAAACCATTTCTACAATTTATAATTCATCTTCAAATTGTACACATATACAGGCAAAACTTTACATAAACGTTACATACCTGTGTGCATTAAGGAAGTAAAATTTTTACAACTATATACCACGGACCAGTGATCATAATCGGTGCCTAATATTATATAATCCGAGCTGTGAAAGTTTACTACAAATTTTTAGATTTTGAAAGTTTTTTTCGTATATCTCTTTAGTTCAACTTGAATACAAACTGTTCATATGGTTTAATTTAAGCAATCCCTCTGAACCTTCCATCTGAGCTGTTGTGTGATATTCGTTGGTATAATTAGTTCTGAAGTGACGAGAAAAATTCGTATTAAAGTTTTTCTTAAATACACTTTATATTTATTTGAGCTCACAATTCGAAATATGACGACGTGTTAATAGCTATTAAACCGTTCTCTTTATTCTCGTAAATGTGATGGAGACACTTGATGCCTGTGTACCATGTATAGGGATATGTCAGATACGCATACCATTTACCCATATACTTGAAAAGGAAATTTAAAGAAAACGCGTAAATGACAAAATTCAGCAGCCTTCCCACAATATTGTATAATATCGAAAATTACTTTTCGGTTTAAATTTTTTTTTTTTTTTTAAGAGAAACGTGGCTATTGCAAAGTATTTTGTTGTGGGAGCAAGTCGAAAAAAATTGATTATATAAATTTGAAAATCTTTTCGTATAGTTAACAGGAGTTAAAGAATTTTGGTATAACGATTTTTTTGAAGATCAAAATGACGTACTTGGCAGTGTCAGTGTTAAAAACGCAAGTGTTTTCAGCTAATGTTGCACTACAAGGGCACGATTTAACCGATTTAGCCCAAGTTCAATAGCAATTTGTGTACTAGACTTCCCAATGCTTTTGCCAAATTTGAAGCTGTTATTTTAACCACTTGCAAGCGAAGGGCGGCATCTCAAGCGCCATCTGTTCTTGGCTTCAACTCGAATGACACTTGCGGAGCACGCTTCACTAGTTACAATCCTACACATTTTATATCGCACGCGCCTTGCTAATTTTCGCTTGCATTGTTTGCAACAAACATATAAAAAGAAAATTTAGGTGGAAAAGATTATACTTCCGGCAAGAAAATTGTTTACGAAAGACATTGTGCTGAAAGGCAGGTGGGTAAATACATAGACAGACAGACACACAGAAAGGTGGCCGTGTGTAGGTCAATGCGCGATTTAATACTCACCAAGTAGGTCTTTGAAATCTTCTCATAATCTCGCGTGTTCAAAAATATATGTATATTTTTCATGCTCATACACATTGGCATTTAGGACTGAAAGTATTGTCTCAGTTGCATGATGCAACTTTTGCTGAGCAGTCAAATCTATAATTTCAAGCAACTAACGCAATAAATATAAAAAATCACTTGCTTATTAAGCACTTATACAAAGATATGTAATTCTCGTGATTGCTGTGCAGCAACCATGAATATGTTCACAGTTGCTTAAAACTAAACGCAGAAGGAGCAAATTCGTTTAGCAATTTATCGTGATCGAGAAAGTTTTTCTGATAACAATCCAAGGTGCACTTTAAATGGTGAACGTTTTAAAAGAGTCTCTGATGGTTGGGACTTATCGCTAAAGATTCAAGACATTTATTCAGTAGTGAATACATCTAGTTCTGGTTGTGGCGTGAAAGAGCGAATTCTTTCATTATCGCTCGTCAAGCTCTATCAAAACGTAGATATGTAGACATAGCCGTGCCGCAAGGCGGAAACGTTTATTTCATGTTTAAAATAGACATGATTCGTCCATTAGTGCAACCACAATATCTCACGAGCTGAAGCAGATTTTAAGAAGACAAAAATTTAAATTTATTATTATTCAGAAATTCAGAAATTGGAATTTTGTGCAAAACCGAACTACCTATTAAAAGAAAATTAGACGTATTATATATGAAGCTATCATTTCTATTTTCACCCTTGCTAATGACGTTGGACGTGGGCACTATTTGGATTTTTCATTCGCAAATGTCAAACTTTTGACTTCGCCAGAATATTTCATCATTTGAGGGCGATTTATGTTGTTCGCAGTGAGTTGAAAATTCTATCTCAATGAAAAACTGGTGACAATTTTTGGCAATAATATATAAGGACTTTCAATGCTAATGCATCTCGTTTAACTTGCTTCCACTTTTGGTAATGGGAAGATCCATTCTTTACCACTGTGGAACGCTGATTTTTTCTGGTAGCTGCCGTTCGCTCCTCAACGAAAGTCGTGAAGGTCGCCCATGATCAGAAAATAGTGATGCTTCCCTGTGCCAATAATGCACGATCGACATGTGCCATACTCCGAGATTGAGACAACTTTAGGCATTACTTTCATCAGCGTTTTGTATTTCACTTGGCCATGGGGAAATGGTTTTCCCTCCTTACAATAAGTCTAGTGTGAAGACCTGTATAGACTGTATACCTTCTTTTTTTCCTCAGTTTCATTAGTAATTTGCACTTGTATTGGTGACACTCACCTTATTCACATCGAAGTCTTTTATAATTTCAACATTTTGGCAACTTTTCGGAAACGGTATTTGACCAAAGATAAGTGCACTCATGAATAAAACGAACAGAAGTGGAATTCTGCAAATAATTCAATTTTTTGATATTTTTTAAATAATTTTTGTTGCATTTTAACTTTGGAAAAGTTGTTTGCAAATTTTCTAAATGAATTCATTACTACTTATTAAATAAAAGAAGTGGATTTATTTTCAAACACTCTCACCTCATGCGGATCAACATATTCAGTTTTGTAATATTTAATTTTCTTTTCTCTCTGTTTCTCTCTCGCACTCACCCTCTTCTTCTATCTTCTTCACACTCACTTTTGATTTGAAAAGTTTTATTAATTAAATTAAAACCCACGTTACGTGTGCTGCACGTATGCATTCAAAGTGTGTTTTAACTTTTGAAAAAGATTTTTTTTTTTTTTTATTTCATTTATATACACATTTTTTTAGAATACTTTTTTCCCATTAGTTTTCCATTCTAAATTTTATTACAGCTGTTCCACGTAGAGCTGACGATGATGATGATGACTGTGTAAATGCTAAAAACACTTTGTTCGAAACACAAATATTGCCCTCAAGTTTTATAGATGAAGGAATTTTTTTTTTTTACTGATTTTTGTAAAACAAAATTCCAAATTAAAGTAAAAGTTCGGTTTGGTCTCTGCGTGCATTACTGCGATGTGATAAAATGTTTTGCTCTTAAACAAAAAAATGAATTAATAAAATATAAATAAAGAGTAAAATCAATGCTTGTTGTCATGGTTTGTAGATTTTGATTTAACAGATTTTTTGTTTAATTAATGAATAGGGAAACGCTACAAAAATTTTCATATATTGGAATTTGATATACAGTTAAGGTCAGTGGTCTTTTACTAATACGTCCTTGTAATATACGAGTATTTACAGTCCATGCTTTCCACTCGATTCACGAAATCATATCGAATGTAACGGTTGCTTGTTACTCCTGCAAAGAATGCTTTCAAATCAGGCCAAATCGGTCGAAGGGCACACGCCCGGTGCCACGTAAACTAGGAAAACGTCGGTTTTTCAAAAGAAATAAAAATTAATTTTTTGATCATTATTCTATAAACTATAGCAGATAAATTCACAAAAATTTGAACGCAAGTTCTACGAGCCATTTTCTAGTATCTGCAGGAAAATGAATAAAGTTTACCGCACCTACCCAATATAATAGTGTATCAAAATTCACGTTTTTTGCAATACCTTGATAAGGCGTAGAAAAAAGATTCAGGATCATGTCGGCTTGCTTGTCTGTCCATCTGTCCGTCTGCCCAACTGTGTAGTATATATGGTACACATTCTTCCTTTAGCAAAAATGAAGAGATCGCCCACAAATTTGCAAAAGAGTTCTGAAGCGACCCAAAGTTCCCAAAAGAGACGCCTAGAGCGACCACACGCCTATACGAGAAAAACTTTTATTTTGAAAATAGCAAAAATCAGCCGCGCCTACTCCACAATTTAATTCTTTTCGTTTTTTTGTCTCTCTTAGGATAACAGTGATGGGTATAAAAGAACATAATTCTTACTTGCCTCTCTTGCTTGCTCTCAGTGATCACACAACGTAAGGACGGACCAAAAATAAGAAGTTACTGATTTTCTCGCAATTTGTAACTTTGATTGCCAATCTTTTCCCAATGACTTGCGGAGATGTTCTGTCTCGCTTCACTTAATCACAAGTTTTTTATTCTTTGTTAGCCCATTTTGCTTGTATGTAGTAATAAACTGCATTTTTAAATCTAATCAAGTTTGGAGTCTAGATATTTTGAGACTGAAATAGAACCTAATGGGCATTTTAAGCCTTATCTTCGGCTAAGGGGATCTCCCAGTTGAATTAATCTAATAAATGAAAAAGGAAATAAAGTGGAACAAGGCGTTGCAGTCGTTCGTCATCGTCACAAGTTAGCGAAAGCTTTGCATTATCCCTGGTAGCTGTTTTGGTAATACTGACATTTAATTTCACATTCACCACTGCCGCGTTTACCGTTACTGATTCATTTACCACAGCGCTAGTTTTCAAGATCAGTGAAGAAACCATGAGGTCAACATAGAAGCGACGTTGTAGGTGCTAAACGCAACAAAGGCTGGTATTTCGTATTTGCACTTTCAATATATCTCATGCTGTCCTCGCGTGTTCTACATTGAAGACCCATCTTAATCTCAATTATCAATTAATTTGTTGATTACTTTTCGCTTGATTAGCTTTTTGTCTCATATCATGCGTATAAAGATAAAAAATAACGTCCGGTAAACCCGAAATTGATTTCCTAAGAACTCGAAGGCTTTACATCTTCATCGAATAAAAGTCACAATCAGCTGAGTTTGCATTACACATTACACACGATAATTCGTCATTACCATAATCAAGCTAAAAAAGGTGCAAAGCTTCATAAGAGGTTTAATGATGGTTCTACGCTTACTATATTACTATCCCGTAGCCGGTTCTTTTTGCACATATCACGGAAGTTATTTACTATCGAAACGTACATGAAGTCAAGAGCGTCATAAAGGCCTGGTGATGGCACAGCTTGGTTTATCTTCACATAGACTGTTTTTTATAGAAACTATTTGCTAGCTTTTAGAAAGCGATTGCTATAAGCGCAAAAAATGGAGAGAAGTTAATGGTGGAAGTTATAGTACATCTAAGCGTCGACAATAGACTTAAGTCAATTCATCTTCACGCAGTTTGCCTTTTAAATAAACTTTTCCCGTTTCCTCCTAATCGCATGTTAAATAGTATTTCCCAGGAGAGCAAAAACCAAAGAAATATCTTAAAATAGTCGCTTAGATAATCCCTGCTTAGACCAAAGCGTACAAAGCTAGCGCGCCGAACACACAACTGAATGCATTATGAACTATATCGATCTCGGCGTCTAATTGCAAAGTCTGGCGTACGAAACAGGAAAAAAGTGATCCTAGAGGTAAGTTAATAACATCTGGTTTAATATTTTTCCTATAAATCTTTTATTTTCTTTCCAAGAAATTTTTACATTATTTTACTTTAATTAACTCGTTTTGGAAACAAAAATTTAAAGAGTTTTGTATTGGTTAGCAAGGCAATTGCGTTGATCAATGGGGAACAAGGCATTGGTGGGGAAGTGATGTTCCTTGACGATTTCTTCAGCAGCATGAACATATTCGGCTTGAGGGACACGTTCACGGGTCAAGATCCAGAGCATTTCAGTGTGGGCGGGCTTATCGAATTCCATGCAGTTGTAGATGACAGCATAGTGTTCGTAATCAGTACCCAAAACAAAGTAGTTGGGTTGGTTGGGGTATTCTAAGAGAACAGGAACGAAACCACCTCAATCAGTAAAATATTTAAGCGAAAATTTGTTTTTAGTTACCTTGGTTGAAAGTCATGGCGAATTTAGCGGGAGCAGCATAACGAGCAGAAGTCTTGTAGGTATCGAAAGAGCCAGTCCTTGAAAATGAAATGAAACGAATATTTTATTAAAAACCCTTTGAATTCCTTAAGTCTTATGAGCACATACTTAGTGTAGTAGCTGGAGCTCTTCATTTCAACAATGTTTTCACCCTTCTTTTCATAGACTTCAGTTTGGCATTTTTGTTCGGCATTGTGAACAGCGGGATAGCCAGAGTAGACATACCAGGTACCCATGAACTGAAATAACATTTTTACTCAGTGTTATTTCCTGTTATTAAAAAATAAAAGTTTTTTTTGTCAATTACTTTATCCAAGTTGAAGTTTTCAACAACTTTAACGTTGGTGCATTCTCTAAGGAAGGGAATACCCCAGGCACTGCTTACGCAAACAACCAACAACAAAGCACTGCAAAAAATGTAAAGCCAAATAATTTTTATTATAAAAAAAAGCCATCAGGATATCTTTCGTTTTCTATTTTTCGTTTTTTTGTTATTATTTTCGGTTTAAAAGCGAACACTTACCTAAGACGACCCAACATTTTTGTTTCAGATTTGATTTTTTCAACTGTAATCACTGTAAATGTTACTGCAAATTGACGAAGTTTTCAAGCAATTGCGGTTGTTTTTATAGCAAAAAGTTTTCTACAAAAATTATCTAAAAATCATTAAAAGCACAAATTTTATAGCTCGATGGGCTAGAAAAATCGTGTATTTAGTAAAATTAAGTTTTCAATAAGTGCCTTAGTTACTGAACTCGAAATGGTCATAAAATGCAATTCAACATTTTTTTACTGTTATTATTGTTGTTGTTACTGATGATGATAGCAATGTACTTTTATGATCACGACTATGTCAAGGCGATGGCTTATACATAAGTTAGTAACCTTTCTTTATCACTTTATGTGCTTTAACCTAAGCAGAGTTTTTGTTTTCATATATAATTTTTATTACTTCTTCGAAATTTTTTTGCTTTTGCAAAAGCATATTTCTCTACAGCGAATCCTAAAAAATGATCTTTGAGCAAATACATGAAAATTTCTTTTTTTCTCCGTATCATATAAAATCTCCGTATTATAAAAAATCTGGGCGTAAAAATGTCAATGACGCCCTTTGTACTAATGTTACATAAAGTCTTTGTACTACAGAGAGTCGAAAAAGCAATATCGAATTGTATGTGCTACGAATAAAAAAAGGGTTTCGCTGTATTTTTTAATATTACAATTATAGGTAAAACCTTAAATATTGTTCAGAGCCAAACAAGAAAAATTGCAGGCATCTATGTGCCCATCCAAGAGAAAATCGGTTTTGCTTAAAAAAAAACTTTATTCAGGATCCAGCAAGCGAACAATCATGGAAAGTATCGTTGATAACATCATCATGTAGCTGATCATAAATAATGCAAGCTTGCTGCACAGTGAATCTTGGGTAAAGCATTGGTTGACTGAAAAAATAAAAAGCGAAAAACCAGAAACATTCTACTATTTCAGAGAAGTTGAAAACTTTTTAAAGAACTTCCATCCACGCACCAAAAACAGTCGTCAACTGCCAGCTGAAGAGGCTCAGATTGGTAACGCCGACCGTTAAGTCGTGAAAAATTGAAAGTAAACGTTCAGAATTGATTTTTTAATGATGACTCCGTGTCTATGCGACAAAATTGTCAGATTTTGATAAAGAGAAGGCTTTGTTCCGTTACCTGGTTACGAATTCTAAATATACATGCAGCACCCTGTATACTTTACACATTAAGGTTTCGTCAGAATTTGGCAAGAAGGAACCATTGCCATCCGATTGTATAAAAACAAAGCATGCCAGTTGCAATGTATAAAAACAAAGCATGCCAGTTATATCTTAAAAAAAAAAAATTAGTATTTATCGGTGATAGTGTACATAGTAAAACATATGTGTTGCTTCTTTTCAGCGCAAAATCAGTAAAAAGAAGACTTATTCCAAATTTACTAATGTTTGTCTTATTTAAAAAATTTCCATTTCCCGTTAGAAGTCCGAAACAGGGCTTCAGACTAATACAATAGTTATTTTAGTCTTAGCACAGCACAATTATTTAAAGCCTTTGCAAACTAAATGTTTCCCTTGCGATGCTTTACACTCTTCAGCTTCGCATAGCATGTTGCACATGCGCTGTCGTTATACTATTTGCTACTATAGCTCCATATTACTATTCACCTTTTAAACTAAATCTGAGGTTTAAAATTTTTATATGTGTACGGCTCAATACTGGAATCATGTAAGTTTTTTTAGCTATAAGGCATTAACTTTGCTTGATGTTTGAGAACTCCTAGAAAGGATCGGCGGAGGAGGAAAAAATCATTTCAATGAACTTTGCTTTGACTGAAGAATATATACAGAGATCAAGGCGTTATTTTAATATCTCACACTAACAAGAAGGCGGAATGAGCGTACTGCCAGTTTTTGATTGAAACTGAAATATGCGCAGCAATATCCACACTACTATTATTATTATTATTATTATTTTTATTATTTTGTTTGCATCACCCTGTATGTGAAAAGTAATTAGTTTTGTTATCATTTCATTAAAAATTCATTTTTTTAAACGAGCTTTACGTCTTTTTGCAAAGAAGAAAAAAAAGTCAAAAGAATACGGGCTCGCACAAAAAATACGCTTTGCTATGATGGGGACCTGTCATATAGATGTGCAAATAAACACCTCATCGTAATCTTCCTAGGCATAAAACAACACTAGACTCATTAGAAATTGAGTATAAATAATTTTTTGATCTCCTGTTAACTTTTAACGAACACGTTTAAAGAACATTCTTGAAGGCTGAAGCATATAAATTAACAAGCATTATGTGAAAGAGAAATGCTCCTTGCATTTACGTATAACTAATTCGGTATCGAGTAGAGCTTCTATTTAGATTTCTGTTCTAATCATTTTACGTCGCATTTTTTATTGATGTGTTGAATGTGTTTATATCCATTGCACGCTTAAATTTAAAAATTTCAAAGAGAATTATTTCATTCGCTCTAGTGTTCTCGTTAACTACGTCCACGCAGGCACGTATGTATGTCCATAAGCATATGCAATCCTTAGCACCAAATATGAAATCATCCCCTTTCTGTTGTTATTCTATATGTTTAGATGAGGCCTTATTTTGAGCGAACACTTTTCAAAGTAGTTTACATACATGTCAACTAATTATGGAGAAGATAAATTAGTTCCGGAAACAGTCTAGGCTTTAAAGAAAGTTTTGAGCTGCTGTAATCCGCATTTTATCCCTTGCCGCGTTTGATTCCTTTCGAGATTCGAAAGTCGACGGTTTTTTCAGGAATTTTATGAATGGACTAAGGCTATGTTGAAATTTAAAACGTAGCAATCAAAATCAATATGTTCTGATACTCTGATCTTTTTTTGAATAATCTAGACCTGGGTTAGTTGAACTAAAACTCTATGTTTGCATAACACAATGATGTGGTAAAAATTGTAACAACGTGCAAAAATTGGCAGTGAAATTATTTTAAAATTAGTTGTGGTATCGACAATTTGATTGCAAACGTTTTGTAAGGTACTCAGAATATAATTGTATGCATACAATGAATGCTAAGACATCCACGAAAACACGGATTTTTCAACCAATTTTTGTTAATATACCAGCACTTCGCGTAATAAAGTTATTCGCACAGTGACTTTTTAAAATATGGCTTTATATAGGACGTGGTTGAAAAAGTGTCCCCGCTCAACCATTTTCAATACAAGTTGTCCATGGGTCGAAGAATGTCGGCGTACAAGATTTCATGAAAATATCTCAAAAATTCCAACCAGTGGATTCAACACAAGAAAACAAAGTAGGCAGACGGACAGACAAGGTCGGTATAATAAACGGCGTGTCTACCCTAAGTTCTTCTCAGTGTTGGATACTTCCGCCCAAACCAAAAGAGGTGTAAGGTAGAAAGATCGTTAAAGAACATATTGCTACAGTGTGTTTGGGTTCCGACGTTACACTTTGTATCAGAATACGATTTAGTTAACCTATTTATATTCAAGCCTTCCTGTACATCAACAGTACTGATAACAGTACTGATTCACAATTCCCAAATGGTATTTAATTGAAGGCAGATGTGGGAAAAGTAATTTGTGTTACACGCATTTTGTGATATACGCGACAAATTTTTTTCATCTATATTTTTAATAAAATTTTAAAACCCACTGTTCTGACCACTACGCCCATGTAAAATTAAATAATTTTAATTAGCCCAACTGTCGTGTATGTCTATCGATGCATATATATGTATATATATCTATTATTACTTATATGCAATAAAGCACTTATATATAATATATGCGAATACATACGTTTACAATATGTTTGTGGTTACTACACTTTCCATCAACACGCTTTAAATACTGGCTCTATTGCACAAAACACAATTATATTTTTGCTTTTGGCATATAAATGCGCAGATAATTATTTTTGAAAGTATGATGATTGATAGCTAAACATAATTTTCCATCTGCTGACACTGAACAAACAATCATTTATGTATGATACATACTTTTTTAAAAATTCAAGGCACATAGCACGAAAATCATGCAAATATTTAAAAACATATTAGTAATGCTTTTAGTTTTCATTTAAAAATAAATTAATTGAGATAAATATTTATAGGAAAATATATTTTCATTTATATGTATGTACATTTGTTAGTTAATGTAAAGTTAGGAAAAGTTGTTGTTTTATAATGAGAAAGACAAATTATAAATGTATACTATATGTCTGCATGTACATAAGCCTACAAGTGCGAAATAACGGCTCAGCAAGATGATAAAGAGTGATTCATTCAGAGTATGCTCCTACGCTGGTTATACATTTTTCTTATCTTTCGGGCAATTAGTGGATCCTTCTTGTATTACCTCTTCCTTCTTGTATTACTGCGAACCCTTCATGGAGTCATTTTTTTAACATCGTCGTAGGAAACAAGGTGCTACTCAACAAATACGCTACCCATTGATGCAAACAAATGGCAATCGGAAAGACTCGGAACTGGACTCGGAAGCCTCACGAGCTAGCAATTGCAGTTTGGGCGCTTCTAATGTAGCAGACCGTCTTTGCTGTATAGACGGATGCATGTAAGATAAAAAAAATTGCCTTATGTTGGTTTTATTTTGTCTTCGGTCGGTCTTAAGTGGATCAAGTATTAACAGCTGATATTAGACCAGCGTTTTCTGGCTCCACCAAACACAGAACATTGTCCTCCCGCGAAAGCCATTCCTTCTTAGGTCCAAGATGGATGTGATATCCTAGGTCTACTCATGACTTTTTGTACCTGGGCTTCACAAAATAAATCCATTATTTATCACCTTTGTTCCTTTGCGGCATACAAAAAAAGAGATGTTATCGGTCAATGCATTTTCTGCGCTTTGGCGCGAAACTTAGAAAAAATATAGCTACGTTGCGATATGTGTATATGTAACGAGTGGTTATTCTGGCAACAATGTTTAAGCTATAAAAAACAAAAAAAATACAGCCATGTATGTCCTATAGAAGTGGTGTTAGCCATCTGTCTCTCAAATTATAGGCTTCATACTTGTACACCTGATGTATGTAAGTAGGTTATTAGGCACATAGAATGAATAAACGTGCATGCTTTCTTTACAAAAACAACACGAATGCAAGTTCGATTTATGCTTTTGTGTCATATAGAAGATACGATATTCGCTATTGTTTGAAAAATAAATAAATTAATGAACATATTTTATCGTATTCGTTAATTTGGTTCGCTCGCGAAGAGTTAAAAAAATATTTTGATATTAGTTTGACCGGATCGTTAGACAATTAGGAAAGACGATGGCTAGATGGATAGATCAATCCAACAAACAATGTCGAAAATTACATAAACAATGGTGCTAAGCGAAAAATGTGTTTTGCTTTTTACAATTTTTAGCACTTTTTTAAAGACGTGACCTTCGCAGCCATCTGGCTGCTTACTTACGATCTGGGAGAATTTGCACTCAACGTGTTTTTTTAAACAGCTTTTAAGTGTCTATTTCGAAAACTTGCACTGCGGCTTTATAGGATTTCCTGTCCACTTCGAAGGTCAATGCAATTGTTTCGATTTATGGAGTTTAGACGGATTCTTCAGATCAGAGTTTTCATATAGTTTCACAACGATTTTGTAAATAATATCACCTTGGCTACTTAAAATCATGAAAGTATATCATATGTTCGGTCAAGAGAAACGCTAATTAATATTTTGTAACATTTCATTGCAACAGGTGTTTGCGGCTTGATGACGCTGCACATAGCTGGGCAAAATTTAGTATTTAAGAAACATTTATTTTATTTTACAATTGAACGCAATTTCATAGAAGTTCTTAAAACTACATAAAATTTACGTCTATGCATATATATATATACACGTGATAAATGGTTTCATGTGTTTTCCAATTAAATTTTTAATAACTTTTAATACCTGAATAAAATTTTCCCCCTTTGTGTAAATCGGTCTCTTTTTATGCACAATGCTTATATATGAATATAAGAGACGAGCACAGCGTACATGATGCGATTACAATAAAATAATAGCAATAAAAAGGGAAAATGTACCCATTGTTGTAGCCGGTGATATAGTGCACTCAACGCACACGTACAAGTTCACATAAGGTACTTCAAAGTTTTATGATGAATGATAAATTGTGTGTTGGAGTATGAAACAAAACACAAAAAAAAAAAAAAAAAAGAAAATAGAGAAGTATACAAAGAGAAAACGCAAACAAAGGAAGCTTTAAAAGATTAAAGCCACTGACATGCAGATATGAATGCACATATATGTATATAGACACGTCAGTATAATTCTGGGGCTATGTGAATTCATATATACAAAGTACAAAAAGCAATATTAAATATTCAAACTCTGTTTGACTTTGTTTTTATTACCTTTAAACAGCAGGTGATTATTATTATTAATATAATGAATGTTTGCTAACATATCCATATATATATATATATATATATGTAATTTTCTTTACACATATACAGTTTTATATGGTAAAATAATATTATTATGGTAACGTCTTTTATATAGAGAAGAGAAATATTATATTGCTTTACAAAATATGTTATATTTCTTGTCTTCATTATAAAAAGTTCACATAAACGCCACATGATGTGCACGAAAGGTGCTTTAATAAGTATTTGTACAATATATATGTGTGCTCACCTAAAATAAATCGTCTTAGATGTTCACATTCAACGAATACACCATTTACTTTTTGTTTTTCTTCTTCTTATTCATCTTCTTGGTTGGGCGAAGCATTTTATAACACCAAGGATTAAATGTCACTTAAGTGGAATAAAATAGAAAACCAAATATCTTAAATTTTCGTCGACTATCTTTATATGGAATTGGTTGGGTATCCCTCATAATCATTTCTTCTCTACGATGTTTCGCACTAAATTTATATTCTTATTACGTCGCATCACTTTTTTCTTTTTTGGTTATTTTTAAATGCTTCTCATAATTTACGTGCATAAATCTTATTCTCCATGGTTTATGTACGTTTGCTCTTCATTTGAACGATTTTATATCCTAACTATACAACAGCTATCATCATCATCATCATCATCATCACCAGCATCGTCGCCATCTTCATTACAATGCTTGCTTTTACTCCGTTAAGCTCACTTAATGTCACCTAGATTAATATACACTTTGCCGCTTATATGCCACCTGATCATTCCTTCACTTAGCAAATTTTTATATGCTTGGAATTTTAAATACCAAAAATTTCCCGATTATTGTCAGGTAAGTAAAAATTTAGCTTTTTGCTGTTCGTTTATTATTACATTTAAATCCGTTGCAGTACATTTGATATTACGTTTCTTAAACACTTTTCACTAAAACTACTAAAGGTCCCACTAGAAGGCTAAATATATGGCATTGGTTTGCTTCGAATATAAGTGACTAGAAACGCATGCTTAGTGAATGGAACGAATATGTGGGTACTTAACGCATTAGTTTACGCGAAGTTTTCTGCTTAATTCTTATCCTGAATCGAAGTCACATTCTCGATAATGCTTTGATAGTTTTACTACTAAGATATCATTTTTAATAGAGACTCGGGTGGCATATACGTGCCATAGCTAATGCCTGAATAAAATACCAAATCCGTTGTTCGTAAATTATTAACGACAGTTTTCCATATCTTCCACAGTTGTATTATTTACTTCGTTAACATAGAAGGTTTCAAGTTTCTTTCACTCAGGACTACGTACATGCTAAGACTCACTGCTGCACTTTTGCGAGTTTAGTAAACATAAACTACGACGAAAGCAATATGCCTTTCAGTTTTTAAAAAAATCAATCGCGACCATCGTCTGCAAGATTTCTTTAAGGTAATCGACATCGATAACGTTACAAAGGCATTTTTGTTTTTTTACTTTTTTATAAAAGGCGAATGAATAAGAAACGATTTAATTTTTCCTTTTTTCCTATAATTTTAATCTAATTTATTAAATACATTTACGTAACTAATAGACAGCAACCGCAATTTCGTATAGAAAATAAAAAACTCCTTCGCAGCTGAAGGGTGAATTATCGGTGGATCGTTATGCTTTTCGTAGAAACGCGTTCAAGTGTATTTGCTATAAATGAAAATATAAATGGACGTTTATTATGGCTTGTTAAGTAACACACAAACTTTTAACTTATTCAAGTTCAATTATTGCAGATTTAATTGCAAGGAAGTTAAACTCATTTTTATGGGGCGTACTTCCGCGATGCATTCATCACCATTAAAGTGGCCCTTAAAAAATGTAGTCTTAAAAATGATGAAAAAAAAAAAAGAAGAGACTACCACCGTTTGCGTTTTACCACTTTATACATCAGAATTTTCTCTTTTGCTCTTCTTCTATAAGTTCAATTTGGCTACGAGTATTGGTTATGTGCGGGTAGTGTGGATATAGGTACACGAAATATCTAAACTTCGATTGCGTGTCTATTAAGGGCACGAATGTATTTTTTGGGTCCTCCAAGAGTGGGTGTAATTAGCACTATTACGCCCTGGATTTTACTATTTCTTTTTCGAACTACTATCTTCAGTTCAAACCACGGTGAAGTGAAACTAGTATAGTTTTTAGAAGCTTTTAATACGTTTTGTTGTACCCCAAAATTGGAATTAGCGGGGACCGTTGTTATTCTATTCATTTCGGAGGAAAGGGTTACTGTTAAGAGACTAATGGTAAATGGCTCAGAAGCAACGATGCATTAATTGGAACATTAAAATATTCACTTGCTTGTTTAGAGTTTGGCTTTAACAATGCTTCCCTCTTCCCACTCGTCATCTCACATTTCTTAGCAGGTCTTGTCATTTGCTTCTCTCTAATAATTGAATTCCCCATAAATAAAGTCAGATCTGTATTAGGTTTCATTAGACATTATCAAAAGGATTCAATGACCTATGCATGACAAAAATACTACGAAGAAAGCGGTCAGACAAAGTCTTGAGTACGTCCCCGCTACATAGTCTCCATAGTCTCTCTCGTCAAACGAACCGAATCTGTTCAAAAACTATTTTCGTTTGTCACCCTACGGCATCCGACTTGGGGCCGGATGGTTTCATTACATCCATATATAAAGCTTTACCTTCACTTGAGAAACGTTTTTTCCCCATCTATTTCTTTTTCGATAAATTTAACAACTGGAGGTATTAACTAATCATGTTTATTAAATTTATTCGGTTCAATGTTCCTGAACGTCCTTCGCCAATGTATGCGAATTACTTATTGCATTACTAATACTTTTCAAAATTTCAATGGTATATATTGTGTATAAACTCCTTATTGGATTTTTACGCGCTATTGAATCTACACTTTTTAGTAGTTGAGGGTTATCTATGCCATAGTTAAACTAAAAATTCTCGTTTTCAATCTCACGTTTCATTCGTTACTTATACTAAATGACTTTAGTATGATTACCTGCCAAATTTTTACATGTCATTTAGCTGGGATGACAGAAGGAGCTGCCTCTATGGCAGATACATACACGTTTGTTGTCTTTTGCTCCCTGTTTATTTGCTGCATGGCTAAGATGGGCTTCCCTCAAAGAAAGACAAAACTTTCAGATCGAGAACGTTCTTAGCACATATAGGTATCTCGCTCTCAGGCCTGGTGGCTACTCATCACACGAACGATGAATGTGCTTTTCCTTACCCATTGCGCTATCGAGCACATTGAAGAGTTAAACCTTCAGGGCAGAAGGCCGCATTATACTTCTAACGACGTCCTTCTCTCTTGATTTGTAAATAGATTTTGCGTTTTTGCGCTTCTATACTTTTTACTTAATCTTTAATTAATTATTTCGTAGCTTACGTATATAATTTTAAAATTCTCATTAATGCTTATTTCTCAATTATCAATTATTATAATATTGGAATATATAAATTAATTATATTATTTTTTTTTTAATTTACCTTAAATTCTTATGTAGTGTAAACTCATTCCAAGCATTTACTATTAAATAGTATACAACAGTTTTATTGCAATTATATTCCGGAATAATGAGAACACAATGCACACCACACCAATAATGTACATCAGAAATGTCATTAGTAGGTTCCATTAGTTCAACTATAATCGTAATTTTGCAACAGGGAGAGACTCTAATCATAAAACAATAGCTCGTTGCACTATAGTCTATTGCCTTTAGTAATTAGATGACTAAATATGAATTCGTATATATATATATATATATATATACATATGGCTGCCATCCACAGAACAGCTCAGTTTACTTTACATTAGGTGTGTAAATATAAACGATTTATTGTCGATTATATGCCAGTATGCATATAAAGACTGGCGCTCAACCGGAGAAAAGCAAAGACTGATGTCAATGTAACGAGGTTGGCAACGTTCAGGAAAATGCTATGCAGTTACGGCAGGTAAACAACGATAACAACAACGACAACAACATCGACGACCATAATAGACTAAAGTAAAGGCAGAAACAATGCACAATAACAGTATATCTGCAAACAAGACATCAGCGGTGTATATGTTCACAAACTTGTATTCTAGTTGCAATAACATGTTCTCTTCAAGATATAAAATCTAACGCAAGTTATGTATATATAGTTATTTACTTTGGACATAATTGGCTTTATTTGGTTGCAAGATGCGTGAATATATAAGTAGATATAAACGTACTAAAATGGAATTAAATCTACAACAAAAAATATTTCTAACCTTTTTTTTTTATAAGCATTTTTGTCACGTGGTGTTAATATCGAATGATTTCTTTTTTCTTAAATATGACCCGTCCACTTACCTGTTTGCCCGTGTAACGGTGATGGTCAGAAGGAAGAGTGGAAAGTAAAAGAGGTAGAGAGATGGCCGCAGCCTAGTGGCTGTGTGCCCAATCGGTAAATTGTATGGCTTTGCTGACTGAGCATTCACTGTATCTACGACGAAAGAACACTCTGCCACATTTGAGATTTGAACCCGCGAATATTAATGTGGTAGTAGCGGTTCTACTCTTATATAAGATTATAGATCACTAGATTTTATTCAATTTATATTTACAGTCTCTACAAGCGAGAGACCTGTGAAAGGTTCACTTTAAAGCTTACAAAGAATAATTGTACAATTAGACCCCTGTGTTAAAACTAACTCAAAGTTTTTCATTCCGGATACATATTTGACTAACATTCGTAACGTTGAACTTAACTATATAATGGTCAAGCCAAGGAGAAAAACGCAAACTATGTAACAGAGATTGTAAAGGGGTCCACAGAGAGTTTCTGCTCACAATAATTGCTAATCATAATTGTCTCAAGATGTTTGGTGTATCTGCACATGGCATATGTAAACTAGACGTTGCACACTTTTTTTTTTTAAATACTGATTCCGGATATGTCCCCCTATACATCTATAAGTACGGTCAAGGTCGGTAGAAACAAAGAAAAGTCCGCAGCCTTGAAAGCGTATATGCCACCGGTAAGTGCTATGCCTATATCGATTGAACACTACTTTATTACTACATCTGGGATCACACATTTATCGTAAAAGTATTGTCTACCCGCACTGGGAATGGAATCCCATTTGACTTGACCCTTGGCTTGACTTGACTTGTAACTTAACTTTGACTTGACAGTAGCTCTTCTTGTCTATCAGGTTATGCGATAGCTCGATTATTTGATTGTCTGGGGTAATTGTACTTGAAGGGGATCGTGCGTGAATGACCTGGTGATCCACTAAAAACAATTATAATAATACTAAATACCGGGGCACACGATAATGTTAAAAAGATCTTATAGAGCGTCAGACCAAATGGAAGATGATGTAAAAAAAATTAGTTTTACTATGCATGAAAAAGACGAAACTACTGTATTTGTCAATCTTAGTGTCATTTATTTTATATATATATAGTTACAATAAACATACAGCCCTTTTAAGCAACACCTCAAACGGAAGACGTCAACTATAAAATTTTAGAAAAAAAAATCGATCAGAAGCAACAGCAAACATCAAAGTAGACAACTTACAATATATTTTAGGTTTGAAGTACTAACCATCCAACTTAAGTTTAAGTAACTCTATGTATAGCTACTACCAAATAGGGGTTAACGCACACGTAAATACAACGATGGCAATCGCAAGTTGTATCTCCTAGGCCATTGTCAGCATGCAAAAGTCTTCATGTCCATTTTGCTTAAAATTTTAAATATTCCTCAGAATCTGAAGGACATGCCGTTGCCAGCAAATGTTGTTGTTTTCTTCTTTTAAAACTAGACGACAAGTTTAGTTGCTATCAATGCTCTGAGATAAAAGCAGTAAGAATTGCCTTATGGTAAAAAAATGATGTTCTGTCATGTCGTACATGTCTTTAAAAAGTCGAAGGAAATAATTGCAACTGGCATTCGAAGTTGTTTCCCAAGATTCCTGTAGCCCTACTTTGACGGGACCTCATTTCCAATGAAAAGTTCATAAAACTCTTCTTCGTATCGTGGAAACTTTGCTAACAACTTTATAATGAAATCGCGCCTGGTTCATCTTTACGTTAATATTTCCAATGTATCAATGCTCTAAAATATATTTAAACGCCCAATGGATTTATATTCCAAAATATGTAGCTTCGACAACGTGCCATAAAAAATAGTTTAGACCTTGTAGAAAATTGCGCCTTTAGGTATTTATTATAGTTAACTATTGAAAATATTTTAAATTTTAAGATTTTCTTATTTGAAAACAAGTAACAGATATATATATTCGATCGTGACCGAATCTTTTATACCCATCATCGTGATCTTAAAAAGAAGAAGAAGAAACCCATTCTCATACTCAATAATGTTTTCAGAACAAAAGCGGACACTTAAATAGTGTATGTGTAGCACTTTATGAGTAAAAACCAAAAAACAAATTTGTAGGCGATATCTTCATTTTTCCGAATGGGAGTGGACAGTGAACCGACGGACATGCTTAGGTTCACTCCTAACCTGAAATTGGCTAAGAATTCATATGCTCTATGGAGTTTTTTAAGGTAGATTTTGCGTGTACTAAGCTTTTGAAACAAAAATTAAGTTATGGCACACTATAAAACTGAGTAGACGTGGCCGATATTTTCCATTATTACAAAGCTACCGCAGGATCACTTATACGTTTACGTTCAAATTTTTGTGGATTTATGTGCTGTAGTTCGTGACTAATGAGCCACAAAACAATTTTTTATTCCCCTTAAAATGTAGAGGTCTTCTCACTTTGCGCAACAATGTAGGCGTATCCTTGGACCGATTTGGCCCATTTCCAAAACACACTCGCGTGGAAGAACTCCCAATGTTTCTGCCATATTCGAAGTCGATAGCTTCAATTATGCGGCCAGGAGAATGTTTACAACAGGCATTATTTGTCCGGACAACCGGACAAACGGATGTGCTTAAATCGATTTAGAATGTCACGCTTTCCTTTTGGGCGTTGCAACCGTTTTGACAAAATAAATATACCCACCGAAAGGTGACCCGGAAAGGGAAAATTTACTTGAAGCATTTACTTATTATTTAATTAATTAAAGTTCATTCTTAGGTTAGAGGGGAAAGGGGAAAAAACTTGCTTTAAATCACTGTAAAAACTGTTTAAAGGATAACGCTTTAAAAAGTTGCTTTTAGGATAAAAAATTTTAGTTTCAATTTTTTCTCAATACAGGTTCTCTTCATCTCTCTCGCTATCGGAGAGTTTGTTGTAATCATTGCTATCAGCACGACTAAAAGTTTTTATGTTTAGCAATTTTTCAACGGGGAACAGGGATAAGGTAAAAAGTTTTCTTACAACAAATTTGCAGAAAACAAGCAATTACTGTAATGTAATGGTTTCGGATAAAGTCAAGTTTTGCAGCAAACTAAAGTTGCGAAACGAGACGATATATACGAATATATATAGATGTATGTATATATATACATAAAGAAAAAAAGAATGCAATAGATAGAGACTTTCTTAATTTTTTTCTTTCCTTTTTTGCGACGATTTAAACTATTATACAATATATCGAAAGATAAAAGTTGTTATTGTTATATAGATGTGCTCAACAACACAATCTGGAACAACAATTTTTCAACTGCAATTTTCTACACAAAAGGAAACTTGTCAGTGCAAACAACAAGAAATGTTCGTCCCTTTGAGTTTGGATAAAACTTTATAAATGGAAAAGTCATCAAAAATTTGTTGAAAACTTAGAAGGAAAAAATGAGAGAAATTAAGTTTAGACGTTGCAATCGGATAGCTATGACGGATTTATAGCCCGTAAGGCTATTCTATATGAAAGCGTATTCCTTTATTTACTAATTTATTAAGCATTTTGATCTCCATTATGTCAAGTCAAGTATTTTTCGAAATGTGTAACATTGTGAATCTGTTTAATCATATCCACCTTTCTGTCTTTCAAATGCTTCTAGTTGCAGCAACTGCGATACTTTATAGCGAGACTTTACACAGTTATTTTTAATTCATGTCTGTAAATTCTATTTAAAAGAAACTTGCAATAGTTGAAAGAGTCAAATAATCTCAAGAGATTTTATTACAAAACCTATTTTGACACAATATTTCGAGAGTTTGTACTCAATCTCTTTAAATTTCTACTTAATTCCTTTACATTAAAAAAATTTCAAGTAAGGGAAAGAAAGAAGAAAATCATTGTCAGAAATCGGGAATATATATGTAAGTAATTTGTGCTTTACACGTCCACTCGTATAAAAAATAAAGAAATCTTCACCCTACTTCATAATGAAATATTTTAATCACCATCAGTAATTGAAAATCTCGCTCGGTTAAGCCAAGGTTGGTAGTAGTTTTAAAAAAGACGATCCACGCGACGTATTAATATTTCTTCTTTCTTCCAATCGCTGCATTTGTTTATTTATTCATTGGATCATATATGTCTATGAGTGGCGAGGGACGCAAATAAATAGCAACTCTCTGAACTTCATTCGTTTGCTCTGCGTTTCCTATAGCATTCTTTTTGATTTATATTAGATTCATAACTTATAAAACATACTGAAATTTACACACCTGCTTACTTGTGTTGTGCATCCTTGCGCTGCGCCAAATAACATTAAGTGCACTTGAAAATTTGTTTGTGCATAAACAAAATTTATAAACTAAACATACATCTTAAATGTATATATATATATACATACATGTACATATGTATATATGTACATATTTATATATATTCAATCTTGTGAAATTTGGAAATCTTGCTTTGCAAAAGAAAAATATTTATTATAACTGGAAATTTGGAATTCTAGTATTTTCTTTTCATTCTCAATTTTAATAAAGATTTTTGAATTGGAATAAAAGAAAGAGGAATACTTGCCGAAAAGGCAAATGGAGCTATTATATTACAGAAAAAATGGAAAAAAAGAATAGATAATTGAGATGTTAAGCAATCAAGAAGGCTTAACTTTCACTATAATCCAGAACTTCAATCTTAATTAACTAAGAAAATAAAAACTAATAATAAGGCGTCCTCGGATGCCTGTCAAAAAGAGAAGACTCTTTAATTTATAAGCTAACGAACCGAAAGACATGAAATCGCTGCCACCTATTAACGAAAGTTGTGGCAATCTGAACGAAGCGCGCGCATTTCCACATCCTGGAGCCGTGTAATAACATATCGTAAGCGACCCATTAATAGACGACATATTAGCAAACCCAGCTTGGATCAAGAGTTCGACGCAATAAACATTTGCGTGCATACATACATCTATTCAAAGTTTTGGACGAATAATTTACATGAAAGTTTGAGACGCCTGTAAAATATATATCTGCTGAGTTTCTTTTTACATAGAAGTCGCATGAGAGAAATTGCAGAAAAAGATTGCATTTGCCTTCAATTTAAGACGATAGAAATATTTTGCATTTCAATTTATATGAAATCAAAATGATTTCAAATGTATCAATTATAATGATTTATTGGTAGATTAAGAAAACATTTGCATAAAAACAAAAAAAAGAAAATGTACACTAAAGCGTTTAAATATTTAAATGTAGATTCTAATCTCTCTCAGCTTAATATCGTTATATAGTTATCAAAATGCTTTTTATTAAGATTTTATGCAAATATTTTTTATATAGTCTGTAGTATATATTATTAGTAATATCAACGAAATCATGTTAGGATTTTTAAAGGAAATTGTCACCTCAATCACAAGTTCATATTCTGAGCATTGTGCATCTTATTCTTCTAAGACACAAGTGTTAATATTAAAAATTCCATTAAAATTACTAATGAATTAAACATGAATTTTGTGTTTGCTTCAAATTCACTTGTACTGCAGTCAGTAAGCAAGCATAAGAACATCAGTAAATCATATGACTTTCTTTCCTAATCCTCATGCAAGGGTACGGATATGTATTCAGAAAAAAAAAATTCCCAAAATAACACCAAAAAAAAAAACATTGGTAAACATATACTTATTTACCAACAATCTGATTGAGATATATGCTGTGTAGCAAAAGATAACAACACGAGAAAACAACACCAACATTCTCAAGCATGCATCTGCATAAATGCAAAACAATTTACATATACAACCGTAAGCGCTGTCATATCCGTTTTGCGAACAACTGACAATATGCAATGAACGGTAATGAAGGTATGGGAGTGATTTTGAGTTGCGTGCTGTTATGAATACGTATGCATAAAGAATTTAAATGTGTGTGTTTGTGTTTGTGTTTGTGTTTGAGTGCATTTATACATATGGATTTGTATATGGGCAAAGTTTCAAATAGACATTAAGATATTTCTTAACTAAATGAAATTGCCTGGCACCAGAGAACACTGATTAGATATGCAAAACTGCATTTCAATTCATTCATTCATTCATTTAGACTATCACAACATGTGCACATATTATATATATAATACTATAACAGAGACCTTATCATTTTCATATATATATTAGCATATTATAGTACGTAGAAGGTATATCTTTTCGAGATGTGCACCTCTCTCATTCAAATATACATTTATTTTTAGGTATCATGTTTACAGTATTCGTAAATACAATTTTAAAATAATCAATTTGAAAATTCAACATCATAATCATGGTCCAAACGCTTAAACGGACAAGAAGAAAATTGCATTTCAGCACCTGACATATGTATATATATATATATATATATATAATCGAATATATATATGTATATATATACATACATGTATACACATAAATCGGTAAGGATACGTAAACTTGCCTGTAAACGGAGTGTTGAAGTTATGTCCGTCTAACCGGTTTTGTTTTGCATTTAAATTATATCATTTAAGTATTAAATGTAAGTAAGTATGTCCATACGTACGTTTATAGAATCCTTTAGAAATTCCATTCATATACAAATTTTAATAGCACTTATTTGAATACTGAATGATTTGTGTTCAGTTTTCTGGGTTGCAATATAATCATCTCTAAATAATTCCACATTGTTTAACAAACTTTAAATGTTAGTGCATTTGAAAACTATTGAACGTTCCTGAAAGGTAAGAATGCATAGCAAGATCTAAAGGCAGTCAACGCTATCAGTCCTATAAGGCTCATTAGTTTATATATTTAATAATACATATTAGATACATAATGAATGGTTAATGGTTCGTTTTGTTTAAACATTTTCAGATAAGATTTTTTTTATCTTGGTTGTCCTATTTGCATACATCAGCATAGATCTTTATGGATACTATTTTATCATTACTTTGCATTTCATTAATGCATCATTTTCTTTTTAAAATATTACATTTAAACAGAAAAAGTTTAAAGATTTATAATAAAAAAGATATCGCAAAATTTTATCGCGTGCGATGTATATGATACATAAAAAATTAGTCGGTAAATGATATCGTTTTGCAGGCAAACTTTCATTTACGTAAACGTCAATTGCCACACGGTACCTTTGTCCAGGTAAATTTTCATTTACATAAGCGAGAGCGTCCACTGTCGCTTGACGACAGTCACGTTTTTGCTCCTTTACGCAAGCTCAGCAGTGTCGCAGAACTGAAAAATTTCATGCGACAGAAAAGTGGATTTCGTCTTAAAAGAATTTATTAGGCGATATTAGAAATTTTGGTGCAACAAGAAAGTGAAATACATTTGGTCTTATGGACAAGAGAAAAATGTCTAACTTCCCCGCAAGAATCGAAATACGAATAATCATCAACGAAGATGAAACCGGTACGAAGTAGAAATGTGAGTCAAATATCATGCAGTTTATATACTCTGATCTATCTTCCTGTAACTTATAAAGTCTGAATGAGGAGGATGAATACAACGTAACTTCACCTTTTGGTAATGAGTAAAAAATAAAAAAAACCATGTAGAAGTTTCCCACCGCTTTTGAACATGAAAAAGAAAAATGTAAAGTCTCAAAAACGTCAAAAAAAAGGAAAAAAATTGGCAGTGATATAATTTCAAAAACGCCTCGAAAGGTCTATGTATACGGATTAGGTGCGCCGCTTTGCTTATGTCGTTGTTTATGTTGTTTGATTTTCAAAATATTGAATGCTCTTACCGTCTTGTACACAATCTATGAATTCCGTAAGGGAAAGCCAATTGACATTTTAAGGTTGGACGCATTTCGTGAGTACCGTTGGAAGAATGGAAGCCCTGCTGGCATAGACTCATCAATTGAAATTGGCATTAATCATAAGGGATAATGCTTGCGGAGAGGACAACACGTTCAAGAGTAGTGCAGTTAAGATTTCCTGTACGACATTTACGATATGAAGCCTATTCCCTGACGCTGTGAACTCTGAATATCATGAGCTTCGGCACATCACACCTATTTCTGCTTGCAATTGCGTTTGTTATTGTTGCTAGCGTTCCCTAGAGATGGTGTCATTCGGTTCGAATAAATTATAACACACCACTCGTCGATAGGGTTGCCATCCAACGTTACCCAGGATAATTCAAGCAATTTTCCTTTTTTTTCGTTCGATTTTTTTTCTTTTAAAGTAACATCCTGTACAGACCTACCTATTTCAGTATTTTCAGTAATCAATTTAAACAGTTCCACATAAAAAAAAAGTATTTTTTCCTCCTCTTTCCAACTCAAACCCTCGCTAATTACAAAGAATCAATCTTTCAAAAACAAAAAAAATCTATGCATTTGTGTAGGTAAAGGAATGTGGATTACACGACTACTTTTTTTTCTTTTAATTTGAATTTGGAGCAGTTATTTTGCGTTTATTTCGAAACATCCTCCGAAGGCATTTCTTCGGTGTTGTTGCTTTGTAACATTTTTTTAATTTTTTTTTTTTCTAGTATTTAAAGGTATGCTTAATAACCGCCTCAAATACTGTTGTTCTGTTACAAACGAAGTTGCCAAACAATCTCTTTTTTTAGTTTGCTAAGCCACGTAAAATGAAGAATACTTGCGATTGCCTTCTGACTTCTTTGTAAAGTTGCTCAGAGCACCAAATTTCATTAAGCTATTTCAAAAATTACGACCTGTGGTTTGAACAACGGAGACCAGACAGACAGGTCGACAGGCGGACAGGTGGACTGACGGACAGGCAAGATTAGATATATTCAAAAAGAGATTCTGCTTCGATAGGTATAATAAAAAGTAGGTCTGTTTTAAGTTCTTCTGGATGTTGCCTCACAACTTCATAAACTTGATACATCCTTACACCACAAGTGGTGTAATTCCATTCTTGAAAAATTGATAATCTTAAGTAATTTGGTTCACTATCTAATTCATCTTATTTTGTTGTCTGCCCTTTCGAATTTTTTTTAATTTGTATGAATTATTTTGCAATTTTTATTAGCATAGCTATCTACGTAGGGATTAAGGACATAATGCATATAAAAAAACTCATGAAAAACCAAAATCTGGCACATGTTTTCATACATAACGTATCTCTAAAATGTTCTCATTTTGTCACTCTGCGGCTTTCATAGTCAAATTGTATCTCTAGTGACCCATATACACACATACACACGTTTCAATTGCGTAGTAGTTAGTTAGTGATATGCTTAGTTTATAGTTGTTTGTGTAAGTGTAATGTTATTATAAATATTTTTAGCATACATAAAATGAGTGTAGAGTAGCGATAGAAATGGTGTAACGATAAGTAAGTATGACTGTGAATAATGTGTACGAGCGAGTTGTGTGTAGAAAAAGGCAACAAATTGTTGTTTGGATGCTTTGTTGGTTAGTTGTTTGTTTTTAGAGAAGAAGGTTTTTACTCACATTTCCTTACATTTATTCATACAAAAATCCGCACGAATGTATGCAAAAACATGACAAACATTGTAGCATCAAATAAATTATAGCTTTTGTTATCCCCGCTTTAATATTTTCACAAAAAATTAGAAAAGGAAAAAGCAAAAAAAAAATGCGCATAGAGTTTTTTACAGGATAACCAAACAATACAGCCGAGCATAGAAAGAAAAAAAAAGGAATTTTTGGGAAATTTAAGCTGTTATGGTAACAGAGCAGTGCATCAATTTCACAAATCCTCTATATATCAAATGAAATTTTAGTATATTTAGTAGATTCCTTTTTTTTTTTTTTGTTTGTTGTGAGAACGATATAAATGGTTGTGGTGACCGAATATGAAAGCACATACAAAGTCCAACGGAAATTTTCATCAATTTTGCAGACTTCCGAAGAAAATTGAAGGAGGGACGTATTCTTGAGGATGGCTTTAAAATATTGAAATTTGAATTAAATGCAATTTCCTCACTAAATAAGGAAAAACAAGTGTTCGCCTGCGTTTACATTTATATTACTGTATTATGTGTGTATTAAACGTCAGAAAGGGAGAAACCGGTTCACGAACATATGGTAACTAGAGATGAAGAACCTATTTTCTCTTCACAATCACATACAGGGACCTTGAAATCCACGCGGAGCAAATCATTGCCTACCAGCAACTAGTAATAAAATAATCTGCCCGGTAAGTCAGAATCTATCTTCACAACTGGAAAACAACACATTGCTGCAGGCCTAATCATCTAAAAGCATTTACATCAAACTACGGATATTTGTCTCGACCCTTACGGCCACCGACGTTCTAGCAATAAATGGCAGACTAACCGGTAGGTAGGCGAGTTCGCAAAACAAAAAAAAAATTCAGATTTTTAAGTTGATCAAAGACATCCACACTTTGTGTAGACACACTGGCTTGAAGGCAACCATATTTTTCGTACTTACGATATTCATCATCCAACAATTCAAATCGTAGGATCCCAAAAAATCCCTTCCCGCGTGCCAGCAAAGAATAGTAATCTATCCACTTGTTCCTGGAGCTGGACTATTGGAGTGTGTTCGTATAAAACGGGGAAATTCACTTCAATTATTTTATTGGCAAATTTACACGACCCTAAGAGGTGTCGTAGTAATACCTATTGTATCGAATAAATTCTAGATAAATGCATAAGCAATAGAGATTGGGAGATAGCTTTTAAGGGTTTCATATTGATATTTTTAGCCAGATTTACAACAATTGATAATTAGGTGGGATGAACTGATCTGAATCTGCCACATAGCCAATCAGTTGAGAGTCGCGGCAGTGTTCGCGTGTTTAAACCTCACTGAAACTTGACAATACTTGGTCGTATCTACGGAGGGTAACATTTTGAGATCCGACGGCCTGCAGGCAACCAACTCCCTATCTCTTTCTCTCCTGGGACCTCCCCCATGGTGGGTAATACTAAAAAAAATATATACAGAAAAATATATATAGAAAATTCTATCACAACTTATGTTTCTTTGACTACCGACTAAGCATAACAGCAACCCTTCCAGAAGAACGTTTTGTATATATCATGCCATTAACAAAGACCTATAAGTTCAGCTCACTAGTATCTGTAATCCTTCCTTAACACAACTTAAAAATAGCAAGTGGTATAAATTATAATATATCGGAGCTAGCTACGAGTGTGTAATTACGCACATTTGCACATTTATTAAAACATCTTGAGATTTTTTTATACGTACCATTTGACTGCATACCTAAGGTTTCCATGAGGCAAATATTATGTTGCAGTTAGCGCTTTAGAAAGGGCACTGAGCTTGGATGATTAACAGACAGACAGACTTTTATAAAAAAAGCTGCTGGTGTGACCTTGAAATATTCAAACCGACATTGGTGCTCCAAGATAGACGGTTGCTTGGAAGAGATTATTTTAAGAAGGGAAATAGCACTTTATTCGCATGAGATATGCGAAGATGAAAATACACTCAGCGTACTCATAATCACTTTAATAAATTTTTTTTCTAGCACACGATAATCGAGTGAGCGGTTAAAGAGAAGAAAGTTAAAATTGAAAAGTATTCTTTATATTCCACATCAAGGGGTTATACAAAAACTTTGCAAAAAAGATAAGCAATAGCATGCATCTCGCCGTCATTCAGACGACTGAAAAAAGACTTAAATGCACTTCGCATGTGTAGAGCCTCTTTTGAGAACATCATTGCTTTGAAAAGGGATTATTGTTTCAGTTTGCATAGTCTACTGTATGCATGCTTACTTACCATATGCACACTGCATCGTAAATAATTGGGGATTTCGATGGGTTGAAGAACATTTAAAAAAAAAGTTTATTCTCAAAATCGAATGATTTTCATTTAATTCTATAAATATTTTCTACATAAATTTAAGAGTTCAAAAATATTTTATTTAGCTGAGCTATTTTCTTTGCCTTTAGTTGTCCTTTCGTTCACGTTTTCTCATTAGATCCGTCATCATTTCTTTTCTTGTTTCATTGCAATATTTATGAAACAGATTTTCTTGAAAATTGCTTTACAATCGTTATTTTCATGATTTCTTCTTGCTTACTAGCAAAGGAATGGAATCAAATTACGCTATAACCTCGCGTACCCTATTACACCTCAACCGCATTACCCTTAACCTCAGGGTAGTTAAAACTATTTTCTGCTTTACTACAAAACTATTGCAGAGTCCAAACTTTGTTTGAACTTTTTATAGACAGCATCGAGTGACATTAAGTAGACAAGAGCAGAGAAGTCGGAAAAATAGCTTTATTGGTAGGAAACAAAGATGAACACGTGAAATGAAAAGCAAATTGGAAGGAATGGGCTTATTAACGATCTGCCTCTATTAGTATGAACAATATTTATTTATTTTATTTATTTATTTATTCATTTTTTTAACAAAAATAATTTCAGCCACATTTGCAATATCAACCGAATTATAAAAATACTAACCTTAAGCTCATAGACAATTAATATAGAATTGCTAACTGAATAAAAATATTTTAATGATAACACAAAAGTGAAGAGAAGAGGAAAAGAACGTTAAGACAACAAGTGAGAAAGTCATGTTCGGCGAGGGACGAATCTCGCAATTTGGGCCATTTTCAATACCAGCTTGCGTGTAGAAACTTTCAATATTTCTACCAAATTGGAGGTCGTTAACTTGATTTTTGCGACCAAGAGAGTGCCAACACCAAACACCACAGACTGACCGACATGGCTTTTCTAATTCAGAATTTTACGCTGATCAAGAATATATATATTTTGTAGGAGCTTTGAAGCTTCCTTTTGGGTGGTACATACGTTGTGGAAAAAACGAAATGAGTACACCCCCTTCCTTCAGTGGTGAGTATAAAAGCGATACATCATATGTAACTAAATAAATATTTTGAGCTTAAACGTAAATAACAATATCAACAATTGAATTAGTTTGAAACGCTGAAATGCGTTAAAATATATTAATATGCTCTGATATGATGATTCAGGATGGAAAGCAGTGTAGCGTATTACAATAACGTTAAGAAAAACAATAAAAATTATTGAAATGCAGTAACGTTGAGAAGTAGTTAGAGTAGAGTAGTAGTAGTAGTAGTAGTTAGTAGAGGACACTATAGTTCAATCGAGGTGTGCAGATCTGTTATATAAAAATCATTGTTTAAGCCAATTAGATTAAATTGTCAAACGGATCACGGGGAATTTTGACTGGATGCAGTCAGGGTTCACCTTGTCTCAGAATAGCGTGCCTGATATGATTTATGGAAGTCGAGGAACCATCATACAAACGATTGTACTTGTGCGACATTGAGACAACTTAATAAGGACATATTGTCTACCAGATCGAGGCAGAACACTTATGTTCAATTTCATTAAGTAAAACCGGAGACTTCACTTCACCGTTCAACAGTTTAATAATGAAAGATGCACTAAGCCAAGTGCACCTTCCCAAAAGAGGCGGCAATTTGATATGTGTAAGGCGACTATCGTAGGAAGATAAAATTCGTTGAGAAGCCAACCGAAAACCACGTAATGTAATTCTTAAAAAAGACTTTTGAACACTATTCAATAAGATCGATGTACACCATATAATAATATGACGGTAGAAAGGCAAATGGCAAACAGTATTCATGTATTATCAGATAAAACAAAACTTCACACCGTCGCATGCCAAATTTCATAGCGCTCGATAATTTAACATTTGCTTGACCGTTGTAAACATTAAATAACTTTCCTTGGGTATGCAATAAAGTGAATTTCGTCTTATGATTAAAGACAATTTTTAAAAGGCAAAGCACCGAAAGCGACAAAAGGACTTTATACACAGCCTGCTCTGTCAACTAAAATGGTTAAATAACAGATGAGTTAATTTAAACCTTGCAGTACAAGTACTAATAATGAACACCGTTGAAGCACGGCAATTGAAAAAATAGCTGATATGGGACACTTGAGAATTGAAAGTTCTTAGGTAGCCATCTCACCTGGATCTGAGCTTAATGTGCTCCACGGAAATTTGAAAAACGTAAGAAAACTTTGCGCCAGATATGCACAGCTTTCGCGCGCAGTCGGCCGACACGCTATTGTGTGACTACTTCAATGAAGTATATCAAGATATTTAAAAGTCTCTTTATCATTACGAAACTATTCACGATTCATGATAGAACGGGTCTTGCGGATTGGAAACACACCAAAACAGGTAAGAACCCAAACGTCGGCGAAACAAGTCATAGTCAGTCTTTTTTCGTATGCATATCGCGCACTTCTTCTCATCTGTGTTAATATGAATAGAACAACAACAACAGCAATATTGGTTTGGTTGAATAAGAAAATTTAGATGACACAGTTATGTTGGGCGAAGACAAAAGTCCTCTTCCATCACATAGACGGGTCAACTCATTTACCGAAAGTTGCGCAGTAAAACTGCTTGCCGGCTTGTCTAAGTTTGCGTTTAGAAACTGTTGCCGATTTGAAAACTTCTCATGACAACTAAACTTCTCCATGGAAGAAAGTCCAATTTTTATGACTTTACAATCAATGACAATGATAAGTGAAAACTAACAAGATCTTTGACAAGAAATTTAATAGCACTGCAATTGAATGCCGTAAACAAAAAAAAAAATTTCAATTTTTATTTTGGTATTTTGGTGTCCAAACAAACGTCAAAAATTTGAACCGTACAGAACCATTTTTTGGCTATAAAAGTTCTCTCGATGTAAAAGGGCTTAAAAGGTGGTTTTTACATGACAAGAACTTCGCATTTTTAGAACGTTATAATAGATTTTCTCTACAAATTTGATTTTGTGTGCTTGGATAGCAAGGCTTTTATTTTGGGTCCTTGTCCCACAAGAGCTTCTTGGAAAATAAGGCTTCATATGCCAACATGATCCCGTTTTGCGCATTTTATGACAAAAATAGTCGAAGATTCTTAACAAAACAAATCAATTTTCTTGCGGTTTCCTGCGCAAGGACTCCGCAGTACGGAATTATTTTATAACATTTGACAAACAATCCTTTGTATTCTTCTTCATTTGTAATCATAATAATAATTTCCAGTATATTTTTTGACAGATAATAAAACCTCCATCCATATTATGAGCCCATGCAAAAAATTTTCAAATTTCATCGGATATAACGGTCATACAATTTTCCTGTGTTGATTTTATTTGTCACGTCCGTCCTCCGTATCATTGCGCAGAACATAAACGATTTGAATCATAGTTTAAGAAAATTAATCTGCCATACGATTTCAGAAAAGAACATTTATTATGCTGTTGTATGTACAACAAAGATGTGTGTGTATACATGCTTGACATATGTGTTAAAACATTTATCGAAAAAGAAACAAAGGCATCAGCTTTAGCGTTACATGTATATAATCGTAGACATAAACAATAATAATCATTCGCTTATGCATGTAAGCACAAGCACATTGATGCGTACATATATACGATGAGGGGAAAATCAACGATTCGATGATTGAATATGTATATGGAGAGAGGAGAACCAAAGGCGCACACTTGTATGTATGCAAATATACATAAAAACAAACAAATAAGTAAACATTTTTATTTATCCTTTACATACATACATACATGTATACAATTTCCATCAGATGTATGAAAATACGGGCACTTTAACGGGATGGTGTATCATTTCTAATATGCGTTGGATAAAGTATTTCTATGTAATGAATGGAGAGGCCCATATATCAATTGAATTCCATTTTCAAAAAGTAAACATGCAAACTATGCACCATAGTTACGGAGTGCAGGACAAACTCAATGGTTGTATGAACGTAATCTAGTTTCATTTCGCATATATGTAACTAGAGAGAAAAAGCATATGACTGCTTAGTGTTTGACGACAGATGCATGCTTACAGATATATTAATGCAATGCCTCGTATCCGTCTATACGGTTATGTTTGCAAACGAAAAACATTGGCATCCGTGTGCATGGTTGTTTTTATTTATTTTTTTTTTTTTGTTTTTTGAAAATATTCAGCTTTAGCTGATATACATATTAAATGCGTATCATATGCGTTTGTTTATATGTGTATATATATATATAATATTTCGAATGAAGGAACAATTTCTCATTTAGTTATCTTTAGTTTGTTAAATATTATTATTAAATTTTCTGGAAAAGGATGTCTTTTCCTTGGCTCTTTGCTTTTGGCTTCGTGTGTGGTAAACTTCTTATTCTTTTTTTCTTTTTTGCCTTCTCATCTTTTCCTTGTTGTCCTTTATGCTTAAAGGTAATACGTTCTTTCTTTTTCCTCCCTTTTTGTTATTTTACTCTACGGATATGTTTGTTTTTTGGTTATAAGAAATTGTGCAAATATATATATATATGTATGCTTTTATATGTATGTATATTCGCAAGATGAAATGTAAGCATTTTATATCTGATGCATTGGGTGTGTTCCCTCTTTTTGTCCATTACTATTCCCAAGGGTATTTTGGTGAAAGTCTGTCTTTTCTCTGCACATAGTTAAGTGTGTGCACGTGCATGTATTACAATTTTTTGATAAACTTTAAATTTTGCCAAAAAATATACGAGTGATAATAATCGCTGCTAAAGTTTTATGATATTGTGTCAGATCTGATGTGAAAAAATTTCAGATTGATTAGCGAATGCATACGGGAAACTTTAAAATCACACCAGGGGTATGTTGCTAAGATATAATTCCAACCGTTGCAACTGGTTTGGACTAATGTACAAGTGCAATACCTTTTATAATAAATACCTTTTATAACATCCTAAAGTACATCTAAGAGATTCCATTCACTAACGACACATTTGACCCGTCATGTCTGTCTGTCGGTCTCTACCCGCTAAAGGTCGAGGTTAAAGGTCTCTACGTTCAAAAAGGGAAAATGAAAATTCAGAGGATTAGGATTAGTTCAAGTTTTGTTTTCAAACAGTCAAATACTCTGCGGAGAGAGAGAAAGAGAGAAAGAGAGAGAGAGAACAAACCTTTAAGATATTTTATATTCCTGGATTGTATGAAAGTGCAGGCCTACAATACTTTCAATTTACCAAACGATAATCTCATCACTTCCAAAATTCTCAAAAAGTGTTACTTACGTCAGACATCTAATGAACGTGAAGCTGCGCAAAGTCATATTTATCTACATATATACTCCGACAAGTCGAACCTACCATATTTTTCTCTAGTACTTTTACATAATGACAAATTTACTCAACGTAACGAATATCTCATATTTGCCTAAAAATCCCAGCACTTTTTCACTTGTTAAGAGCTTCAGTTGAACCCGATTAACGAATGGTATGTCTGCACATTTCAATTGCGGAATGCTGGATTGCTAAGCAAAATATTTTTATTTGTGGACAGAAAAAAATTTTATACATTTTTCTTTTTCATAAATTCGTTTTAAAAAAGTTGAAATTGATTTTTTCTGTGCATTTATTATATAAGCATTTTTTTTTTTTAATTTTTGACCACAGCGCATTTAAAGCCGCTTTTATATGAATGAACTCTAAAATCTCTACAATCTTGCTTGTATTTGATTAAAGGATGCACTACAGTAATACACTGTTAACTAATAAGCATATGAATTGTTTGAACGTATCATCCACAGTCTTGTACTAACACGATCTCTCACTAGTGTACCGTTTTCAGTACATGCTAAAATCCATTTGTACGACGACCTCAATACTTTAATTTAAGATGTTGGATTATAAAAATAAATTGACATTTTTGAGATATGAACCGATAACGATACACTACATGACGAAATATCCTCTCAAAAATAAGGCATTTATTGAAAATTATTTAATTTCCTAAGGTATCCTGATAAAGGAACACTCGACAACCAGAAATATATTTATATATATAAACACAAAAGTGGAGCGTTTATTTAAAATTATTGAATTTATTTGCGTGTGCTGACAACGGTACACGTGACGTGGAGATGGCTTCCACTCGTAAGCAACTTAACAGGAAGCAGGATAAAAGAAATTACGCAGTTTTACCACAGCCCATAGATTAGGTTAATTTGATCAAATTGCCGAATATCGCAAAACTAAGCGCACAACATATCAGCGCTGGATTAGTTGCATTAGCACAAAGGAGACACAAAAGAACTCCAGATTCAAAGAAGACTGAGTTACTCGATCATATTGCATATCGCCTTCACCGATCATAATTGGCGAAATACTATTTGTTATTAAGGAAATAGCTCCTTACCATTATCTCTTTTGAACAAGTTACCCCTCTCATGAAGGTCTGTACGAGTCGTTTACTAGACGGTTCACTGTATAGAAAAACCTACACACCTCAAAACTCTTTGTCAAGTTATAACAACGCACTTGCAATTGTGAAAACAAATACATGTACATATAAGGTCTCTCTTCGTAGATAGCTTCAAAATATCATCCTTTTCGCGATAATGATGATTATTACGCTGAGCAAGAATTTATGCATTTTATCAGGTCAGTGCAGGATACTGCTGGATGTTTCAAGAACAGTATAAGTCGACGATATAAACTAGGGGTGCAACTTGCGCCGCGGATCAATTGGCAAATTGTTATGCGTTTTTCTACACTCATTTTATGAAGCTTTATATATATGTTTGCAAACTCGTCCCAATAAAGCTCCGCAGTAATGACATGTTTGCAACCACAACCAGTAAAGGCTTTTAATAAATTCGAAATTTTTGGAATCTGGACCAATCCGTATCTACTGCGACATATTAACGGCCTAATTAAATAGATTCCCTTCTTGATCTTTTTGAAAACTCCTGTACCTATAGCAATGAGGAGCTTTGGATTCAAGATATGACTTTTACTTTAAAGGCGTTTACTTGAACTTAAATGAAAGACCGTTAGGAATTTGCATGTTTTTATTAAATAAACTACTCTTAAGTAAGTAAAAAACTGCCAACTGCCAGTAAGTAGTAAATTGCTTTAAGGAATACATTTGAGATTGGAAGTTATAAATAGCGGTACGTGCCTTAACAAAATATATATAATACAACCCGTTATTATTGGAAAAGTTTTTTTGAAAAACTGAGAAAGTGAAGACGATTTGAAAACAACTTCGCAACTAAGTGTGCAATATGTTCAATTTTGCAGGCGCCTACCTACCGGAACAATTGTCCTCATATCAATGACAACTAATAGCAGAAATTAAAACTTTTCATATCCTTTTCTTCGCGTTCTGCTCTCTTTTTTTATAATAATATAAAATAGGTAGTGAATAAAATGAAACCGTCAAATGATAGATAGAAGTTATGACAACCGAAGTTTCCTTAATTACATTTTCTCTCACTAACTATGTTCCATCATAAGCACAAAAATGCAACGTTCCAATGTTTTTTTACAATATAAATTTGCTTAAAGCTATTTAAAAATTCATTTAGACAATTTATGAATTATACTATTTTATCTTCGTACGTACGTACGTTTATAAAATTTTAACTTTGCTGCAAAACGCTAGTGCTTTACAACCAGAGACGAAGTTAGACTACGAATAAGGATAGATAGACGCAACCAAATTAAAATTAAAAGATGAAAAGAAAAGAAAATTCATTTTCTATATAAAACAACCGAAGGCATCTAATTTATTCTGAACTTTAATGTTTTCATACGTTTACAGATTCAAGTATTGTATTATTTCTTTTGTTTTGTAAGATACTTACAACATATAAAGGTGTGTTAAGTTTATGGCATCCCCTGGTTTTACGTGTCTAAACAGCTCATTAGAGATGATTTACAAATATTCCTTGCTTAAAATTCTGAACGGATACTACAACTCTGTCTCTCCGTCCAATTATTTATTATCATTGGAAAATCACTAAACTTAAGCTAGAAAGGCGTAACTCTAGCGCAAGGCACTCACCCCACACACGCGGTAATCGTGTGTGTCTTTCCATCCAATTACTTGTTGTCGTTGAAAATTCACTAAAATAAAGCTCACAAAGCATAGATCAAAGTTGTTCCAACAAATGATCCTCAAATAACTAAAAAATATCAATATTGTCAATAATTTTCAAGCTTTAACGACTTTTGTTTTCTACCCAAGTATTAGCCATCGGTCTATAAACTCGTTTAAAGTTAATACAAAACTTTTCCACTCATTAAGATGACTGATATCCAAGAACCACCACAAGGCGTATATAATTTTATTATACTTTTTTTATTTGTATTTCTATTTTTAATTTCATTTTACTTTTCATTCTTCTTGTAATCGTTTTGCCGCCGCTTTGTTTTCATGTCGACTTGTAAAGAATCTTAAGTCTATGTTAAGTCTAGGCAAAGTCGCCACAAAGCCGTTAACAAATGCTAAATAACTGAATGTATAATTGCTTGTAATTAAAAATGAAAACGACAACAAAAAATGTTGGGGGCAAAACAAAAAGAAAAGAATACGACAGAAATACTTCTTTTATTTACACAAAAAACAAAAATTTAACAGGAATAGTTTACAATTTTTAAAAAATGCAAGGACTGTAATCCCTCAGTCACAATTACTTTGATCGGTTTTTACTAAACCTCTTAAAGAAAAACCATGTGAAGTTATGGCGTCGCGTGCCTGCGCTACAATTTGCTTTTCGGGAAAGCGTTCGCGGGTTAAAATCCAAATCACTTCTGCATAATAAAAAAAAAAAAAAATCAGTTTATATGGATTGATTTAAAATATAAACAATTGTTCTGTTCAAATAACTTACTCGTATTAACTATACCTAGAAAGTCCGCACACGAGTATACAACAGAAAAATTTTCGTAATCCGTATCTAAAACCCAGTAATTACCGGGACCTGCTAAAGCTGCAAAATAAAAGTTAATTAATTAAAGCAAGTTTAACAATATTTATCTTTAACCGGTTATTATAACACAGGGTCACAAGGAAAACTTATATAATTAATTATGCAGTGATTAAGCGTTGCGTACAAAGTACTATTCATGTGCTCTTTCATGTATTGATTATACTAACGATGCACTGAAAATAGTTATATATAATGCCATTGCTTGATTACAGTCAGTCGGAATTAACAACAGATCGACTGCCTAAAGTGCGATAAATTTCCATGAAAAAGGTAAACTTCTTGCTCTATAATTATCTACGCATCCAGATTTCATGGGGGATCACGCTTGTGAAATTAAACATTTTACTTGATTTGCATAAAATTGTTGTAAAATTCTTAAAAAAAAACATTTGCGAAATTCTAATTTCCCGTTTTACTCACAATAACAGTAAGTAGGTTACAAGCGCCTTATGACGAGTCCCAACCAATGTGCACAATCTTTAGACAGTTTCTCTAATTGCAAATAGGATTGATTTTAATTTCTGTGTAAATCATCAGTCTGTAGGCACCAAGTTTATGCCCAAAACATGTCGTTGTCTACTATTAACCAGATTAGTAGGCGCGCGATTTGGAAGAAAACTTGAACTAAGCTAAGAGTATATGCCACTTTGGATTTCAATCTATTCACGGCTACAAACGTGTACACATCAGACAGACAGGCGAATAGGTAAATATAAGTGTCTTAACTTAAAATCTCACTGCTTGAAAAGGTTGTTTCCTAACTTTCCTGCGGTGTTTGTGATAAGAGAAAGGTTCAAAACGAGCTATGATATAGATAACATTGTTGGAATGTGTGTGAGTGTAAATATGTGTGTCTGTAACAATTCTTGCATAAAGAATTTGAATACATTCTGAATTTTACATTTAAACATTCGAAATTGTCGTTCAGTTATGTTGTCTCGAAAGCAAACTTCACTTTGATGATAATTGTTATGTATGGATATAGTCGGTTTGTTAGGATTTATATATGCAACCCCCTTACGGACTGGAGATAGACCCGTCTTTTATCATACCGAACGATTCAGAATCACTTCCTGAAACGACATAAGCTTGTCTGTCTGTCCACCTAACATTCTGATGTCTGTCCATGTAGTCTTGCGTTCAAACTGCAGGTCATAGCTGTTGAGACATTCTGATGAAATTTTGTACAGCAGTGTGCTTTGCCCCAAGCACCAACGCCATAGGAAATGACACGGACCAGACCACTTTTTCGATCACTTCCAATATATATTCCCGCACCCTATATGAAAGAATATAAAGCCTTGCGAATAAATGCATTAGACGAAGTGGCGGTTGGATATCTAACGGTTGGCCGTGGCCGACTGTATTGTTTTACTGGCACTTCTATAAACATAAATCACATATGGTCTTTGCCTTGCGCTATAAGATCTGACTTGATTATGCCGAATGCCGAAAGCGCAGAACTAAAGGATTCTATAAATTGCGTACTCACCAAAATTAGTAGCGAAAAAAAGATGTGAAACAATTGCGTTTAGCTCTACTAATGTATATATAAACAGAATTCCGTAAATTTTTGTTATATATAAAATTTCTATCATCCTGGAAGATCTTCGCTCTAATGTCTTTGTTTTGGACATACGTAATGCCAATTGCACTAACTTATCGAAGGAAATGGACTTTAGTTAGGAAGGTGTTAAATTTAAGCAAAAGTTGCTGAGTCGAATATCGCTAAGAGCACAAGCTGCGGATGGAAAGACTTTTTGAATTTGTATATTGTGATAAGCAAAAGTGAAACCAAATGCAGATTCAAATCTTAAAGCTCAAAAGCCAGTAAAGACTTACACACCCGGATTACGTCTAATATAATATCAAATATCAAAAATTTTATCCGGTCTTCATATCGAATGGCATACTTTTCATAAGAGCCCTTTTACAGGAACAAATGCAAAACGTCAATGAACGTGTTCTAGGTTTAGTAAAATTAACTTTCTTGTCAAACGTCTGCTCACCTTCGTCGTAAATTACTATAAAATGGACTTACTTGCCATATAAAGATGTGATTATATGGCGTCCGGTCCAGAATATAGATCTAAGTGGTGCGTATTTGCTATAATTGATTTTGACATCAAATTGCTATTATTTATAATTGTAATATTCATCAGGAAATATTAGAAGTAAAATACTTTTGCCATATAAAAGCTTACTTTTCCTAGAAACGGTTATACGAAAGACTTTAAAGGATTGGCCCATCCGATACAAATAGTTCATGTCAATGCCGAAATACAACTACTCAGCGATTTTTACCAACAAATTTGAAAATTGCAAATTTTTCTCTTGAAACGTCTTTTCCAGAATAAGTCATTATACGGTGCGCGGTCGTAAAAGTGGTCCTATCCAACCCGTTGCTGATTGTAGACCGATAAGTCGGACACAAGAATACATGCATATACAGACGGACAGATAGACAGACAAACAATCGATCGATAGATTACAAGATGGGCCTATCTTAACTTCGTGCACCTTATGTTATGTGTATGTATGTATGTAGGGTATGAAAATACATTCAATCGATATGATTCGGAAGCTAAAAAAGAAAAATCTAATCCATAACGGCTCGTTGAACGCTAGTTTTCGATTTGTTTATTGTTATTATAAGGACTTACCGGCAAATCCATCAAATCGTACCTCAAGTTTGCCGGAACTTACGACTTTGGCGGTGCCTGTAATGCTACTACCTAATCCGGGGCTAAATATTCGTAAAATAAATTCTTCGTAAAACTTCTTTTATTTCTTGTACTTACAATTTATTTTTTTGATAATTAAAAACGCTGACTTCGTTATTACCTAAATCGTGGTATTCAGCGTAAATGCATTTGCCGCCGAATTCAAAGATAACCGGATATTTTTCATGTTCATACCAACGACCAGTGTACTGAAAATTATGAAAAAATGTAAGTTTAATTACTTAAGCTTATCTTAAAAAATGGTAAGAAGAAAAGCATTCTCTTACCCTATCAACGTCAAAATCCGCCACAGTTTCCACATCTTTTGTACAGGATCCTCCGCTAATTGTTTGTGGCGAAACCATTCGCATTCGCATTACGGCAATAATTACAGAAAAAACTTGTACGCTATAAAAAAAAAAATTACTTGAGATAAAAGAATTTTTTTGATTTTTATGCAAAAATTAAGGGAAATTTACTAAATCATATCGCTTTGTTATTATTCTAAAATTTTGTAACTTTTCTGGTTCACGTTTCTCATTGAACTAAAAACGATGTCGGTTTGTATTATATGTAACTGTTATGAGTGGTTTTTTATACGGCGAACGTAAAACTACATATTTATAGCTTTTGCGTAATAATTAAAAATTATATTTTTGCTTTTATTTATTATTTTTGCTCTTTATCTTATTGAGTTTATTTTGCACTCTGTTCCGTTGTTTCAATCATTTTCAATGCAATATTACCTGCAATTATCAGATATATATTCATTGAAATATAGTAATTAACATAGATCAATCATTGGAGCGCAATAAGAATTTTGTATACCATTTTCAACTGATAATGATGACTACTCTTATCTCAAATTACAACCGAGAGAGTAGTAGAAAGGTAAAGTTTGCGATTCGTCAATCATCGACACAAGCTGCACTTGGCGTAAGTAAGTTATCTTTATTTTGTATTTCTTAAGTGCTGTAACATTGATACCCGACATAACATCAGATCGTATAAAATTGATCAACGCCCAGAACACTCACAACTCACAACTAATGCTAGTCCTATCCATACAATTCGAGCTTGCCGGCAATTTTGGAAATGCTAAGCACTTTCGCTTCACCACTTCCCTCCACAAATATGATTTTTGAGTTGATTAGATGGGCAGTGAGCGGTAGTTTAGTTTACATAACATTTATTATATTTTGCTATTATTGATGAGTATTCAAGATTCGTTTTAAAACGAATGCACCATCATTTCCTTAGTTACCATATATTTCTTCAACACTATTTCCATGTCATCGTTGAAATTTTTATTTTTGTTTTGCTTATTTTATTTTATATTTTTTTGCTTCTTTTTTGTTGTTGTAAGCCAACCGATAATTGTTACTCGGGCCGTGCCCGAGTTTTTTATACCCCCTGCCGTTATCCTAAAGAAAGACTAAAAGCAAGGGAAAGTAACTAAACTTTCATATTCTATACTATTGGATGGGCGCGGGCATAGAAGTGGGAATTTATATGGGGCATGTGTTGTACTTTATGAATAACGAGCAAAAAACACGGAAAGCAAAAGTATTCACAAATTTTGTTGCATAGACAGACGGGTCCTTTGATCCGTTTAGGTGATTTTCACTTCCTTTTGCAAAATTTTTAGGCCATGTCTTCATTTTTGTGCACGGTAGAACATAGTTGGGTGGATGGGCAGATGAACAACCGAAGAGACAGACATGCTTAGACGCATGCCGAGTGCGAAACTGACCAACATTTTATATACTATAAGGAGGTTTTGAATCATGCTTCTGCGCGTTATAAAGGTATCGGAAAATAATTAAATTTTGTTACACTATTGCATTGGGCAGGCGTGGTCAATTTTTTGATTTTTGTACAAATACTACAGCGTCACTCACAGACTATACGTCCACATTTTTGTAGATGTACGTGCTGTAGGTTATGAGTAATGAGCAAAAAACCAAATTTTTTATTCCCTTTGAAAAATGTAGATATTCTCAGTAGATGCGTTCTTCGACCGATTTAGCGTATTTTCAACACCAACCCAGCGTACAAGAACTTTCAATGTTTCTGCCATATTTGAGATCGGTAGCGGCAAGAAGAATGTTCACAATGGAGATTACGTAGATGGACGCACGGACATGACTAAATCGATATAGACTTTAATGATGATCAAAAATATGTACACTTTGTGGGATCTCTGAAGCTTCTTTCTGGGCGTTTCCAACTTTTTGCCGAAATGAAGATACCTTTCCTTCTTCGGTGGTGGGTATAAAAAAGGTTAGTGTGCATAGCTGAAAAAAGGAGTAGCTTGCAGATATTTTCAATCGAAAATTTCAATTTTCGCAGTCTTTTGTTAATAAAAAATGTTTAGATCAATCTATCGAAAAAAACTTAGATAGATCTTTAGATATTTCTCAAGATATTCTGATAAGTTATAGGAGTTTTGTTACAGGCCGTTTCAATACGTTCCATAAATAGATGACGTAGAAGTCTTATAAGAATGATAATGGAAAGTTAATGAAATTAAAATTTTTTTTCGTAGATCTTACAGACTTTCGTTAATAGATATATATATACATATATATCTATATGTATATATATACAATAATCAAAAATATGAATGCTAAAATTCGCTCGCTTCGCTCGTCGTTTCTTAAGAGAGGAAAACGAAGAGAAGGGATAAGAAGATATTAACGAAACAAAAGTTTAAAAAGTTTATGTTTATGTTTATTTTTATACATTCAAAACTGTGTTATCAACATTTTCACCTTTTTCTCGCATAAAGCACCCTCTATATGTCATGCAACAAAATTTTAAAAATGTGTGCACTGCCTTGCCGTCGCAATATAATTTCAAAACTAACCGCTTTTACAGTTGCTCTTACAAAATATTGTATTCATGCACACTGCAAACATCTTGTTTTATTTTTTCATAATAGGTTTTTAAAGAATCTGCTTATAATTTAAAGACGGCCCAGCAATCAAATACAGCTATTAGAAGCTTTACTATATGCAATACTTTGAAAAAAAACTTGAATGGCTTCCAATCACTAACACTGCAGACAGCAATGAATTATAAGAAAACGAAAACAATGATGTAACCTTGAAGACAAAGAGTATCCTAGAAAGATAGTAATAGTGGATTTTTTGTAGAGCTCTGCATAGAATTCTCCATACAAATTCAAAACAAGTTTTCGATCACTTACCCAGATCTCTTGTATACGATACTAAGCCTTACTTTATCGATAAAAAGAAAAGAAAAATAAATCATTCTAACAATCAAAAAAAAAAAAAACAGATGTTCATAAATTTTTTTCATTCAAGAAAAAATATATAATCATAATAACATTACATATTAGAAGACATGGTAGCATGAAAAGTACCTAACAGCCCTATCCTAGCATTGTCGTCGCTTAAACGGTCATAACATTTGTTGCTGTGTTTGTTTGTCATCGTTTCTATCGCTTTAATGTTTTAGCATGTTTTTCAATAAAGAAGTTATTAGAAAAAAAAAGCCTTGTTCCAAAAGATTGAGTGTTTTTGGAACCAATCCAGATCCGGCTCGTTTGAAATACAAAAAGTCTTTAAAAATGATTTGGATTAATCCAAATGAAATGCATGCAGTGCAATAACGTTTCTCATTGTAAATCGACTCTGGCAACTTGCCTCTATAGACACACACTAAGAACGCTATAGTGGGTCAAGGCTCTCTATTAAATACCGTTCAGCGGTGCACAGTTATTCATGTAACGACTTTTCCAAATAAGGCGTTATATGCGAAGTGGCCGAAAAAGTGATTCGATCCAAACCATTTCCAATAGCGTTCACCCTTGGGTCAAAGCACGTCTTTGTGCCAGATATTGTCAAAAAATCTCAAAAATTGCGATCATAACATCATATGTTGAACACTAAAAAAAACAGATCAACAAACAGGCTCAAGTGGATTCAGAAAATGGCTCTGAATCGATCGGTATAACAAAATTGGCGTCTTTGTCAGGTCTTTCTATGTGTCGCACACATCCGCACAAATATAATATACCCTTTTACCAAAAGCAGTATAGAATACAAAAATATGACAAGAAAGTAAATTGTTTTCTTATACAACTAGTGACTGATCGCGACGCGAGAACGCACTCTTTAGACCAATAGTTGTGATGCCATTTAACCTATTATCGATGGATCGGATTTATTCTCAAATTTAATTTGTAATTTGGCCCACTAGGTAGGGGAGGTGCCCACTAGTCAGTCCGTGTTCACGGGTTCAAATTTCAAGTACGGTAGAGTTTTCTTTGGTCGCAGCCACACTGAGTGCCCAGTCGGTAAAAGCCATAACATTTATCGATTGGGGACACATCCGCTAGACTGCGACCACCACCTCCGTATTTCTTTCTCTTTCCTCCCTTCTTTCTGACAGTCAGCAGGGGCACCTCCCCTGAGTGATTGGTGATATCAAAATAGAAAAAAAAAGACAATTTAATTTGTGTGATCATCCACTAGGAACTAGCCCGACATGGAAAGTTTCAGTGATGAAGAAATGAGATACTTTATGGTTTCGCTGACGCCTTGTTCGGTACTACAAGCTGGCAAATAAATCCAATGTAATTCTATTCTATTTCTTATTCCGTCCTTTTGGCTTTTTTTCAGCCCATTTACCGCCGATTAAAAGTGACGAGAAACTTCAGGGTAAATGAGAGCAGACTAAATGTTATTCAATATATATATAAAAAAAAAAAAAAAAAAAAAAACCTTACAGACTTGTTTATCTCCTACCTGTCGAAAAGAATGGATAACGATTGCTTGCAATGTATACATCCACACTTGTTTACTGATATGCAGAAATTCATAAATTTATTTATATTATATGGGATCAACTAATTGGGTTAAATATGTGTTTATACAGTATTTAAGCTGATATTAAATTTTAATGAAATTTTCTTTTCCATTAAAATCCTTTTAACTTTATGCCAACCACTCAACAATTTTAGTGGTTGCATCAGGTAAATTACATTTTCGTTTGGACTTTAATAAAAGCAACAACGTTAAATCAACTAAATGCCGGACAATGTTTGTAACAAAAATCAAAACGTTGTTTGCGCCTAAGTGAGGAGGTGCATATTTAAATGGACGCTAACTCATCAGCTCTTACTAGCAAATATATGCGATTTTATCTTAATTTGCGAATTCATTGAATTTATACGACCTCATAACTTCCAAAGCGAGTTCGTGCAGCGAGCATTCGTGCAGGGCTCGTGAGATTCGTTTCGAGTTATTTCGTTGCTTCTTTCATTACACTTGAAATTTTGTTTTATATTCGACGCAGTTATAAGAGCACTATTCTCCTGTGTACACACTCGTTTTTATTTTTTTTTTTGTATTTTATGTTGCCTGTGCTTGGTTTACCTTTTCTCTGTTGGCATTTAAATTTAATTACTTTATAAATCCAAATATGCCTGCACACATCTACTTACACATGTAAGCCATATCATAGACAGTAGCCGTATGCTTAAATGTGCTTTGGAAAGCCATTTTATGTCACAAAATAAACACGCGTGTGCTCGAATTGCCTAAAAGAATGCACTAAAGAGTATGAATATAAGCATAGTAAGTAGAGTGCAATATTATGCGCAGAGATTCATTGACTTTAGTGGTCATCAGCACATAATGCATGGTAAACAGTGCGATTGAAAACAAAGCAAATAAGAAAATTATATTCGACCACTACCGAATCTTTTATACCCATCACAGTTTCACGCCGGCCAGCAATATATAGATTTTGTAAAGTCCCTCAACCTTTGCAGGTTTTGATAAACGGATGGAATATCCCATAATATTGAATGGGTGCAACCGTTTTCCTCGGTTTTTGTGCAGGTGCTGCGGTTCATCCCTACAATATATGCGCGAATTTTTATCGTTGTATCTGTCATACATACGAGCAAAAGAGCAAATCTTTAATATTCTTGAAGACGTATTTGGTCTTAGTTTATGTTGTAGTGTGGTCGTGTCCTTCAGCCGGTTTCACTGATTTTCAACAATCACCTGTGTGCAGAAATTTCCAATCTTTGCGCCAAATTTGAAACCAATCGCTGCATTTTTGCAACCAGAAGAATGTTTACCACGAGCAGACGTGTTAAAGTCGCTTTAAAACTTGGTGGTAATGGTAGGTCTGAGGGCTTCTGCTGGGTGTTACAAACGTCTTAGCAAAATGAGCATACTCTCATCCTATGGTGGTTTAGTTTTAAAAACATTTGTTTATTATGAAAGTAATTTCTGTAAACGTGTGCGTTTAAGTTCATTACTCAGGCTAGCAGCTAATTTCGTTTAAAGTTTATTAATGTAATATAAACGTAATTCATTTGCGCGCATTTGTTTTTCTTTTTTCTTACTGATCACAGTTCGTTAACGATTTGTAACCGCAGGGTAATCTCATAAATTTCTTATTCTTTTGTTTCATGAAAGTTTGAATTAATTTATTCTTTGCTTTCATTTTATTGCTCTGTTCACTGTGCGTGCGCAGTCTATTTTCTATGCATATTCTCTGCTATTGCTCTAGTATTTGGATGACCTACGTATTCTTACACGTCTATGTGTACGGCTTTGGTTTTCTTATCTACTAGTCGAAGGCATTACAAGATGGATTAGGTCGCTTAGAACACCTAGAAACTGGTAAAAAGAAAAACATAGTTACTCTGGGTAAGCGCAAGGTGTTTGCATGTCTTTCGACCGATTTGGGCCAGTTTCACTAGCATTTGGCGTGCAAGACCTTTCAAAGTAGATCGAGCCATGAATTGATAGTGATCAAGAATATATTTACTTTATCTGATCTTGAAAGCTTGCTTCTAGCTGGTGCAACGTTCACAAAACGAATATACCCCCATCTTTGCGTGGTGAGTATAAAGAAAAAACTTAGCCCGGTTTGTAACGGCAATTTTTCTTCCGATTGTCAGAAAAATCCATACTTTATTGACAAGTGGAAGAACGCTACACATTGCAGTGTGTCCATTATCCGCACCTACCGAGTTTGTTCAATCGAGTAGTTTCGAAAATGAGAATCATGAGCCGGTCCCTTGTTTGTTTGTCATTTACACTATCACTAATATAAAGTACTCACGCATGGCCAAATTTTTAATTAAAATACCATGCGAAACAGACTCTGTCTCTTTGCAACCGTAAAATGAGAGCAGTCTGCAAGCAATTCTTTCGGTCATAGTACTTGAAAATAATCTACACTGTGGTCTTATCCTACCGAATATTGCTAATTATCCCAAATATTAAATAGTATCCTCGTACTTTATCAAACCACAAGATATTGTTCATATTACTCATTGCGAGGCAGTATAGGACGGAGTTATCATAGAATGTGTATTCGTTCTAGACAAGCATCATTAATCAATTTAATCATGTCATGCTCACGATTAGGATTTCAAAACTTTGCGTATGCGCCACTGCGTTCAAAGCAAAAAGTTATGTAGTCAACCTTTCGTTGGCTTTCACTTAAAACTTTGCTTCACTTTTCTTTGCTTGCTTTTGCTTATTAAACCCACGGGGTAATGCGGTATTAACGTTTATCCACAACTGCGAAGCGAGATTAAATCTCCCAATTCGCGTTTACGCAATCCTCTGTAAACTATTCAGATATTCCACATGAATATTGTTTCTCTAGTTCCTTTCTTAATAATACACAATATTTTCGCAATAAATATATATGTACATGTGTTTATATATGCATTTTTATGCCCGCTCGCCCGGATTACTTTTTAACATTTTTATATAGCAGTTGTCAGCTTTTGATTCTTTCGTTTAACCGAAATAGAAAACATTTAAACGAGTAAAGTATGCATCCATTCTAGATTGTCTTCTCTTCTCATACATCCGTTCCTTTGAAATTGTTCTAGGGATTATTTTTTTCGCCAGTAATTGTTGCTGCTGTAACCTTTTGGCGCGTGCTTCCGCGATATATTTATCGACACCTTCATCGTCCTCATCGCTTTCATATTCCTCGTATTCACCGAAATTGTAATCGATGTTTTCTTCTGCAGCCTGCGTTTGAGTTGAAAAAATAATTAATACCAAAGTGCCGACTAAACACAACTGCATTGTTATTCCGCTTAGCTTGCACACGACTTGACGCACCATACGACCTCACTTAAACTACCACATATTTCCACCAAATATTGGGAATAAACTTTTCCATCTGTAAATCATTCACCGAAGCGTAGAGATATACTAGCTTTGTGCTATTGCTTGTAAGAGTATATAATAAGCATAAAAAAAAAGACCACAAAGCATATATGTTTTCCCATAACAAGACTTTGAACCGATTTACTTCGTTCTGTTCATATGGATGTTTTTCCATTATGTTCATCATCAAGCGATTAGAATGCTCTTGATCTCAAAAGTTTCGATTGAAAACTGAAACCTGAAATTTGAGGCACGAAACTGCATTAAAAATTATATCAACCATTTCACTATAACACATTTTGGTCTAAAATCCAATGCCCGCACTTTTTGTGATCACCTTAAACCGTAACAAGAAAATTGATTTCTTCGCGAGTCTACAAACTCGCCCATAAAAGATGAGAAAAAATATTTTCACCTAGAAGTAATAGCTCAGTGTAAAAATCACCCAACTTTTCGATGCGGTGGTTGTCAAAAATTCGCTCACAGTCGAATGTAAATTGAAAATCAAAGTTACGCGTTTTAATTGCTCCAGACGGTTAAGAACGATTGAATAACGAAATTCATTGCATTGCAATACTTCGTAAACCTTGGTGTGTGATATAATCAATCGCAGCCGGTTTATCTGATCGATCGCTATTCACAAGCAAGAAAGTGTTGGCAAACGTAAACGTTAGTAGCTTGTGCATGGACTTTGTTTATGTCGGAAAAATTGACTGCTGGTTCAACTAAAGCAAACCGGTAACAGTATGAAACAAGGCCGAAAGCATAAACGCATTCAAATAAGTTAATCAATCAGTACCAGGCAACACTTACATATGAAAAAACGTTTTATAAATTATTACAATTTTATTACAATTAAAATAACACAAAAAAAGAAGTATTAACTGATTAAGCGAAACTTGCACATGAGACATTTTACCAACTTTTCTTTAGCATTGCATTGTCTTCGGACTAAACTTCACTGACCTTTCCTTGACCGCGGATGGATAAGATTTCACAGAAATACAAGAATAGTAGAGAACTAATGCACAATAATTACAAACGTGGAACAAACGTGTTATAAATTGCTTTAGTTTCACTTTCGCTGTAAAATGTTTCTATTAAAAAACTCTGACATCGAAATTAGAAACAAATGAACGGCGCCAGATACGAATCATTCGGAGTATGTATCAAAATAGGCGAGCCCTCAGTTTCACTTCATCGTTCGATACGCGATGTAAGCGCGGGTGTTTTTTAGCCCCCGATTTGATTATTATTATATATTCAAATGACATAATGTTACAGCTAATTAGGATACAGCTTAGGACAGAATACAGTCAAATGGTTACCCTACAAGAAATGGTGAATAACAATTCCCAAACCACGTACGTCTAGTTCAAGACGACTCTCTACCAACTTTCATCCCAAGCCAAGCAGAGTAGATTTTAAACAGACTTTTTGGACAGAGTTGGTTTAATCTACGTGATATTAACTTGGTAGAGTGTATGCAAGGACAACTTCTCATATTTGCCTTTCGAGGGATGGGGTGGAGCCACAATTGTAATCTTTCTCCATACGTCAACTATCTGAAATTGCAGACCTCCACTTGGAGTTACCTTTATAATTAAATGAACGATTGGGGACATCTCGTAGCCTGCTTTACTTAGGAAAAATTATACTAAAACTGCGGAGGTAAGTTCGATGCGCTATACCCCAATAAACTTACACTTTGAAGTTTTTAACCCCTTTTACGTTGCTTGTAATAATACTAACGATTTTTACCGTTTATTTCATTTTTCTGATTCGCTTAGCCGGATCAAAATATTAATCGTCCGTTTACTATACGTCCCGCATATTAATTATATAAATAAGTATTGTATAGGTTGTGCCAATATAATATAAACAACCATAAATTGACTCCTTTTTATTGCTATTAACGACATAGATAGTATTACTACAACAAACACAAGGCCAAACACACAATTTGTAACTCTAGGCTTCTTTGTATACCGTGAACGGCTGTCTTGTATTAGCCGAACAACTAAAAAGGCGAATAAGCATCTCTAATGCGGGGACCAGATTCAGATCATTTTTTCTATATATGCAATATATCGTCTTACTTTAATCATGGGAGCATATATCATACGTTACTTTGTATTTCTTCACATAATACAAAAAAGAAAATATACTGTTTATAGTAATCGAAGTTTATTAAAAATTGTTCACCAAATGTTTAATCAATAAATTGGAACGTTAGAGCCAAAGGAAATGTGAAATTATTCTTTTCTTAAGATTTGTAATGGTTTGTATTTACAATTTGGTTTTGCTTTTGCTTTTTTTATGGGACTTTTTTTATACGATTTGTCGAGTAACGTTAAAAGCCGAAATTATTTCTTGCTAGGACTAGACCCCAAGGCGTTCTTAGTTAGTTCTTTGTAAACTAACTTAGACTTCGTTCCACTTTTGCCAGACATTTCCGTGTACACCGTTGCCGTCTGCTTTGAATGTGATGCGGACATAGTTTTCCCAACTGACTTTCCACCTTGATGGCTGTAAAATGCACGAACAAGAGGAATTTTGACCCCGTCTTTCGAACTTATTTCTTGCACCGATACCATAATGAATCCGAAAATAATTAACCAATACAACCGCATTTAAAGTTGCTTAACTTTCGAATATTTCGGACATACACAAAAAGAAATTCATTCGCCATCATTATGGTATGAAAATAGAATTTCAATTTTCCACCAATATGGCAACACCCACGATTGCAATAATTCAATGCCATTATTATTCTTATTCCTAATACGTATATATCCCAACTCGATATTTATAAAAGTATTTATATTATTTAATATTGGTGAACATAATTATAAGCACATATACTATGTCATTGGTATTCATAACATCTACGAATACGCATCATTCTGTGAATCGATTTAATCGATGCCTTTCTGTCCTATATTTTTGTCTTTAAATTGCAAATCAGTTTTTGAGACAGTTTGATGAAATTTTATGCACGAACTTTTATTGGCCTAAGGACAAATCCTGTTGGAAATGGGTTGAAACAGGCCCTTTTGCCGATCAAAAATAGTGTTATAAACCACTCCCTATGTACATTTTTATATGGGGAAATGTCTAATCTCTAAGTTTTCAGATGAAGATGAAGAACGCCGAGATCACTGAAAAGGAAATTCATTTGCTAAACTTGAGTCAATTTAGTTCACGTTTTGCTCCCCTCCCATATAAGGCGCCTTATGAAGGCTATGTCCTTATCAGGATATAAGAAAATGTGTATGAAGAATTGTATTAGTGTGGAATATTTATTTATTTGCTTTTCGTCGACTTTCCTCCACTACATAAACATTATTTTTTTGCTTATCAAAGCAAACTCCAGCACCGTAGGTAAAAAGTGGGCGTCTTTGTACATTGCTGCTTATAATTTGAGGTTTAAAGTTTTGAATTCTGTTTCATTGAACTTAAGGTAATGAACTTTTCGTCACAACACCAACTCGAAATTTAATTAAAACTGACGTTACTAGGCTCGAATTTTTCTCGTACGAAATGTAATACTTTGCAACCACATACGCAAAAAACAGCTAACGCTTTGTATTAGTAGGACACCATGTCAAAAACGATAGCTGTCCTTGCAAAAACATCTTCAGGTGTGCAGGCATGACAATATAACACCCTTTGAAGAGAGCTGACCACAAAAATGACATGACGTCATTTGATATGACTCACAGAAACGTACTAGAATAGAAACGTAAAAAGGTAGAGACTTTTTAGTAGTGTGAAGAAAACAATTCCGCAGCCACATACTAAGACTTGCGGACAAGAGTAACCTCAAAATAGAAAAAAGCGCCGAAAGCAGACCCATGGACGCCTTTTTGCCAGGGAACTAACTGCCAAGGGAAAAATTACACACACACATGCACACATCATTTTCTGGCAAGCACAAAAGTTGTGCGCAACACGATTGAAATAAAAACCATCCCTAACTAATTGGATGAGAAGGTTGAGAGGGCCGAGTAGCCTTGTTAAAGGGCGTGATTGGAGGAGAAATTCCTTTTATTTCTGTGGAACCCTTGCCTTGCATAGGCATAAGCAAAACGCAGTCCACATTACGCAGATGCCTAAGAGCATCGAGCCTTCTGGACACGCCCTCATCGCCCAAGAGCATCCGGAATCAAAGAAATCAAGGAAATAGAAGCTCCCACCCATTCATTCGAATTGTGCTCTAACTTCGGTCGGATATAGGCGATGTAGGCGATGATGCAGTGGAGTATCTTTTATATTGCTTGAGAAATCTATACCCTTGATAGCAACATTCGACACTTCGAATACATGTTCTGGTCCAAGAAATATCAAGAGCTTTTATATTGACATCACCTAAAGTGTTTCTATGTTTCTACCCCATTTTCTGGGCATTACGAGACAACATCGTTAAAGTTTAGCCTATTTGTTCGTAATTTATAATTGCTTCGCTGGATGTAAAGTTGATCTTTTTTTGTTTAACTTTGAACCAGTTATGCTGTCTGCCACACAGCTCCGTGGATTAAAGATGTCTGCCATTTTTCAATATTTTCCAAAAACAAGTTTTTTTTTTAATACTTTAAAGCTCAAATGTTATTTTCTCACTTTTCCTCCCATCCAAAAAAAAAGGTGCATTGGAAACTACTTTTTTCAAGCTGTTATTGTGGTTTATTCACTTAGGTAAAGATCGTTCTCCTTCACTAATTTAATAGCGCTATGGCGCATTTCTGTAGAGCGGTTTAATAACGCAGTTATTTCAATGATCCTCTTCTTCGTCTTCTTGCACAAGGCGTGGAAATCCTTAATTGCTTGCTAATAAATTAAAAAAAAATTCAATAAAAACTAAAGAATATTTTATTAAGACGTTACGTCTATGCTTTTCGCAATAATTTATTGTTTTTTGTATGTGAACAGTTACGTTTCTTTTAATGTACAATATTTGTAATTGTTGAGTAAATGTTTTCTTAATTTTTTCAATTTTTTACTTTACATTCTCATCTTAAATTATGTCGTATACTGTTATTACTACTATATACTATTTACCTATTATATACTATTTACCTGTCCCTAGCAACATTGTAGGGTACTAAGAATGTTTACGATAAACTATAACACATGTGGCCTAGAGTTAACTGATATAAATTCCGTTATATTAACGTTCCACTTGACCATAACGCTTACTTTTTACTCCAATTTTTCTTAAGCAAGCGTAAATACTTTAAATAAAATTTTGGAAGAGGTTATTACACTTTTCAAAATTTTTGAAAAACATGGTCATGCTTGATAAGTCCTAACTTAAAAAGAAAGTATAAATTTCAACCGAAATAGGTAAAGACATTAAAGTTTTTCTTTTTCTCTTTTTCTTATGAACATAAATTTTCAAATGTCGTGTGCAATGCACATGGGGAAGGCAGAGCACATTCTACAGAGCACAGAACAGGCATTCAAAAATGTGACAAAGGCACTTTGATAGCCTAATAATAAAACTATAAGACTATGCTGCTTGAGTCTATACAAATGAGAGACATTCAATTTTGTTAAACGGCCTGCTATGGTGACTATGCCTGTAAACCAAACAAATGAACGAATGAAAGGACATACCTTATATTCAATTTTACATTTTTACTTACGTCATACACATGAACACATACTCCTTTGTACGGTTCAACATATATGCATATATGCATATATAGAGTCATTTATAAATCATATTGATTCTTTGGGCTATGGATATTGAAGGCATTAGGATTGTCATCAAGTACATCATTCGACGGAGTTAGTTCATCACCAAAAATTCTTATCTGATAGAGACACATTATTCACACATGACCGGCCAGTAAGACTAGCAAAATGGGGAAAAAAGATTTAAATCGTAATAGGAGAGACAATGCCCCAGTAGAAATGCAAACGAAATGTCGGCACACATAACTCGCTACATAATGAGGAAACGCTAAGGCAGCACTGCAAGCCTTACATTTGGTATGCTTTTTTAACCTTTTTCCCGAAAAAAAACCTTAAATCTAACTGTAAGTTTTATGTTCTTTCGTTTCGCTCTGGAAAATAATGAATTTAATAAGAGACAATTTTGTTCCTACAATTTCTTGCATCAACTTGTTTAAACTGGCCAGAGGCGACAATGTTGGTGCGTATAATAAGGTTGCACCATATCGGACCTCTATTAATTGTTGGTGCAAAATGGAATGAATTCCCTGCAGGACGTAGTTCCCTTGTTGATGATTTTCGTGAACAGCAACAGAGGAAAAAGTTGAATATACACGAACACTAATGCAAGGCGATAAGCAAGTATCCTGTACATTTTTTCATATGTTCAGGAGATTTCGCAAAAAAATGTGCAAGAATAGATCAACAGCTTCAAACGAATTGTATAAAAGGAGTGAGTAGTAGATGGTGGTAATGTATGCGTTCGATCTGGAAAAGAAATTTCATCGATGCAATAAGTCCTCGATTATAAACCTAATTCAACACAGATCTATTGCGTACGCAACGCATATTAAAAAATGCCTTCCTTCCTTTTACTCTAAAGGCGATCTCATCCCAAAGTTACTCGCGATGATCACTTGCTCGTGATATATGACCTAAATATTTGTCGGTAGTGATCAATAAAATATATGAAAAACGATCGAGACCAACGAAACTCCTAAACCGCGGGAATGCGCGTTCACATATACAAATTCGAGCAGATAAATTTTTCGAAAAGAAAAATAGACATGGTTTCGTCTATCCGCCCTAATCTGACAATCCCGACTTAACTTTACCTCTTGTTTTTTATTGTTAATGTTCTTCTTTTATTTTTACGAAGTTTTTTCGTATCTTCAATAAATTTCCTTTTTTTCTTCGCCATCTATTATATAATAACATATGGTTCTCGGTTACTATTGGTTTGTTTTCATCCGTAAAGCAAATCCTTTTTAATATTTACACTGCTACATAGAATTGAAACGAGTCTATATAGAAATGACTGAGTTCTATATTCAAATGGATTTGCATGGCGAGTTCTGTATAGATTGCAAAAAAAGCAACGCTAAAAGGACCGCCTTCCCCAGCGTTATAATCCGCTTCATTAAAGTGTTTTATAGATGGCCTTGTCAGGACTAAAAGGACTGGGATGAGCTTGGTAGACATTTAAAAGATAGATTAAGTTCGCAGTGAGTAAAGTAGAAAATAATATACGCCATGGAATTGTTAGGATAATCGCATTTGAAGCGCGTCCCCTGATCTCGAATTTATTTGTGTAGTGATTGAAATACCGATTTTTCGAAGCCAAGTGAGATGGAAATGGTTATTGCCATTTCTAGTAGCAAACTATTGTAAATGCAAGCTCTCTCATTTTCTTTGCGCTTCTGTGTACCTCTCATACTTTAGTCAATAGAGACATGGCAAGCTATCGCTATCATATCATTTTTCCTTAGGTTACCTAATATTTACTCCCTTTTACCATTTTTTATTTTGTGATTAATTTCTCTCTAATGCTATTTCTCCCTGCCAACTCACCCCATATTCTTCACGAATGTACAAAACATATCGCACACTTAACTTCATACGTGTGCTCTCAAGCAATCTTTAAAGTTTAGATTGGAAATTCAGATCGAAATTGTATTTTCTTTAAAATAGTTTGAGCTCGCAAAAAGTACCGAATTGAAGATAACTCAGCATAACCCCCATATTTCAAGGGCCACGTTTTCGCTGAAAATGTCTTCGCTAAGTTAGGTCTATCGCGAAGTAAAAAACACACGAGTAAAATAAGTATTAAAATTATAAAAAAAATAGTAGCAAGCGTGCGCATATAAAACAAACTATGCCTTTAATTACGATCACAGAACCAAACAAGCCAAGTTATTTCTACTAAATATCATGCAAGACTACAACACAAACATTAAAAGAATGTAACGTCCAAATCGTGTTACAATAATTTTCAGAGACAGCACGCCACTACAGATATTTGATATGTCGCGAAAAATGTTGAAACCTATCAGAAAAACGCAACTTCACCCATCACTGCCAAAGTCGGGCCATAAATGCCCTTCCCATACACATAAGACACCCAATTTATTATAAAATATGTTTGTACGAACGATTTCTTTTTTTAATTATTCCGGTACTTTTTAATTTTGGTTTTCATTTTAGTTTTTCTCATCACTTCGTTATTCTTTCAATATCGTTCAATTATCAATTATCTTGGCAGAGGGGCGAACCAAGTGTGAACATGGCCCACCTTTTAGCCAAACCAAAAATTTGGGCTACGTCCAGGGGCTAACTTAGCGCTAGTAAAAAAATGGTTTTTCGCTCCTTCGGTGGATGTTTACAGAGCAACACAAGCTTTTTTGGATACTTGATGCGGACTAACACCGAATTTCACCAGAGTTGTGTGTTCATGTTCTCGACAACTTTTATTTATTTATTTATTTTTTTTTTTGGGTTGTTGAGTAAAGTTGGACTAAGCCAATAAATTTGTGGCTTATATGTCCGAAGTGCAATACTTTACTGACAACTTTTTATTAGCTAATGTTTTAAACATAAATATTTTTTCACCACATTTAATAAATCCACATTTGACAAGTTCAACGATAAGAGACTAATCAAAAAAATCACTTACTTCACTTACTTCATAAGTTAGTACTAAAGAAAACTACGTGAATAAAACTGAGTATGCAAGAGAAAACGGAACTATGTGTTCGCATAGGTGCCAGTGCCGGGTACAGTAGCTTTTGCTTATTCAAATTAAACGAAAGTACGTGTACTTCTAAACTTTGATCGAATAAGAAATCTAAGAGAAAACAAAACGGATAAAGAGAAAGGCATTCTGAACATTGATTGACGATTTATAAGACACATATAACGTCTCCGACTACACATTCGCTCCTTACGTTCCACATTTTTCGTAAGTAATTTTGTACAAAGGTTTGCCATAAAACATCTTTCTTTAACACGCAATAACATTAATCTTTCACACACTTTATAACACCCTTTCTCCTTCTTAGACATTGTCTTTTATCAAAAAAAAAATAAATAAATAAAAAAAATTGAAACGCCTCAAGTATCGTTAGCCTACAAATTGTCAAACAAACGGTATACTAAGCTCCGTCGTCCGCATGTCTGTTTCGGTTCGTGGCCCAATCTGTGTGCATTTCCTATGTAAAAGAATCACTGCGCTATTCTAATTTAGGTTTCTGTGAGAGAAAAAATGTTGTGACTTGTTTTCACATGTACTTTGCGATTTTGCGGCTGTGTCCACATTTAGTTATTAGTATTCATAGCTATGTGTCACATATCATAACATTTTGCATGGTTGCTGTTACGTATTTAAAACACATTCTTTTGCACATACGGACATGCGTGGATAAACAAAATATGTCACGATAATATTTCATTTAGTGGTTGACTTACATTTCAAACATTTGCATATTGTTGCATTATTTCGTTTATTTATTTTATTTCTTTTTTTTATTTATTTTGCCCATTAGAGGCAATACACAATAACAATTATTTAAAAAATCAACTCAATGAAAATGTCAATCCGGCACATAAATTATCTTAAATGGTAGATTTTTGATTAAATGGATTGTTAAAATTTGATGCATGCTGTGTCAGATGAAAAAGTCGCGAGCTTTAAATAAATTTTACAGACGCAACGAGAGATGTTTCGTCCATTTATGTGTGAATATAAAGGATTTTCTTTCCGTAAATAATTATCCAAAATAACAGCGGAATCCGAAAAAAAATAAAAAGTTGTATAATAGATGAAAAGATATTTTAACATGAAACACCCCACCTTCATGAAAGGGAGACGTTGTTCATTACCGTTTAACTATGTAACTCTGAATCGGGTTTAATCCTTTTGAAAGTTAAATAAATTGCCCATCATTAAATGCATAGGGAGCGCCACCACTCTCTGTACCAACATTTTGATATAACGGTTGTGTAGCAAACTTGCTGAGAACGTGCTAGCGCGCTGCTATTTTGTTTTGTTTGTTTTCTTCTTCTTCCTCATTTAATGCTGATGAATGTTATTCTATTAAAATTATAAACAATTTGCATCATCACCGTGCACTTGTCTTTCATTTCCCTAGCAATTCTCGACTATGGCGCTACATTGAATCGTTCAACTACTTTGGTATGTATTTTACCCTATTTCTTATTACACATTTATTCATGCTATTGTTATTATTAATTCAGCCAGAGAAATAAATTCCAGGACTAAAGTCTTACAGCACTAGCACCTAAGGCTGTTGGCATTATTGAAACTCACAACATTGAGTTGTTAGTCGAGATATTTTGCCCACTAGGCCACTCAGGCGGATAAGTTACACATTTAATATTTTCGTTTGGTGCGAAAAGTCACGTTTTTAATTTTTTCTCTGTCCAAAAATAAGTTATATGTTTGCTATTTCAAATACTCTTACTTACGGTCTAGTTTCGGATGGCGCGTCTCAAACATATAACGATATAAGCAAATAGTAGACCTGGTAAAAATTGCGCCATCGATGTGATTTGCAATTCTTTGCCTACTTTGAGAACTTATTTATAACAATCCAGCCACGGACAGACGGACAAGGGTTAAAAAAAATGTTCTCCTCTTCCTCATCGCCGTCTTCGAGTTCACGAACAAGAAGAACGATAACAATCCAATTATATAAAAATATGAAAAAACAAAGTAATCTGCTTATCCAAAACGGCTTTTTTTAGTCCTTTTATCTGTCTTATGATATTTCGTTCCTTCAAGTTGCTGCTTGTGGCAGTTCGTTAACACTTCTTACCAGAGTTCGTTTTCTTTTAATATGTTTCATATGAAATTATTTCGAGATACAAAATTCGTCGTTCCACGTCGTTACTTTATTTCACGTTGTAATGCTTGTCCTTGCTCTCACTCTCGTTCGTTTATATAAATGTCATCATCATACACGACACGATAAGGGTATATTAAAATGTACGCGATACCTAAAAGAGCTTAAGATAGACCTACTTTCTGTTAGACCGACGACGATCTAAGCGTGCCCGTCCCTCTGTCCATATGTCTGTTTCTCTGTCTAGCAGTCTTAGGTATTCTTGTGTCTAGATTGTGTTGAAATTTGGTACACTGACGTGTTCTGGCTCAAGGACAAACTATACTGAAAATGTTTCGAATCGGACCACCTTTTCGATCCCTTTCGATATAACGCCTTACTTTGAAAAGTCATTATACGGATAATTGTAGGTTGACGTAGGGTATTTTATGGTACATGGTAAACTTCCAAACGCAAAAACCAAAAACAGATTTTCAAAAGTTTTACGAACCAAAAAATTTTTTTAAAAAAAACCTTTCTTTTCCGAAGTGTAAGCAATCAGCAATTTTTTGATTTCATAGCAAAACAAAATTTTGAAGGATCGAAAGCAAAAAAAAGCCCGGGAGTTATTACAATAAAATAAGTTATTAGAACTGTTCTGATCTATAAACTAATTCGTTAACGCCAGTCAAGAGATATATCCAGCAACCTTTTTATAATTTTCAGCTTCCTCGATGGTTTTTCCATATTCAAATCGCGCTAGTGGGGAGCGACATTTGTCACTTGTGTGACTTTGAAATTGCGTATACCGCACGATAATTTATATGGTGTTAATGGTTCATTTTCCGTATGTGTGGCAAACAGTCTGCCTCAGAGAGGAGATTCTTTAGCTTGGCAAGTGGAATTCGAAGTGGCCTTGAACACGTGAAGACCACTTTTTAACTTGGAAAAAGATTTTTGAGCACAAATTTTAACCCGCTAAGCGCGCCGCCGAATGTCCTGATTTTCGCCTCTTTACTAAATCACTTTTTCAAAACTGATATTTAAAATTTAGAATAAAAAAGAAATTGAAGAAAATCATTGAAATAAATTTGGGAGCAGAAAATATTCTTTTAAGTTGTCCACACCATAAGCAAAGGTTGCCATAAAAAAGAAAACATTTTTTAATTTCAATACCAAGTTTTTTTGATTTAAATTTCGGAATTATGCTAAAGTTTTATTTAATGTCAGCACATTTGTAATGAGACAATGTTATCGTCCTCATATCCGCATTTTCTTAAGCGTATGTTAAGTTTTAATTAAATTATATGTCAATCATCGACATTGCAGTAAAATTGAAAATTATAAAAAAGAAAATTTGGAACACACTTACTTACTACTCTTTGATTCGTAACACATTAATGAAGCAAGTGTTGTGAACAAAGTTGGTGCCATTTCACTAAAAGTTTTTGGTTTTCAAAATTATTTTAGAACACTAGAGTGCAGCACATGGCTATGACAAAATGACAGCGTTTGGGTTTTGTAAAAGTTCTTACTCAGTTCAAAAAGTTTTCAATAAAACGTTGAATAACAGCCAAGTAGGTTCTGCAATGCACAAAATAAAAGCAAAACGTCAATTTTGATTTATTATATCCTACGCCACTTATTATGCGAGAATATATTAGGCTTGTGCGGATGTATGCAACACCTAGAACGGCAGGGGATAGACCCACATTTTATTATTCCGATCGATTCATGTCCCTTATTTCTGGAGAGGGCCAGAAAAAAGAGGAAGTGAAGAAAGAACAAGATATCCGGCGGTGGACGCAGCCTAGTCGGTTCTGTGTGTTCAATCGGTAAGTGCTTTTACCGACTGAAGACTCATTACATTTGCGACTAAAGTGGACTCTACCGTACTCAGATTCGAACCCGAGAATATTGGCCTGTTCGTCGTAGTTCTTACCCACTTGGCAGCTCCTGCAAGCCGCCTTTTTATGCGTTCAAGTCACTTATCGCCGTTTTTTAAATATTTTGACAAAATTCAGTACACTGACGAGTTTTGGCACAAAGACGAACGTACTAAAAAAGATTTGGATCGAACCACTTTCGACCACTTTCCATATAACGCCTCTTTTTGAAAAGCCGCTTTATGAATAACTGTGGGATGATGAAAGATATTTAATGGTTTTACTTGTTTTTAAAATATTTACAATAAACATACGAAGATGTCAATAAATATAATATCAGGGCCAAAAAAAAAAAAAACGAAAGTTTGAAGAAATGTTAACCAAAGAACCTAAAGAAAGAAAGAAGGAGATATGAAGTTTTCTTCTAATTATATGAATAGTTAAATCCATTGCTTTTGGCATATTTATGTTTACTTAATATGAAGACCGATATGCAAAATGAGAGGAGTCTTCAGCGGATATGTTTTCGCAATTTTCGCAAATGTCTTTAGGCGATTGGCAACTTAAATTCAAACAGAGGCGTATAGGAAAAGGAGACAATGCGTCCTCTTGCTTCTGTATCCAATCGACGTACGTACCGTTGATCAACTCAGTTTCATCGGAAGTTGTTCGTAAAGAAAAAATGAGTAAAGACGCTCCGCTCCGATAGGACGTAGTCTAATTTGGCTAACTGATCGAGCCGTTTAGCATTCTACAAATGTTCTGCGGAAAAGTCCGTGTATAATCTCCAAAGAATAAAGCGATAGGTTAGGGAGAGAGACGCGTGTCATTTTCCATTGAGCGCTATAGAAAACTATTATATGATTGCCGACTAGGTGTTAATACGATTTAAAATTGAACTTTTTGGTTGCGACTTAGATTGCGACTTAGGTAATAGCCATAACGCTATGAAAATCTATGTGTGTATATATGGCATACGGAATTAACTGCAATTATTATAAAGTACGAAAAAAGGCACTAAAGCTTATAATTTCGGACATAGTATTATTCAAGCACCGAAAATAAGACGGACACCACGTTCCACAACAGGATCTTACTTAAGACTTAAGATGTATATCGGGAAGCCAAGAAAAATTTTAATTCTTTATTCAATTAAAAAGGAGGAGGGGTCCCGCTTTAGCAGGGACTGATGTTAAAGAACGCTAATATTTATTATTGCCGCCATTATTTATAAATATTAAAGTAAAAAATAAGGTAAAAACTTACGAAAAATAGACAAAAATTATTTTTTTGCTTGAAAACGGAAACAGCTTTCAAAGAAATCTTACGCTTTCTTAATGTTTATGAAACCAAAGTACAAAGTCGTTCATACAGTTTTTCCCGCATCTTGCGGGAACTGCAGTAATGCAATGCAAGCTGTACGCATTGCATCAAAGCCATAGCAAATGATGCACAAGCCAGCATCTCTTTCAGCTCTTTATCCCACTTTACCGTCTGTCAATTAGCATATGTTGTACATTAAAAAAACTTTAAACATATGCCCAGAATAAATGACAAGACATGAGGGGTCACAGAGCACTGCTACACGATGAGGCCATATAACATAGATGCTTATTTAATAATAACATTTGATTTGATTTTATTTAAATTTCTGTACACAGATTGATAATGTCAAAGACGACTTCTCTTCCCAATGCCTTGACTTTCAGTTGCAATTGCTGTGGATAAGTTTGATTATTTTCTATGACTTTAGACATTGGATAATTGTCCTGAACAATTAGTGCGTCCATGCCGTAGAACACATTGTGTGCTATGGTATGATAGTTGAACAAATAAAATGACCCGCTTTTTGCAAAGTCTATGAAGTCTCTTTATGAAGTAAGCGCAAATCCATATTTTTGCAGTTTTCCAATAAAATGTTGATTTTGCAATAAATTTTCTACTTTGTAACAGAAACGAATGCAGACGAGAAGGATTATTTCATAAATTAAGATGAAAGTCGAAATGATAAACTAACTGACTAACTAACTGACCGACTGGTTGACCACCTATCTGACTCATATCTGTTTGTTGTACGACGTAGTAGTAGTACGAAACCCCTTAAGGCGTTTTAATAATGTTGGTTTGTTGTTTGCTTTCTGTCTGGGCAAAAACTTGTCTCATTTATGACTGCTGGTTGTGTTACTTGTAATTGTCATTTTACTAGCTTTACTTCAGTGCAGTGCCTGTATGTGTGCGAATTTACGAACTCAAATCAATTATTAATACATGTTGTATTGAATATGTGCAGAAATATAAATTTTTGCATCTGACATTAATTTAATTAACATATTTCATAATTTTCCTCTGCTTCTTCTTCTTCTTCTTCTTCTTTTTTCTTTCTCTTTCTTTTTCGCATCACTTGACGTAATATTTGCTTTAGATAAATTGAAATGGAAAATTTTTATCTTTTCTGCGCACGCATACACATACACATACACACACACACACACTCATACATACACGTTGCATACATTTTTAAAGGATAACATTTCTTTTGCCTCTTCCATCATACAAATTAAATTGTTATTAAACTTTGCTAATTGTAATTTTGTTTACATAACAAAGAACAACAATGAAAGAAAACAATTTTGTGGACAGACAACAGCAACCGTTGTCGATCCATGCAGCTATATGGTGTTTGACAACATATACTTTAGCTATTCTTAAATAACGTGTAAGCACGTTTTCATTACACATATCTATTTACATATATGCATGGTTTTGCGAAATTTACGTAATTAAGGAAATCTAGATGATACTCTCTCTCGTTTTGACAGTTAGTTCTTAGACTACACGGGTAAGTAGTTAAGCATCATAAAGATAGACATATATTGTGCACTGTCAGGTGTCTCACGAGACTGTCAATGGCTTGCGTATGTTGATGCGTATCGCAAAAGCAAGACTCCTTCACGTACGCCATACGTACCAGGTTAGCATCCACCTATGTATACATAGTAAAGGAAATTGAATTTATAAGATTACTTTAACTCGAGTTTTTATCCAAACGCACAAATACATACTTATACACATCGAAATTGAAGATAGAAAAATAAAGATATTTAACTTTGATAACTTAACTCTGGTGAAGAAAATTGTTTCTTTATCCTCTATCAGAGGAAGGAGTTAAATTAATTTTTTTATTGCCTTTGCATAGTTTTAAAGGCGTTTAGCGTTTCAGCTTATCATACAGTATCGAATTTTGAATCAATCTAAGATTGTTTTTGTCCTGAGTCCAAGTCTTAACAGCAAATGGCTGGGAGAAGCTGCCGGCATTGGTTGACAGAAAATTTTATTGGAGAGTGATTTCGTACTCTGGTAGCGTAGTGATGTGCATCATCCGACGGGGACGAAGAAGCAGCTGATCCAGCCAAGCTAAAATGACAAAGCTGGTCTCGCTTCCTCCTACAACGTACGGGGCTATGTCATATGCCAACTGTGTTATCCTCTCATTTCTATTCGACCAAAATATGAGTCTGAGACTTGACAACCGGCCGATATATGATGTACGATATATGGTGCAAAAATGATTATGATATGAAGTTTAATTTCGTAAATAGGTCATGTTCGTTACGATTGGGTATGTAATTAAAACATTTTACCTGTTTAGGGTTTAGATGCACAAAGAGCTAATAAATTGAAACATCAAATTAAACCCTGTGGTGTGCATATTCAAATTTTATAGGCGGAATGTCCTTCTTAATAACATGATCTTTCAGCAAATTTAGTATGCACATTATTATTATTTTTGCGTCGTATATTATACATCATATATCAAATTTTGTACCAACAATTGTCCGAAAAAATTATTTTGTATAAAAAAAACTTCAGCTGATTTAATGCTCTCTGCGAAGGACCCGTGCTTTTTGCGCTGTTGTCTCCGCGTTCTTAACTTTTTCTCTCGTTCCATTATATGTAACAGATGGCATATAACGGTATGATGCAGATAGCATACAACGGTATGCGGCTCTGATGATGTGATGGTGCGATGGTATGACATAACGTTGCATTATCGAATATTGATATATCCGACATGTACATCTTAAGATTTAACCTTTCGCTTTAATTTACTGACCCTGTACATCCTGTTTATTATGTTTCCACCATATATCATACATTTTTCCCTCTTACATCATATATAGTGTATATATATCATACAACATACGTCATATCTCATAAATCATACATCATATAACATATGTCTTATATCACACACCATATATTATATATCGTATATATATATATCATTCAATTCAAAAATAATAACTGAATTAATTTTAATTTATTTCTCTTTTGTTTAAGTTTCAATTGCATTAGAATTACGGTTCTTTAAAATGCAAATCTTAAAATGAAATCTTTCCACCGATATCTTACCACTACTATTAATAATAATACTACTACTAATAATAATTTTCCGTTGCTAAGTCTTGACATATCCGACGTATATTTGGCAAGGTTCAACTTGATTTTCGAGTCGAAGCGTATATACATACCTATCTATGTATATACACAACTTGCGCTATATAGACTACATTTTCCTGTTTGCCATGTACAAGGATGTCGTATAAAAATATATGCCGAAGCATGGAAGATGTCATCTGTGCGGCGCAACATTAAATGTACAACAACATGTTCATCTATGAAATCGACGAGTTGCAGTGAAGAGTGAAAGCTTAATGTAAATTATTCTGTCCATTATTACTCGTTGAAAATATTCTGGATACAATCCCAATTCCCATTGCCATAAAACCCAAAAGGACCCAAAAGGAAAGGAGGAGAAAGTGTTGAATTTAACGATCGAAGCGCTATAATTGGAATATCGTAACGTACAAGGTAGAATAAAACCTATGCAATCTCGTCAGTCTTTTTAAACTTTGAACATCTCTGCCGTGATTCCGGCAGACACACCGAACATCGCTTAAATGGGTAAATATGCCGTGCGGGCGCCAAACCTTTAACTTTAGGAACTTTATTTTTCTTAAGCCAATACAGTATCAGAAAATTCCATTAATTTTGAACTTGTGTGTTTGGGGAAAATAATGTTGTACACATTTCATTGAAAGCTTTGATTTTTCGAAACTTTCTCAATTATCATTTATCAACCTAAGGAATCATTACAATTCGCTTGAAATATTGTTCCGAATTCGTTTTGCAAAACAGTGCTAATGTAATTTATTATTACAACTCATTTCCGCATGACGGAAATCATTCATTTCCCCAAACGTACTTTTCGTTTTTGTTATGCTTCTCTACACACACGTGTGCAAAGCAAAACAAAATATCCAAAGGAAGTAAAAGATGACATGATTTTTCTTCTTTTAACGGAAAGAAATCAAAATAAACAAAAATTAAAGAAAATTACACGAACACAATAGTTTGATGTTTGGAGTAATGATGTTTGGGTTAAAGCGTAGTGTATACAATCCCTGTCGTCGCTGATATTGGGGAAAGTTCAGTTCAGTTGAGTTTCAATAAAGTTAAAGCTTACATGAAATGTTAAATTTATACTCATCGCATGTTACCAACGCTCTTTATGTGATTACTTGAAATATTATTAACCATTTTCAAGAAAGTTTTCCCTTTATTTTGAAGTCGTTAGTGAACATCACAGCAACTTTATCTTCCATAGTGATAAGTGTTTTCCTTTATTAATATTTTGTGGGTTTTTTATATTAAATAAGAATTCTATTAATATCCTTAACTATATTGAATCCTTTCAAATGTTTTACAACTTACTTACTTATAAATTTGTAAGCTAGCGCCGAAGCAGTAATTACGCGTTTTAAATCCAATAGTAAAATGCAAAGACAATCAAAAGTCTATATTACCGGCCAGAGTTGTTTCTTTTGTCTAATAAACGAATATTAATGAAGTGGTTTTTCTTACGTTAAAAATATTTCACTAAAAAAAAATAATAAAAGAAAAACCAGCAGCTGATTCCCGAGCTGCAATTTTGCGATCGAAAGATTTTTCATTGATAGTGAGAGAAATGCATACTTTATTGACAGCTGCAAACTCTCTGCTCATTACAGCGAGCCTACAGTCCACAGCTATCGAGTTTACTAGCATTTGAAAACAGAGTTGATTTCACAGGCAGGATATGCAAATTTACTTGAAGTTGCTAAAAATGTATTTTTAAAATACTGAGATTTGATCGATAGACGAATTGACGAAATTACTTCTACAAGTGTATTATCCTGACATCTTTAAGCTTATAAAAAGAAAGGATTCTAAATTGATCAGGAGTCTGTTAATAAGAAATCAGAAAATTTTTTCCATTATTAGAAGAAGAGTCTTCTGTGTGCACCATTTCACACCAAATCGTTACAATTATAGAATTTATTAAATGCAAGCAGATACGTCAGTCGGTCAAGACTATTCGGCGTATAAAGTTTGAAGCCTGTGCTTCGGACAAGCATTAAGTGACAGTGTTTTTGTCGAATCTGGACATATTTGTTGCAGGATTACGGAAAATTTGGTTCTGACAGCTTCAATAAAGTTTAATGAAGTTTTTGACCAAGGCCTGTTGCAAGCCATGCGATCTTACATTATTTATGTATTTACTTAGAAATGTCTGAGCTGTTGACTGACGGTGTCAAATACATTTGCTAGGTACAAATTCCTCCTTCTTCTTCCAGAGTCCAGCTAATCCACAACAGATACTTCACAGTGCTGAGCAGGGAAAAAAGGTACAAGATCCATACACTTTGATATTCGCTGATGAGGTTAATTTAATGTTATACGTAAGTTCATCTATAGATCCACTTCTTCTTCTAGAGAGGGCTGATAAAGTCGAGAGTTTAGGCCTTTTACTAGCCTAAATGACAACGAAAGCTAAAGCATTAATGGGTTTTATCAAACAGTAATCAAAAGAATTTGGTGACTCTTATCTATATATATGTTCGCAAAAGTTGGTTTCCAAGCTATAACTGTTATATTGGCGATATATTAGGTTGTTCGGAAAGTCATTTTCTTTTTTTTTCAGTCAAAATTAAAGACCGTTTTTTTATTGTCGATAATTATATTATTGTGAACGGTCGAATTCGATAAAAGTAACCTCTCAGTGATCCGAAGAATTGTTATTCGTCGGTTTGCCTCAATTAATGCCTTCATTTTGGCTTCATCGGCTTCAACTGATCTTCTAGAGCCAAAAATTACTGCGTAGAGTCAATCGAACATTTTTACATGTGCTATGTCAGCTTGTAAAAATATGTAATGAAAAAGCGTCTCAAGCGTCAACTTGGCTGCGAAAAAATGCAATTAAATACATATTTTATGAGAAACTGACTTTCCGGACAACCCAAACTACTTCCCTTTTCTTTAACGTTCCTAATCTGAATCAATTTACCCAACTTTAAGAAATTTAAGCTCAAGCTATTACCTTTATCTGCAAACTTCTTCCTGCAGGAGTGATGGACGCACCAGACTTTCTCTGCGAGATTGATTTCCACAATCGTATATTCGGTCATTATAAAATTTTATTGCACTAAAGCTAACGTAGTACCGCCTGAACTTTGAGTTTTATAATCCTCTTTGCCAATTAGCGAAATTCTATTGTAATGCTTATTATTGCTCAGATTATAACGATTCGACGAATAAGAAATTCTACACTTTGCAATTGTTAACTTTTCAACTTTTCTTATGAAACTGTTTCCCATACTTTGTGCGATTATCTGGCTTTGTTCATATAATTACAAAATTTTCTACTTTTCTATATTCGATATTTTATGTCCTGGCGCTAAACTTCTATTTGTTATCACATATAAGAATAAAAGTTTATAAACCTACGTATTGTAGCTTACTCTTCGACGCCCAACGATGTTCTCTTTAGTTCGAATTACAGATTGCAATAACTTTTTTGCTCATTTATTATACATAGCAACAGGAAGGCTTACATTGATTCAACTGTTGGCGTAGACGAATGCAGCTGAACTTTTAATTTATGGCTTTTGCGTTTGTAGCGCATACAAATAAATCTCTAAACGAAAGATGAACATATAGCCAGTAAACCAATTGTTTTATATAGGGATACGATTCTTTTTATGATTACCCGCTTATCGATCGATTATCCGTAATCCGTAATACATATAGTATTACTCTCTTTGCAGTTTTCTTATCACCTGCAATATATGAAGGGTATGAAAAGAGTCGCTTAACTCTATCACTTTCTTGATTTTCTTTTTTATCGAAACTTCTAGTGTTATCAGCTAAAATGTGTTAAAACATAATTTGTTTTATAGTTTTTTCTCGTAATTTATTTTACAAATAAATTGCAGTCAACTGACACGTGGGTGTGATGTGACTTGTGATATTAAAAATAAAGGCTAATAAAAACTATACATGTACATGTATATGTTTTTAATCTAGACAATACAGAAAAATGGTATGTGCAGCACCATACACGCATACATACATGCATCCGCCCGAATGAAAGAACAATAAGCACTAATTAGCTAAAGCTAATGAGAAAAGTTTTGAATGCTTTCTTGTGTGTTTCGGAAAATATTATGTATAATCATTTTTTCCCCGCACTTTTTCTAGCCATACGTAACATATTAAATTGAATTTTAATGTGAAAAAAATATTACAGAACAGAGCATAAAATTTAAAAAAAAAATAGCCAACAAGGTTTCATGAATGTTTTTTTTTGTTTTTTTTTTAATGCAATTGTAAGCCAGACGCATAATTCATTATGGAACTTATTAAAGCACACTCCCACCTGGAAAATTTTTAATTATAAAAATATATTACTTAGACATAAGTTAAACATTAACGATTTAAAGCAAAGAAAATTATATTCAAGTTGAAACGAACATTGAATACTTACCTCCAAGGTGACGTTCATTACCAAACTGATTGAAAATATTTATATGCCGCCGACCGGTAAAATATGCTTACGAGTATTTTTATTTTATATATGTTTTTTTTACTCTTCGTGCCCAAAATGCTGAATTCAGAATTGCGTAAGAACTCTTTCAGTGCGCAACGCATCTTGCGTTGAGATGCGATCTTATCGAAATTGGTGCTTTGAAACTAGATCAGGTAGAAAAAAATTGTTTATGAATATTGGTAGGTCTTCTCACGTAAGTAAAAGTCATCAGGAGCATTACATGCGACACAAGCATTTTCTTGAAGATCGAAAATTAAGAAATGACAAAAAGACTTACTCGCTAGTTCTAGTGCGAAAAAATTTATCAGCAGCGAATATCGGTGCGACAGTGTTTTCCGTTGACTTTAACGAACTGTCTATTTCAAAAATACATTGGCACAGAAGATTTGTGTTGGAGACGCATAGCCCCATAGGCTGCTATAATGCTATATGTCGCTGACGTAATCGCATATGACAACTGTACTTAGTAGGGAAGCTCTTAAGGCACTACTACAGATCAATTTGCACACAATGCAAGGCCTCTTCCTTTCGACCTTCCAACCTTCTGGCTACCGCATAGCTGATGGAATAAGACTCAATGTTTGCTTATAGTTGATATTCTTTGCCATAATGTCATAGTTTTAAGCCTCAGACTTGGTTTCGCATGTTTAATACTTGAAGCTTAAGAATATTGTAAAAAGCTGTTTACTGTGGAACTGACAGCGTCTACTTTGAACATTGCTGTGCTCTTGATCAATGATCTTCTCTATAATTTCGTAATTTAAGCCGTTAACCTTAAGAGTCTTGCTTAATTCGGCTGAATGTAGATTATTATTGTAGCCAGTAATGAATGAATGAATAAATAAATAAATAAACCTTTCAAGAGTCTTTCAGCTTTAGACGTATTAACTATTATAGGCATGCTTTTGTACAACTGGGATTCCAATCTCCATTTGTCGCAAATGCTTTAATATATATGTCTCGAGATTTCTAACGATTTCAGCAGCTTGAACAAAAGAAAAACAAGTCCGTTTAAAACTCGGGAAAAGTTTATTGGTTTTCGATGACTCTTACAAACGACATGAGAAACTAAATATATCTCCATTCTGCGGTACTAGGTATCAAAATATGAGGTGGGAAATTAAGCCTTCTCGGCATGTCAGTCTAAACATATAAAGCAAATGTTTTAAAGCGAACAATGAGCTGTTGATTTTGAGAGCTGCGCTACCCTTTTTCAGAAAATAGAAATTTCTACAATTTAATAATGTTGGTGACATATGTTTTCCACTCACTGTAAATTAGTTACTAATTGTCTGTTTTTCCAACAAAATATATTTTCTTTTTGGAAGTGAAAGAAAATAAAAAGGAACTGGCTCCACTTTTGCAATAGAAAAGCCACTCGTATATCTCATCTTGTGAGGCAATTCGTGAATGCCGAAAATATCTTCACGCCACTCCAATATTAGCGTTGCAAATACTGCTTCCAAATGAGAACAAAAAAAGAGAAAATTAAAATAAATAAAATCCAAGCAAAATGTACGTAAATCGTTGACCATTAAAATTGCGAGTACATTCACGTGTACATAAACAATCTGAAAAGAGTATTAAACCAATGACTGGTTATTCATTCATTCATACGCATCGATATATATATGTATTTGCTTTACAATAATTCATTCCGATCATTTATTTTGTCGTTAATTCACAGCCATAGCACGACTGCCAATATTACCGTGAACTTGAACATGTGAGAAAATGTTTTCCAATTTACATAAATTTAAATTGAAAAATCTTTTAAATATACATATATCTCATCCTGTACGTCACGGAAGGATATATTAAGTCCATTAATATATATAGACGTGATTAGTTAGAAGTCTGTCGGAGTTTAAATTATATAGAGCCATTTATCACCACGGTCGGGATGGGCAAATCGGCTCCAAGAGATTCCTTTTAAGAACTTTTCAATTCTAGACGTTGTTGAGAAAAAATTCGATGCGGCATTTATTTTAATCATTTCATTCGTTTAATCTCTAGCGGATTTTGTGTTTTCTAACTAACCAGTTAACTGTGCTTGACAAATAGTACGAATGTGTTTTTACCACAATAATATATTTGACAAAATATTTTTGCCATTTTTTCAAGTCGTTTCATTACAACCTAATTTTGTAATACACCCTACTCGGTGTGTGACGAGTGTGCGAGTGTATCGCTAAAGAGGTCGACGCAGTTAATTGGCCAACTTCGCTTTATGTTTCTGAACTTTCTATGTATTGTAATTTTTGGACTTAGTTACCTACTCTCTGACTTGACTTTAATCCTATGTATACTTACCTACGCTTAAGGTACCTTAACCCATCCTTAAATATATAATATAGATATTAGTGGTAAACATAAACCGAAGTGTGGAACTAAAACAACAACAACAATTTAGGTCTGCATAAGATACTCCTCTATGTGTTCGTCTATGTCCGATTGCAGAGACTTCCTATGAAGAAACAGCGAAATGGACAATAAAGAAAAATTCGAAAGAACTCTAGCTACGGCATCGTTTTTGTTGTGATAGTTGGCCAAAGGGAAATGCCGGCTTTTGTTTACTCGCCTTCTAAATTCTTTTGACCCACTTTCTTCCGGTTTTAATAAGCATCAGAGACTCTTAAGAGAGAAACAGAAAGAACGCTTTTAAAACTTCCCAAATCTCCTTCTTTTGAAATCTATTCCTCAAGACTTATTTATCTTTTTTTAAAGAGGAAACCTGATTTATCCCACTAGAGTACTTATTATTCTTCGCTAACTTACAACATTTTTCATTCTGATGTATTCCACTGAACTATATACAGACGGAAATAACAGATTCACTTGTCCAAGAAATATTATAAACACACTTTCATGTCTATTGCTTTAACGGAAGTAAGTATATATAATTTGTGCTTTCAACATATGGTCGTGTAAAATAAAGATAATCAAACAATCAACGCATAGCGTCCCTCATTTTGTGTAAAAAGAATCCGGAATTAAAACAAATATATGATAAATTTTTTAAACACTTACGCTTGAACGTATTAAAAGGCACTCGCTGACAATACAACAACAACTGCTAATATATTGTTCTTTCAGCAAATTATCCTTTAAGATAGGGATTGATTAGCTGAAGATTCATCTTGTGGGATAGGAGCCTAAGCATCAGAATGGAGAAAATGTCATAGTGACGCAATTAGTCGCTTGCTCAATTTTACTATTTGGTTCTAAAATCTGTTAAGATTTTCAGAAAGCAGCTTCAAAAATACTCTTCAGACCGTCATGGATCCTTCTTGAGGACCGACTTTTTTGTTTTATCGTTGTTCTTTCCATTAGTAAGCAAATCAAAGTATAATTGGATCTAATACTCACTCTTTTAAGTTAATTATGTGAGCAATCGATTTTGTTATTTATTTATATAGGAACTACAAAGTTTATAAAACGACAAACTCCAACATATATACTTACATTTCTTTTAATACGACCAACCACTCGGGGTGATGTATACTCTGCACGCTTAACACGTTGAAGGTAAAAAAAAAGCGGTGAAAGAGAAAAAGATAGGCAGTGACTGCAGCCTAGTCGATGTGTGTGTGTGTGTGAGCATTCACTGTCACTACGACAAAGAAGCCTACCACGCTCAGATTTGAGCAACCGAACAACCGACGTAGTAGTTGCGACTCTTATGTATTCCGCCATGCGACCCTTAAGCTTAACTAGAGAGAGATGAAGCCAATCAATCGCTCCATAAAAAAACAAATAAGAAAATTATATTCGGCTGAGCGTATCTCGCATACCCACCACTATGCTTTTCGCATTCTACTCTCCAAGTTCCTTTATCTGCCACCCATATCGCTGGTATTATTAACAAAAAATTAGTCGCGGTATCTACGATATTCATTCTAAAATTAACCCATTTTTAGGCAGGTAATATATGTTCATTTCAGGAGTGTACAAAGTAGTTTTAAACATTCTTTGCTTGCCTTGTTTGCGTTATGATAAATGAGCATAAAACCTTAAATATGTGAAAAAAATAAATTTTAATTACTGGTAACCTTGTGTGGGCATGGCCGATTGGTTGCATTTTTGAACCTACAGAGTTAATAATTTCCGAATAACGAGCAAAAATCCAAAAATTTTTGTTAAAAAAAACTGAGTTGCATTCACTTGGCGTTCCACTGCGCGCTTCTGCCCCGACCAATTTGGGTGTTATGTAAATTATGAAAAAAAACAAAATGAGTGTACCCCCATCTTAGAGTGGTGGGTATAAAAAACTAAAATGCATAAAAAAAAACATGGACCATAGCCAACAACTGGTCAAGTTGATTACAGAGCATTAAAATACGTACAGATATATATAAAACATGTAAAACAGTATAGTGGACCATTATCCTACAGCTACGAATTTTGAGAATAAGATCAAAAGAGTGGTTCAACCCAAACCATTTTAAATATCGTTCATGTTTGGGCCAAAACCTTGTGTCGGTGTAGCAAATTTGATCAAAATATCTCATAACCTATAGGTTGAATACAAGAAAACAACACGGGCAGACGTACATGCAAGCTTGGATCAATTCAGAAAGTGATTCTGTGTAATAAAGGATGGGTCTATCTTAAGGCCTTCCGGATGTTGCATACATCCGCCTTTGTGTCACAAGTGGTGTAAAGTCAATAACTTTGGTTGGACGCAACCGATTTTTTATTTCAATTTTTGTACGGATAGAAACAAAATACTGTTATAAGAGCAACGTGTAGAGGAAAGTCAACGAATGTCTTTCAACTCAGGTTGTTTAATCGCTGTGCTTCACTTACCAACAAAGAATGCCATGGCAATCTGTTAAGCAATGCTTTCGTTGAATTAAAAAATGCAATAAAATTCCAAGTTAGTATAAACATTTTTCACAGTTTTGCTAGGAAGTATGGAAATTCCAGAAATTTAGTAAGTGAAGAGACCTTCACTCTCGCAAATAAAACGAAGCATTTTTTCACTTTTGTCTTTTTATTACGTTTCGTTTGTTATTATTATGGCATTTAGTTTATTATTATATCTCGATTAATTCGCTTCATCTTTAAGCTAGTTTTCTTTAAATCTTATAGTAATTAAAATTAATCTCTTATAATTTAATATTAATACGATGATTAAAAGTCGAGTGTCCGTCGGTCGAAACGTGTGTGTTTGCTGTGCGTGTGTTTGAGTTTTACTGCATTCATAAGTATTTTCTTACATATTATTTATTTATTTATTTATTTATTTATTTATATATATTCATATATATATATGCATATTTATTTATTTATATATATATTTGCCAACATTATATTTACTTTAAAAATAATTGTTTTATAGATTATGAAAACCACAAGTAGAAAAATTCACATTTTCATATCTATAGCATATTACATATGTATTCGTGTAATTATAAACATGTGAGTACACATACGTACATATATATATATATATATATATATATATATATATTAATTTTTGCATACAAATATTTGTTTTTCATTATTAAAATAACATGATTAAGTTCGACGACGCTTTTTTATATGCCTTCTGATCTATTCACATTAAATTTAACTCTTTTGCTTTACTTTGTTTTAATTAATTACAAATTGGGATTTGGTGGCGAAAAAAAAAATTCGCGCAACTTTAAAAGCCCTTAACTGCGCATTTATTTGTCGAAAAAAAAATGTTTATATAAAAAATAACTGTTACAAAGCTTTGCATTCGCCCCAAAGCAAACCTCGAGCATGTAGCATTCGAACTGGCTATTGCGATCAGTCACCGGACAATTCCAAGCAATTTTCATTAACAAATTTTATAACGATTCTAACGAATATTTACGCGTAATTTTATATCAAAGACCATCCGATCGTTTTATGTTTATTTCAGATGACAGACACAGATAGAGAGAGGGAGATAGAGAGAGAGAGAGAGAGAAAGAGAGAGAGAAAGAGAGAGAGAGAACGATAGACAAAACTTATTTTAGGTTGAAAATATATTGAAATTTTGAGGTTATTTGTTCTCTTTAGGTTTCAACCTCAATTAGGTGAAATGATCATTAAGTGAGTCATTATGAGTTCCTTAATTTCCGGATTTCAATGTGTAAGACTTTCAACTAGTCAAACAAGCGTATGTATGTTTAAACAAATTAATGACTATTTCAAACCGCATTTAATCGATAAATATGTACTAAAACCTCGATATTTAAATTTTAAGAACTATTTTAAGAAGTGTTTATTAGCCGATCACTCCCATTTTCAATCTTGGTTGAAATATTTTAAAATGTATAAGAAATACTTCAAAGTCTTTCTCGTAGTAACTAAAGGCATGTTTGCGGAGGGATAACCTGCTTTTCGTTAGTGAGAGTGTATATATTTACAAGATTTCAAATTGTTGTACTTCTTGATCTTTAATGATCTTGAGGAAGACTTTATATTACGCATCAACTTACATCACAGATTATCAACAACACATTGAAATTTCAAGATAAGAGGCAAAACAGAAGGATGAACGTAATCTTAAGGGTTGCTCTTTTCTTTGGCTATTATAGGTGTGTATGAGGCAGGATCATTCAAGGAGGATCACTGAAGAATGATCATTTGCAGTTTCAATCTTGATCTTGATACATATAAGGACGTGGGAGGCACCTTAAACTACGCATCAGTATGCATTATCGAAAGAATAATAAAATTTCAAGATTACAGGAAAGAAAAAGACGAACGGATATCGTTAAGCTTCTCCATGTTACTATATATATTATCTTTAAATGATCAATAATGGTTTATGTTTGCAATAGTGAGCTTATTTTTTTCTTTCGCCTTTATAGGTGTGTGGGAAGGAGGATCACTTGTATTCTCAATCATATAAGGATTTGGAAGTTGGTTTAAATTACGCATTAGTATACATTACAGGTTATCGAAAACATAAAGAAATTTGAAGGTTAGAGGGAAAAGCGAAGGAAGGACGGACATTGTTAAGTTCGCCCAGAATTTTATGTATTATCACAAAATCTTAAGATTTGTTTTTATGTTTAGTTAGTTAATTTTAAGTTTAAGTTTAAGTTAATTTTAGTTAGTGCTTGTGGGAGGATCATTGAAGGATAATCACTTTCAATCTTGATCTTAATACATAAAGACAAGAAAACTTAAATCAAACCTATATAAGGTAACATTCAGCACTCCATTGGAAGTACTTCGACCCTTTTCAATTTCCTACTGCCGGAAAATGTCTTTCGAAACGTGAAGACACCATTTCAAAAATATGTTTTGGGCTTATTTATCACGTAAGGAAAAGAATTGAAACCGGAAAAAGGAGTAAATCAGCTCAACATTTTAGCCTAACGGCTAGGTTGATTTAATAGTCTGGATGAAAAGTAGCTTATTTAATAACATTTTTAATTAAATCGCGCGCAAAACAAGCCTTGCCGCCTAAAGGAGCGATTTAGCTGCATTGGTTATTAATTCTTTGATTTGTTTTCCACACCTACTTTCATTCGCTAGTAATTATGATAATGATTGCGGTTTTTGATAATCCGTTTTTTTTTCTTTTTTGTTTATAAATAATTTTTTAGATAATATAAAGGTTTTTATTTAATTAATCATAAACACACACATATTACACTTGTTATGATATTTAAGCTTTTTTTTTATTGAACTAATATTTATACAAGTTCGTCTTTTTTTCTTAAACTTAAAATTCTATAATTTTTTTTCATTTGAAATTTTAAACATTTTTATATATAAAACACTAAACATCACATCATATCTCACTAAACGCAGTTTAAATATTATTTTATTGTTTGTGTTTGTATTAACACATTTAATATATTTACATATAAAGTTAATATATTTTATTTTAAAACTAGAGAGATTCAGGAACAAATTGTTGTCGAAGAATGGCAACTATGAAGAATTTTCTTATATATAGACATATTGTGAGAGGAAGGCAAAGGGAAAAGCGTAACTAAAATTCATTCAAAGACGATAATAGATTGGTGGACTTTGTAAATAAGTAAAAGAAGAAGAATGTATATTATACGGCTTTACCGGTAACCTTAATGATTTTGTTTAGCTGCCATTTTGATGAACCTTTGCGCTCCTATGTCTATGTGTCGACCTTGCATTTTTTAAGACAACTCCTATGTCGGTCTAGAGTCCACGTTATATTATTGAAATTATTAAGTAAAACAAATAAAAAGACTGTAATAGGGCACGGGCCACCATTAAATATCTCACACCACCCTACAATCCATAAGTTAAATTTTCAAAATACCCCGTTGTATGGGACGTGGTCGAAAATGTGGGACAAAACACGTCAGTGTATCAAATTTCATCAAAATACCTTAAAAATTGCGGCCTGCACGCTGAACACACGAGAACTAGACAGACAGGTAGACGGACGGACATAAAAGCTTAGATCGATTAAGAAATGGTATAATAAAAAAGTCAAGGCTTTCTGGTTATTGCATACATTCGTACACAATGGTGTGGTGGGTGGAAAAGCAAAAAAACTATGTAAAGTATAGATTCGACAAGTGTATTGGTGAGGACATAATTGAATAACCAAAATGTTTTAATTACATTTGTTAATGTACCCAAATCATTTAAATATTTCCAAATTACTGGGGAGCTCTCAGTAGAAACATTGCTTCGCAACCGATTTGAATGGAAAGACTAGAAAAAAAAAAGAAGCAGATCACAATATATCCAAAAATTAATGGCAAACACGGCTGCTCTTTCAGAAAGTATTGAACATACTCTCCAATCTTATTTTAGGCTGAAGAGCTTGGATTTAAGTTAAGTAAGCAACGTTACATTGTTTTTGTGAAGCTTTATTTCTTCTTTTGGTTTCATACTCCTTTCGACTTTTTCTTTCCCCTTTAATATGTATAAGTAAAAAAGCAAAATGCATGACTAAACACAGAAAATGTGTAAAATGAAAATTGAAATGCAATATGGGAAATAAAAAAACCCAGTTCATTTCTCGTTTACCCACCCACCGTTGCACTGTAATAATAAGGGATTCCAGATTTTCATGTGCGTAATTGTTATGCGAAAACATTTTACACATCTTACCATACGTAGTTGTGAGCAATAACTTGTACTTGCAGCTGTTTGAGATCCAATTTACTCAAGAGCTAATACGATGGAACAATTTAGTTACCACTAACTTTAAATTTTCCCGGTGAACACCATTGCCTTACGCGTTTTAGCATGTATTAAAACCCTTTGAAAAATTTAATTATATCGGTGGTAATAAAAAAAATGTCTCGTTTTATATAGCATGTAATGAAAGTCAAGGCGGATGAAATCTTTTATAGATGAGGCAAACTTCGACCTGAAGAAGGCAATATATACTGAGGCAGCTACATGTGATTTGGTTGACAAAGTGTTTACGAAAAAAAAAAAATATTCGAAAATTTATCTCATATTGCCCAGCCTTTCCCCTTTTTCCTTCACAGGAACTCCTCAAACCGACAAAGAAATAGGCAAAAAAACAAAAAATTCATAAAATCAGTCAATTTAACTCAAATCTATTCAAATTTATCCAATGTTCCACCAGTAAAACGTTCACACCATTCTAACAATTCTTTAATATCGCGACCATAATAATCCTCTTGTGTGTGACATTTTATATCATCACAAATGTTTAAAACTCGCTCTAAAGGTCACACATTATGCGCAGAGGTAGAAGTAGTGGTAGAAGAGGTGGTCGGTCCAGTCGTTGTTGAACTACCGGAATTACTTAATAGACTGCGTTCACTGGCCATACTACTGCTGGGTGCATAAATCATTTCAGAGTCACTAGCTTGCTGCTGATGCAACGGATGTAAATGATGCATAGGTGAAGATGCCGTTGGTTGCAAGGGATATTGTTGATTTTGCTGTTGTTGTTGTTGTTGTTGTTGTTGAAGTAACTGATGTTCAACATTATTGTCTATACATAAAGTATTGTTAGTAACTGTTACGGTAGGAGTGTTACGTTGTTGATATGAGCCACGCATTGATGCGTTATTTTGTTGTGCACGCCAATTGCAATAACTATTCAAAGAAATTGCGGATTGTTGATTGCTCTCATTCGTTAGAGTATTAGTCGCAACGGGCAATGGCTGTAATAATTGTTCTTGCTGCTGTTGTTGCGGCATTTCGTCAACTTTCATATACAGACGCTCCATATCGCTTTCACGTTCTCCGTCTGCAATATGATATAAAGCGTGATCTTCAGCATTTGTTTCATCGTCATCGTCATGAGACATCATTAACATAGCCATAGGCGAAGGTGAGCCACCGCAGCCCGAATCGGCCATGCCATTATAACAGAATGAAGCGGCATCTAAGTCTAATAGATTTTTCGTCATTAAATCCTGAGTATTGTAATTATTGCCATTGCTATTGTTACTGCTGTTGCTATTCAAGGAATTCAATTTTTGATGTTGATGCTGTTGGTGTTGTTGGTGTTGTTGTTGTTGTTGTTGTTGTTGCTGCTGTTGATGATGATGATGATGATGTTGTTGTTGTTTATCAACGTGATAACTTTGGCTTTGAGTGCTAATGACTTTGAAGTGGTTACTTTGTTGCCCATTATTACTACGTTGCAATGTGCCGACATGAGCGAACGACGATTGTTGCGGCTGTTGCTGTTGTTGTTGTTGTTGTTGTTGTTGCTGCTGTTGCTGACGCTCTTGGGTGGGGTCATACGTATGGCAATTACTTAACTTATTTTCGGTTATATGTATTTTTTCTTTTGGGTAATAATATTGATCAGAATATACTGATCTGCTGCCAGTTGCTTGCGAGGGATAAATTTCGCTTGTTGTAGACATTTGTTGATATATATTATTAGCAGATTGTTGATGCAATTGCTGTTGCTGCTGCGACTGTATCTGTGAATGGTAATGAGGATGCATAGGTCTAGTTGACTGCTGCTGCTGCTGCTGCTGCTGCTGTAAGGCATTGAAACCTGGTCGCAACTGATAACGTGGCTGTTGGTTGTTATTATTGTTTTGCTGCTGCATTATTGTCGATGTAGCATAAGGGGCCGGTGAAGAGTTATTCTTGCGGCCACCGCCCACACCATACTCGCTGCCTGTCTTGCCAAAGCTTGATACCTCAGCATAGTCTGTAGGTATGTTCGAGTATTCGCCTACATATCTGAAATTGTTGAGATAAGGTTTTAAATATAAAATATGTAAAACTTTTGCACAATTATTTGGTTTATTTTAATAATGAAAACGGAATGTAGATGGAGGGAAAGAAAAGAGAGAGTGAGAGATGGCGGAAGTCGGCTTAGTGTCCAGCATTTTGTTACAAATAAAAATTCATTTGCAACATTTTTGTCTTTTCAACGCTTTAAAATTTATGGCCAGGAAAAATAGCGACAATTAAAATTCAAAATAAAACGTTAATTACGCAGTAAATGCTTTTAAACAATCATTTGTATGCAGAATTGCTTGTTAAGCTTATTATTTATGCCTGATTGTTGTACTAATATTTGTTGTTGCCGTTGTCAGAGTTGTTTAAAGCACCCAACAAACGGGGATGAAAACAAAAAAAGAGCACAAAAACAAAAAAAAAACTATTGTTTTAATTACATTGAACAATAATTGCCAATTGTTTCGATATATGGTAATAAATTATGCATTCTGGCTAATGCAACAAACTTTTTACATGTTGATATCGATCTGTGTGTGAAAATGCAACTAGGATGGTAGCAAATATTATTACGCACACACGCATACACAGCAAGCCAATAACAAATAGTTCAATGAGAACAATAATAACGAACAACAAAAAGTAGGAAAAACACGCATTTGATTTTCATAACTGTAAAATAGATGTGAATTTTTCATTACTCTTTTTCTGTTCCTTCTTTAAAACATAAATCATCTGCGTTGATGAATACAATTTAAACATCCTCCACCTAAAGCGTCTGGCGATGTATCTGTTAGTTAGTCCAGCTCAGCCTTTGATTTTATTAGCCACAACGGAGCCAGTGAACTTCCCTTTCTTACATAATCAATTTACGGTAATCTTTGTGTGACTGTGTGTGCACTCATGGAAAGATTTCTTTTGCGGTACTTTTCCGTAAACCTAGGCTTATTAGTACTATACTTATTAATTTAGCCAGAGAAATAAATTCAAAGGCTGAAGTCTTAAAGCGCCGGCATGTGAGGCTAACGGCTTTATTGAAAACTTCACCGCACTTGAGATAATAACGAATTCAAATAATTGTAATGACTGCAATGAAAACATAAAGAAGCTAAAGGAACTTGGTTTGGTCAAGGTTACTCAAGATGGTGATCTCGGTTCTGCTTTATGACAAATGACCTATGAAATGACATCAAACCCGCGTTTTCCCATGGTTTGGAGTGTGCTAACAGCTTTGAGTTTATCTATAACTCGAATGATAGTCAAGCCCAGGCCAATTTTCATGAAGAACTCGAAGATTTTTGCAAATCGTGATTTATTAACTCAATGCTCCTGAATGCAATCGGATGATTTTTTACCGGACCAATGCGTCAAACACGTCTTACAAAATCTACTTCAATTACTGATCCGGAGATCCTATTTGATCGAAAACTGCTCTTCAGTGCACAACTAAGCGTTATTGTAAACAAGAAAAAGAGCACATGGGACTTTATTACGCGCTGATCAAAAAAGTTTCATGATCCTTACACTGCTCGATGGCTCTAGAAATCGCCTATTCCAAGGATGGAAAGCAGCGCAGTTATTTCGCGATCTCAACGAACCTTTCGGTGAGGGCACAATCAGCGAAAGTCGATGCAGGAAATCATTTTCCGGTTTCAAATCTGGCGACACTAGCTTGGGAGATAAGCCAAGAAGAGGTCGACCATCGGATTTCGACATCCAGTCACCTTTGCGAGGACGAAAGCTTGACAACTCAATGTGGACCATTCAACCGTCGTTCGCCGTCTCAAAAAGCTTGGAAAGTTATTAAAGTAGATGGTGACTACGCTCCGTATTGATCGTTTAAAAATATTACTCTTGAATTTTTATGTTTCCTTTTTCATTATAAGTAGCGTTTAAGAACGCCCGGTAATTATGCACAAATCTATTACAAGGAGTGTGAGGGTAGAGACGTGAAAACCATTTTGCCATTTTAAATATTCGAAAATTTAAAAAATTTTTCTAAATGTTGGGCTTTTATCGAGATTCACCGTTTACTTCGCAATTCTTTAGTTCTAGCTTTGTATTTTAGCTCTCTTCTTTCGTAATTTGGATGTCGTGAGAGAAATTCCAAACGCAAGTAAGCAGGCAAATTGCTTGCTTCATGACTATCTACGATCAAGCAAAATCTCAGCATTAATAATAAATAGAAATTTAAATAGAACTTAAAATAAAATTGAGGACACAAATTTATGAAACATACAAAAGTCCATCTATTTTTCTCATCTTTCGCTTCAATAGCTGTGCTCAAGAGTTTATTTGTTTTTCGTATATTAAAATTTTATGGTATTCCATCCACCATTTGTGGTACAGTGACGGCCTTAAAATTTGATTAAGCGTGTTTGCCCGTCTGTCCATGAGCGTTTGTGTTGGCAATTTTTCAGATGTTTTGACAAACTATGGCCAAACTATACCATCATACTTTGTTCTAAGAACGAGCACTTTTGAAAATGGTTTAAAATGAACTGTTTTTGCTATTTGCAAATTCCAAAATTTGTCCTCCCTTCTTTCCCTTCCCTTCCTTTTTGACTGTATAGGTCAATGTTAGCCCGTTCTTGGATCGATTTGGTCAATTTGTAAAACTAATATTTAAGGCAAAGACTTTTAAAAATCGAAATCGAAACTTCATCAAAGGGCGATACAAGCGGATATGTTACCAAAATGTTTTCAATATTGACATTAATCGGAAATATACATATTTTACGAGCTCCAAGATGTGCTTCTGTGCATTACACAGAACACTTGTCAAATCCACTATGCCGTTTAAATCTAAATGATAAAAAAAGATGATTTTAGAACCCTATTCCACTCATAAAATAGACATATGTAAACAAAAAGCGCTGGCAGATAAAAAATTAGTTTACACAAAATATCTTACATGAATTTGTAGCTGCAGAGATAGAAACATACGGCAATTCGGAAATTAGTTCATAACCCTATAAAAAATTAAAAGGTATAACTACACTTCGTTTATTGCAAGTGCAATGATACTAATATCCAGGTGCTATGATAGTGATTATAAATAACAGCCTATAAAAATCTGAAATGGTTGACAATTATCCTAAAAAAGAAAAATCGAAAAAAATTTTTTTTAAATAAACTGCCTGTGAGAAAAACAGCTACCCATCGGGACGGAGTTATGTGCGTTCACACACCTCTCTGATCGCAATTTACATATTTTATAACTTGCAAAAATAAACAAAACATTATTGTTTGCTTCTAATTAAAGTTTTAACGATTTTTAGAGCTTTTTCCCGGCAAATTTTTTCAATACGCTTTTATTGCTTTTTGTTCGTAACAACAATTTTCACGTTTATGTGTGTTGCTATTCTAGCTCAGCATACAATTTTTATGAATGACTTTTTGTTTTTCTTTTTGTATATTTGTTATTTTTACACATTTCCACAGTAAGCGAAAGAAGGGGAAGGAAGAAGGATTGAGAGCGGGTTTTTAAACGTACCTTTGCTGGCCACGTTCGTTTGTATTGTCTGAGCCATTAGCGCTATTGTTCGTTAGACATACTGGTGCATAGTCATCAATTTGATCTTTTTGCATATCTATTGTGTCACCACTCGGAGTTGGTCGCCATACCATGCCACCCGTAGAAGCGTCCAACCAATAACCATTTCCAGTACCGCGCGTTAAACTGGGCATTTTTAAAACATCACTGGGGTGAGTTCCTGAAAAATAAAAGCGCATCGAAGACAAAAATGTGTGAGGACAAATTTTTGCTACCAAAGCAGAACGAAATGAATAAATAAATTTTCTACATCTTAAGGCGAATATTGGATGAGGTATTTTCATGTTCCCATTAAGATTATATATGACTTCACAACCCTGCTGTCTAGCGCAAGATACGTTAATCTCCTGGTCTGGGCATAAGCAGGCAGTTGCGTTATTCACAACTGGTGTGTTTAAAAACTCCCCTGGGTTGGGATGTTCATCTTTGACGGATATTTTCCCTTGTCGCAAATGTAATGATAAACTTGCTATTCCTCTAAATTTTAAGTGTTAATTACAAAAGAAAAAAAAAAGAATGACACCAATAATTGACAAAATCGTAAAACACACTAAACTTCTTCTTTTTTTTTTGAGTGAATTTTTTATAGATATACAAACGAAACAAAAAACTTAAATAACTGTTAATTTTTTTTTCCATTATTTTAGGGTCGCGTTAACTATTTAGTTAATTAACATGACATGACAACAGAAAAAGAAGAGTGAAAAAAACCCGAACAGAGCAATAATTGAATGACATCGAAACGGAAATTCGAAATAAAGATTTTTTTTGATGTTGAGCTTTAATGGAAAATAAAGATTTATGGGGAAATAAATGGGAAATGAGGAAAATTTTTTTAAGAATGTATATGTCAAGGAAAAATTATTAGTTGAATATGATTAAGATTCATTAAACTGATGCAAATTTATTACAATTTCTACAATTTCATTACACTTTACGAGCTCTTCGCGGGCGTTAGGGGTGCCCCTAAAACAGCGAATATTTTTATTAGCTCTCCTTTCTTTTCTTTTTTTTCTTCTTTGGTTTAGTTAGACGAATCAACGATAAGGCCAATATATCCAATAGCAAGATGCGTTGATCCTTTACGTTAATTTTTTTTGATTTTATTGAGCTTATTGGCCGTTTAATTCAAGTTTGTAAACTTTGAGGTTATGAGTTCATTTGTTTTAATTTTATGCCTATTGATTGTCAAATGTTTCGTCAATTTTTCATTAGTTGTGTTAAATGCTGAAATTGTTCGTGCTTTTGCCAACGACAACGTTAGTTTTCAACGCTTTCAGGGCTTAGCACAAGATGACAAACGCATTTCTTGTCCGTAGTGGTGCAGTTGAAGTTTTTATACCCTACACCACTTGTGGAACTAGGGCGTACTAAATTTGTGCAGATGACTAGATCACTAAAAAGCCGCCTTGTAGACGTGAATACAATTCATTTTAAAATTTGTTTTGCGTTATTAACTAAGAATGAATTGATTTTCTACCTTCATCAAGTTCTAACTGGCGCATGAGCGCCGCGTGTAGCTACAGCAAAGCTAACTTCCACATTAATTATAAATATATAAACTTGGTTTATTTAATGTCATTTTCTGAATCCTGCAGGTGTGAGATGATAAAGTTGATAAGAGCGCAGCTTCAACGGTGAACACAAAAATAATGAAACGGAAAACGTTATGAAATATTTACTAACCTCTGATGGCAGTTAACGCTGATTGCTTCATCATCATATGTTTACGTTTAACAAAAACCATAGCGCCGAGTGATAGCATCATTATGGCTAATATAGTGCCCAATAATATAATAAACCACGGCTGAGTTAAAACGTCATCGACATGATCCTGATTTATGGGATATCTAAAGAGTAAAAAATGTGGAGGAAAATAAATAAAAACTAAACTCGTAAAATATTTTGGCCATTAAAAAAAATCATGCACAAGCAATACTTACCGTTGATTTATAAACGGATCTAAACGTTTGGTTGTAGGATCTAGTCTTAATGTCGCTGGTATACAATAGGGACCAATCCCAGCGCTGTTACCACCCGCAACGCTAACGGTATACATAACCCCTTCGGTTAGATTCGCTAAAACTAAAGTCGGTGAGACAGCATCAATGGTAACATTTGTTAAAATGCGCGAATAATTATGAGCGGTATCAATGCCACGCACCACAATGTGATAGAATAGTAATATGCCTACAAAAATTTTAAAAAATTATTGTAATCAAAAAGTCATTAGCGGGTAGACAAAGCATTTCAAAATGCTTAAAAAGATGCTTTGCTACAATATAATGTAAGAAAAGTAATTTTTAATTACAAGTAACACAAGCAAAATTATATTCGGTCATGACCGAATCTTTTATACCCATCATCGTCATTCTAAAAAAAACTAAGAAAAGGAGAAGAACTACATTTTCATATTCTATAATATTGGGTGGCGGCGGCTGATTTTTTCTATTTTCGGAATAAAAGAAGAAATTTATATGATGGATATGGGTTACGTTATGAGTGACAAGCAAAAAAGACAGAAAACAAAGACGTTCTGAGTCATTTTGGGCAGGCGTGTCCGTTGGACGGTTTAGGTCGTTTTCAAGTTGTTTTGCAGGTTTGTAGGCGATATTTTCATTTTTCCGAAGGAAAGAATTTTTATCACATATATTGCAGAGTTGCGCAGATCGACAGATGGACAGACGAACAAACGGACGCTTCGAATTTGAAACTAGGTAAAATGTATGTACTTCATGCGGCTTTTGAAGCTTGTTGTACGATCATATTTTGCAGTAGAAGTTTACTGTACGCTGGTGTAGGTTTGTTCTTAGACCGATTCAACCCTTTTTCAACACCAACCTGCGTACAAGAACCTCCTATGTTTTTGTCAAATTTGAAGTCGATAGCTTCATTTTTGCAGCTAAGGAAATGTTTACAACAGCCGGACAGACGGACACGCTTAAATCGATTCTCAATTTAATGCTAATCAAGAATATGTACACTATGTTGGAACGTTGAAGCTACCTTTTGGGCGTTCCAAACGTTTCCATAAAATAAACATGCCCCTGATGTTAGGGTGATAGGTATAAAAAAAAAAAATTGTTAAACGTGCACATTTTTCGAACCTTACCATGTTGTACTTTAATATTTGGTGCTTTCCATTTGAGAAACACAGCTGATGAGTTGAGTAATATGGCTTCCATGCCAAACGGTGGCTCATTAGGTGCTGAGGTAAAAAGATAAAAACACAAAAAACGAAAACCATAGAAGAATTAATTCGACATTAATTATGGCATTTGCAAATAAATTTCATTTTACTTTTCTCGCAGAATTATGTGAAAAAAGAATAACCAAATCTCTTAATACATATAAAGCTAAATTATTCTCTTGTTCAACAATTGAATTTCAAAAGTAAAAAAAATAAATTTAGCTAAATATTTATGGTGAAAACGATTAAAATTGTTTGTGATTGCAGATATCCATGTTCACCCAAGTATGCCAATACAAGCCTTAGAGTGCGATATCAATACTTTTTTCGTCATAAGGAAAGTTTCTCTTCTGATATAATTACACTCTCTCAATTAGCTTAATGCAATATAAATTTGGATTGGCACCGATGTCGCAAGTTATCTGACGGAACTGAGGAGGATGCGCTTGGTATATTTTCTTCTCAAATCTGTTATGTTGCTGATACGTTGCACTTCTCACATTTTCGAGAAAATTCCACAACAACAATAAATTCATGTGCTGATGAACATAAAATATTTTATAGGAATGCCAAAATACTCGATTAATCCATCATTAATGTTGCAATTTGTTTTTGTGGCACGTTGTAGCACATTTTATATGAAAAGCGTTAAGCAACACATATAAAAGCAAGTACGAGCGTCAGAGTCGGGCAAGATCGACCTCTAAATACCCTCCACTACATTATCTAACACAATTTTTATTTGTATTATAGAACACAAAAATTATACCTATTTTGTATATAAAGGCATATTTTTCGGGCGCATATTTATGGGGAAGCGGGCCTAAAACGCAACCTAATGTAGTACAAGTTTAATCTTCAAAACGACCAGGATCCATCCATCCATCCACCGTCCGTAAAGGATCTAAATTTTGTAGAGTACAAATGATCAATTTTTGTGAAAATGGTTATCATGATAGAATCCCAAAAATAGGCCGAGATGGTCCAAATTTGGTACAGTTCATTTGTTTATATTAAATTATAAAATTATAATTTCCATGGTGAAGCATTGCAAACTTCAGCTTTCGTTATATGAGAGGGTGTTCAAAAATTGCCCCAGCCGGTGCAAAGTTTTCATACCAGTTTCGAATGCCGATATACTACTACTTAATCACTTTTGCCGTCTTGTATGGGGAGTGGTCGAAAAAGTGGGCCGATCCGAATCATCATTATGCAAATTATTTCATGCAAAGGCATAGGATTTCTTATATTCGGTGGTACCCAAACGCGGCCTACGTGGTCCAAATTCGCTAAGGTTGATTTCTATGTCAATTTACTATTATGAACTAATCATGAAATATTAAAAACTCCATGTTTTTACTATATTAAGATCCGATTTTCGTAGGAACGGTTATACGAGAGGGGTTCACAAATGTCTAAACGCCAATACATAGCAAGTTTTATCAAGAAATTTTGCTAATTGAAATTTCTTTCCATATAAAGACTTTTAAGAAGAGGGCGTTATGTAGGGAGTGGTCGAAAAAGTGGACCGATCCCAATCATCTTCAATAGCGTTCGTCCTTGCGTGAAAGCACGTCAGTGTACCAAGTTTCATTAAAATATCTCAAAAATATAATGTTTTTACTTGTCACCATATAAAAATCCACTTTCCTCAGGAACGGTTATATGAGAGCGAACTCAAAAAATTATCCCTGCCGAACCAAATTTTTCATATCAAATAAAGAATACGGACCTACCATTACTCGGTGAGTTTTCCCGAAATATTTTAGAATTGCAATCTTGTCCACGTAACGACTTTTTAAGAAGGGCGTTATATGGGGAATAGTCGCAAAAGAGGACCGATCCAAATCATTTCCAAGAGCTTTCGTCCTTGGGCTAAAGCGCGTCAATATATCAGATTTCATCAAAATATCTCACAATTTGCGAGCTGTAGGTTGATCCCAAGATGGACAGACGAGTTTGAAAGGTAAGTCTATCTTACGTCCTTCTGGGTTTTGTATACATCCTCACAAATCGGCCATACTTTTTTAAGGTTTTATGCTTATTTATAATAATGCATAAAATGCATAAAAATGGGTTAGTTCTAAAATAAATATGGTAGACACAGCTACCTGGTGGGCTACTTCTTTCTTAATAATGCCAGCGATATCAAATAACGGAGCTTGGAGAGTAAAAGGTCACAAGCTAAATGTGTTAATTCTAAATTAAATCAGTATACATCAGGACATGGTGGACGAACTGTCTCTTAAAAATACCGTCAAGGTGGATATCAAATAAATTTGTTTGAAGACTGCAAGTCGAACAGCTAAGTGCCTCAATTCTAAATTAATTATGGTGGACGTCACGGCGGGGTAGATTAATTTTTCTTAACAACGGCTTCTAGCGACAATAAATAAAAGCATAGGGCGACGTAGATTCTAATTGTGGTGGGTATGCGAGGTTCGCCTCCGGCCGAATATAACTTTATTTGTTTTCTTTAAAAAATTATCTGAAACGAGGCTCAACAGGTCGATTGGTATTTCCCACTTTTATATTTATATGTAGAAACAGCTGCATTGTTCTCCGCTCGAACTGATTCTTTTGAAAGAGCGGAATATTTGTACAATCAGTTGACAATATATCAATATTTTTCAAAAAGTCTATATTTACATTATAGAAAAAAACGTTTTCTACACAGGCCAATGGACCGTCTGACTGAATTTTAGAAGAGGAAGAAGTGAAAAACCTATTACCAAATGTCAATACTGCCAGTATAGCGTACTTCCGATTACACACAAGTTTCTCTCACATAAGACTGCAATTATAGGATTTTCTCAAGTATTACTTCCAATAATTCTTCAGAGAGTATGCAAAATATGAAATAAGACTACTTTGGTTAGATAAAACAAAAACTTCCGAGACCACTTGAAAAACGAGGCTAATCTTAAATACACATGAGCTCGTCTTGACTAAAGTTCCTTTGAGAGCAATATGTAAATAAGTGCAAAGGGCAAGATCGACTTTACAAACAAAGATTCGAAATGCATTGTAAAAGTTTGGCACCACATTTTTTATTCATCGAGGTAAAGTTGAAGGCACACAACGAGAATATATATATCTATGCAAGTAGTAAATATTTACGCAAGCAAAGGTAGCATCTTAGATACGGGGAAATGAAATGTAACGATAAAATATGTTGCATCTATAACGCCTGTCACCTTGAAGAACATATAAGAAGGAGTTCTTTCCGTTGCAAGGAAGGCAGTTGCCATTCATATGAACCCATTCATGCAATCCTTAAAATGGCCATCATACCAATGACTTTCTTGGCATGCTTCGGAACAGTAAGCTGCCTGAAAGCAGCATTCATAAGGGGCTTTCTCAAGACACCACTTACACCATAGAGTTTTTTTTACAGATTCGCAATTGAGCTCGAGATTTTCTATGGCTGTCTTAATGTCTTCTTTCTCTGCTTCTAAAGCCCTATTTTTTAATGCATAGTCGTCAGAAGTATTTCGCATTTGCTCACATTCTTTACGAAGGGCATTGATCGCCTCGGTAATATTATTCATATCACATTTACGGTTTTTGCTTTCAACAAGATTCAGCTGTAAATTTTTAGTTTTTCGGTTCAACGAGTTATCACTCTTGTTGAACAAAGTTCTCTTAGTCAGTTTCTTGGCATTACTACTACGTTTCTTTTTTGGCATAAATGATGCATCTGGATCCGCTTTTCTTTTTTTTATTGCAGTTGAGGCGCCTAAAACGTTAAAACTAATTTGCTCAATTTGTTCGATTTGTTCAATTTCTTGCCCTTCAACCTGAGGATTCGAAGCCGACTCCAAGGACTTTTTATTGCTCGAAATATTGTCAAGAGCAGAAGAGTCAGTGCCCTTCCCATTAATCTTTATAGAACTTAATTCTACAAAATCTCTCGACATTTCCTCATCCTCGAGAAAGCTAACTTCGTATTCAAAACTGGGTACGATACGTATAATTTTAGCCGATCGATACTCTTGGTCACTGCATTTAACAAGCACCAGTTCGAGATGCGGAATACACGGCTTTGGATACCAGATAGACATATGTTTTTCATTTGAATAACGAAAACAATCTGGGCAACGCTTAATTTCCAGCAAATCAGAAAAGATGTTGCGTAAAAAAAAATTCAAAGATTTGACTTCAGCGCTGTTATGTCCAAAATATACTCCCACGCTATGCTGAATATCCAACAAATCCACGAAAAACTCCATTGGGAAATTATACTTCCGCTTTTCTATATTCTCCTTGACAACACTGAAGCGTTGGGTGGATGAAATGTGCAATAAGCGCCTGGTCACGTGAATCTCCGTTTTACTTATGTTCATTTCTTTCAAGTCAGTTATAGTATCGCGAAGTTCTCCTTCTTGCCAATTACGTTCATAAGCATAACCGATTAAACGACATAGTGTATCCGCGTGCGTATTAGGAAGATTACGTAAATCGGGACATTTTAAAAGTTGGCATGCTATACATAAGTCATCATTAATTAGATGTTCCTCTGAAAGAGAGTTATTGAAAACATTAGGTGCCGCTGTGGAACAATTCCCGTCGATTTCATTTATTGTATCTACTAAATTCACTTCGTATACCGTTTCGACATCAACATCGTCCTCTCTTTCATTGAAGTTATCGCTATTTTGCTTTGAGAGTTTCTTATTAGAAACATTGTATTTTTCCGTTATATTCAACCGATTTTTTATAGACTTAAAATCGGGACGGGAAGACGACACTCGAACATCAATTTCGCGATCTGGATTTGTCTTGCTGCTTTTAAGACAGGCAAAGGACGATATGTTTCTCAGCTCTTCGGAACCTGGCCGCATATACATCGCTTGCCAAATGTTCTTGCGACTACACAAGCGATGAAATGATCGCGTACATTCGCGGCAGTGTTCCATTACACCGGGCAAATGGCACTCGTAGCAATAAAAATCATATACTGAAACACTTACGTCCTCCAACAAAGGCAACCGATAACGTTTCTCCCCTCGCGCTTTCTTAGATGATCTCATTTCTTTACGAACAATTAAAAAGCCATCATCTATGGCATTCGTTACGGTGTCAACGGCAGCATTACTAGAATACCCAGCAACATTATCCAAAACTGCCGCAAGTTCTTGTAACGTTGCCGATTGTTTCCTATCGCGCCAGTCAGACGAATTCATTTGTCCTTCGGGACAACGCAATATTTTAAAAAAGTGACGTAGACAGTCTGGCTGAGCTTTACGTGTTAATGGAGCCATTACAAGTCTTGTGTAAAATTACATTTAACTTTAAAAAATTTTTCTTTTTTCGGAAATTTTTTGGCATAAAATTGACGTTTTTGACTCTCACTACTGCGATTACAAAATGTTTTTCAAATTACTTGAACTACGACAGTGCCGTAAATTTATCATATATTTGGAAGATTGCGATTTAAAGGTAAAGAAATTAGAAAATATTTTTGCCTTCTTTTTTTAAATTACCAGAATAATTTTGAAAAGAAAACCGCCGATATTCAATGAAAAAATTTCTTTTCTGTTTATTTGCAAAAAATACGCCGGAGAGTGTCGAAAGAGGGCAAGGCTCAACAACTCCAAATCAATTATTCGATTTAATCACATCCATCCGCTTATTTGTCTGGCTATCTGTTGTTAGAAAAAAGAAACCCTAGGGTACTTAGTCTATCAATGTTCTTAATGCAATTTCAGAAACCACACAATAATTTAAAAAATGGAAACAAGTTGAAGAAGAATGAATATTATGAATGAATATATCCGGATGAGACTTTTTGTATTACGATTTTTACGTTGTCCGAACATATAATTTACATACATAACATAAGATAATTAAAATAAATTTATGTACGAAATTCGAGATAAATCAGGAAAGTTCTCGAACAAAACGTAGCCAGTATGTACCCTACACTACTCCGCCTAATATAATTCTTTATTTACTCTCGTAACAATATTCGAAAAATTGTACCTTTTTTCTATGTAAAAGCCCGCTTTTTAAAATAGCCCTTATGTGGAAGAGGTTTGACAACGGACTCACATGTATTTTTGTCTTGAATAATGAAAATAAGATTTTCTTGCCAAAACGGCTAACATTTATGGATATCAAGTTTGTGCGGATGTATGCAAAACCCAGAAGGACTTGAGATAGATCCACTTTTTATTCTGAATCGATCTAAGCTTGTCGGTCGGTCTATCCATCTTGTTGTTTAATGCTCAGTCTTCAGGTCGCAATTTTTGAGATGTTTTAATGAAATTTGGTATATGAACATGTTTTGACCCAAGAACGAACACTACTGAATATGGTTTGGATCGGTCCACTTTTCCGATCATATTCCAACTAACGCCTTGATTTGAAAAGTTGTTATATGAGTAACTGATAAGCAGAAGGTGTAGGGTATTTTAAAGTGGGCCGTGACCCACTTTATTGTTTTTACTTCTGCTATTCACAGTCGAAAAAAAAAGAAAGTAAAGTCTTTTCTGATTGTATTTAATAATCAATATTATTGTCTTTGTCATTGTCACTCCTATCACTATAAAATTGTAAAACAATTAGGATTTGTTATTTAATGAACCGCAAATGTTCAAGTACTTTTTTTGTTAGGATGTAGTAAAAACCACAATTCATACGGAAATGATTTAAAAACATTGTATGAAAACAAAAGTTTTCATATACGTATTATAAGCGAGCACCCAGACAATGTAAACAATTTAGATAGAGATGTGAAATGAGATAAAATAAAATATGCACTTAACTTAAACATAGGTATAAAGATATCCTTAGATCTGCATATATACAGCACCAGCACATATATGTGACATATACTTGAGTGTATGACTTCAAACCTCTAACACAGACTGTCAGCAATTACTGAGAAATCTTCTATTTAGTCAAGTAAATGTATGGTAAGCACTCGTGTGTGCGTGTGTTAAAGTCATATTGTATGCGCGTGTGTGTGCGAGTTTTTTTTTTCTTCACGTGGTACATTAGGAAAAGTTGTATTTAGGAAAAAGTTTAGCTTCATTTGTTTATTTATAAGCTGCAACGACAGCAATAATAATAATGACAACAACAATAACGCAAATGATGAGGATGATGATGTTGCTAATGTTAAAAGTATCTGTACATATAAGTTTTTACAAAGCTCAGTAATTTCTTCTACTCAACCATGCACACACAAACACATGCTCGTACATTCTATATATGTGTAGATATGAAAATTCTCACATTGAAAGTAAAAAATGTAGAAATAATCATATCATTTCCTAAGTATATATAACGGTTTGTTTATGCATCCATCTAACATATATATGTATATATATATATATATATGATACGTGGGTGTGAAGAATGTGTTGTCCTGTGCGTGATGGTTTTATTTTTTGATTGCTTTGTTACTCTTCTTCTCATAAAAAGCAACGTGCTAAAGTGTTTTACACATTCATATATAGAGAAATATATAGAAAATGATTTGCTTGTGCTGTTCTTATTCCTACTATCACCGTTAAGCTGAGTACAATTTTAGAGTAAAACAATGTTTCTCTTGCCCTTCTCTACTATTCATTCATACATTTTACTCACAATTGCATCTCAATCAACACGCTGAATTTTGCGATATATTTTTTGTTCGTTGTGCGGGCCGTTGTTATGTTGCTCTTGCTATTTAAATTGCATACAAATTGCAGCACGTAACAACAGTTGACAGTAAATGCTGTCTCGAGAAATGAACAAAACTTGTGCTGAAGTACACCTCCGGAGTTGAACAAATACTATGCAATGTGAATAAGCACAACAACACGTCAAAGCATAGTAAGCATAATAAACTTTTCACATATAAGTTTTTACGTTTGTATGCAATTGAAATGCTTTTTAAGAAGGGTGGCTTCTTAACATATATACATATGTATATATATATATATATATATATATATATATATATATATATATGACATATATGTATGCGTATTATTTGCGTGTCTGTGTGAGTTTATATTCCTCCTGTGGTTGCCTACTGTTTACCTAACCGTTTTAATTCAAAACGAATTGCAAAGTCTGCACATTTTAACTTACTAGCTTCTACATAACCTACACCTACGATTGCATTTGTATGTAAGCAACTTCTATGGCACATACCTATAGCGGCATAATTGTTGTTTATCTTTTGTTTTAGTACAAAAATACAAAAATCCTTGACAATTTTTGTTCTTAATGCTGCATTTTGAAGAAAACGAAACAAAAACAAAAACCTGAAGACAGGAAGACAAAAACTCATTTTCAAGCTCATAAAGATAAACAAAAGCTTTCATATACACTTATAATCAAAACGTGTGTTTGTTTCTCTCTTCTTTAAATGAAAACAAAAACAATGTGAAAAATATGAAATTTCATGCAAATATACTGCATTTTTTGCATATGCACATACATATGTTTATACATATATATGCACACACAAAATATGCTCAAGTATACACATGAATCCACATATATATATATATATAAAGAAATAAAATAAAGTAAGAAAGCATTGCATAATATTAGCCTGCTTTCCTATTCTTAGGTATAAGTCGTTGTATATGCATTCAGATAGGTATCTCTTTATGCTATGTGCACGTGGCCATGTGTTTGTGTATTTACTCGTAGGTATTTATTTTTACTACTTTACTGTTGTGTGGTATTTACTTTATTGCCTTGACTTTATGCACACAGTTTTGCTTTTACATTTTATCTCTGAGTGTGAGTGCATTTTTAATTATTCTTATGCTTAACTTTTTTCCATAGAAATTTTATTTCATGTCACATACTCTGAATGTGAGCGAGTGTCTGGAAAGTTATTCGAAAAGATTTTGCGAGGTTTTTGTTTTTTCCTTTTAGTCATTCTTATTTCTTTCTTTGCTTCTGCTTGATTATATTCCTGATTTGCGAAACTATGCGGGTTTGTGTTGAATTACATACACATGCTCGATAATTTGTATGGTCACCAAAATAAAACAACGCGGTTAGCTAACTTCAATCTTTCATTTGCAACTTATGGAACAAATTTGTGGAACTTATAAAACAGAAGCAGACACCCCGATACTCGAGATACGGGTGAAAAGGAAAATATTGGTGGAGGTCAGCTAAAGGCAAGGAAATCACATAGATCGTCGGTAATTCCTTGATATAACAAAGCGTATCGACTTTCACAACAAAATAGTTCCGTATTTCCGAACAACAAAAGATCCTGATTCTGATTTAGCTGACAGATCTGTTCGTCCGTCCATTCAATGTTATAATACTTAATATCACGAAAATTAAGATAAAATGTTAGAAGATGGCATTTATAAGCGGAATGCCAAGCTGAGATACGGGCAAGGTAGGTTTATAATTCCTCCTATCAAGGCTGCAGGGGAAACTCTTGCAAAAGGATACATTTAGCTCCTTCGTTCTTTTTTTACGAACTAAATGCACAGTTGCTTTGTTTTTCCAAAATTTTATTGATATATACATATATATATATATATTTTTCCTAATAACTTTTCCTGTGTAGTTGAAAAAATCTTTAAATAAACTCAGGATTAGACTTAGTTGCGGTGACCTTATGCTTCCCGGTTTGGCATTTTCGTTTCCAGTTATCCTGTTATTTGTCCAGTTGACTTTACGTAACTTCCCATATCTTAATATTTTCATACATTATACTGCAAGTTGTCTCAACTAGTATCAAAATAGGCCGCACATCACAATTATTTGATCGAGCGTACAGAAAATGCAATTAATAATTCGTGCAATGTACTCAGTCAAATTCGTGTACAGTGGGTTAGATTTGTAGCGCAAAAAACGTCAGTAACTAATAAGTAAATTCAAATATCGCTTGTCTTTTATTTTTACACCCATTGTATTTATTCAAAAAATAAAAAATATCACAGTTGCAACAACTCCAATCAATAAAATGTTTTGTAACGCTTCTCATAAAGCATGTCTTGTCCAAATTAAAGATAAATGATCGACGCAGTTGGTTTAATGACCTAAGCTAGCGTAACCCGTAAATTCCATTGGAACACGATCAATAAAGTACGATGTACCATTGTCACTTACAGAGTCAAAATTAAAATTTTTTAAACGCCAAGACACATTACTCTCGTGGGCAATGAGCGAGCAGGTGTAGAAGCCGAATTCGTGGCTTCGGCACTTTTAATTGCGCACGGCAGAACGAAGAGGATTGACTTTCAAAAATAGCTTGGAAAAAAAATTAAAGGGAAAATTGACAATACGACCCACCCACAATGATGAGCCCCCTTGGTACATCATTTCGTTTAATATACTTATTCTTATGATTTTTCAAAATAAATCCTTATAAGGGGGGCGGTCGAAAAAGTGTTCCATTTTGTACTCGCTCAAAACACGTCTTTGTACCACAGTACAGAAAGATAAGCGGACAGACAAGCTTAGATCGATGCAAAAAGTGACTCTGAATAAATGGGTACAATAAAAAACGAGTCTATCTCAAGTCCTTCTGCGCATTGCATACATCCGCAGCAGCTTAATATACCTCTGTACTATAGACAGTGCCGTGTATATAGTTTATATATATACATATCTGTATATATGTATACAGATATGTCATCTAACTAGCCTTTGCATTCTTCACTAATTTTCTGTAATTTGCAGACCGGAAAGAACGCCGGGAGAGGATACAAATTAATCGTGCAAAGTCGCACTCAGCGACTCTTTAAAAAAAAATTCGAATTTTCACTTGCATTATTCCGTGCTCTCCAAGAAAGTCCGGTTATCTTAATATAATCTATATTGTCGCGAACATTTAGGTGTAATCCATATATTCAGTTTACTCATTCCTTCCCGAACTAAGCTAGTTTCAATTATTTAGTTCGATATTTTTGAACTACGTATTAACTCCGCAAAACGAAGAGTAACAAAATTCAGCCAAGCCATAGATAATTTCTATTAGTTTCCTTAAGTCTGCATTTGCAATTTTCGTCGGTTTCTTAGGAAATATTAATATTATCTTTGGTTGGTAGAAAGTTTCAAAACGAGTTTCCTTTTTGCCAAAATAAACAAAACTACAAGCAATTAATTTTGCAAACGTCAAATTCAAAGAAATGTTCGTAAAATTCACTTTTTGTTTTTTTATTACTATCAAATAAAACACACAATAATTTATGCGAACATCAAGCGAAATGTCAGGTAAACTTTACTTCAACGGGAAAAAAACATGCTCCCACAAAATGAAATTTTAAGAGATGGCTCCTCTCTCTCTACGAACACAAGAATATATATTCGAGATTTATTACCATGCCGACGATTAAGGTAAATTTTTACTTTCACCAGGATTCGCATAGCGATGCAAGTAAGCCGTTCTGTACTTATTACAAGGTCGCAAACGTATCAAGAACAAAAGAGGATTTACTGTATTGGCTGTATCGCAATTTTAGACCGTTTTATGCTTTGTTTAATAAACTGAAATTTAAGAAATAATATTTATTTCCTTTCATTCCCGATAATGACTGAATTTATAAAAAAATCTATTTTATAATGAAAAGTATAAATGTGAAAGTGTGTGTGGAATCCCTCACTACGTATTATAATACTTTTTAATTCTACTCAAACTTTCGTATGTCCAATCAAAAAGGAAATCGCATTCTTTATTGCAAGTATTTATTGAAATTTAAAAATTAAAAATTAAAGGACAGACAGTCAGATAGAACAAAATTAATTCAAATGGTTGCAATAAGAAGTTGGTGTAATTATATACATATACACTTACGTATATTTATATACTTATATATATATGCAGGTCTTTATATAATACATTTGTTATAATATGTTATATGTATATACGTATTACGTTACGTTATATTGGACACAAAAGTTGGGATAGAAAGGTGAAACTCGCGCTTGTAATATACGAAAAATTATAACCTGGGCTTAATGCATAAAAAAATACGGGTGAAAATTATCCTTAGCACAATATTTTGCTTAACATAACATTTCGCATTTTATGGCCACCACGAAAGGGTGTGGCTGCATTAACTTTGACGACACGTTTGCAACATACAGACGAAAGCTTTAGAGACCTCATAAAGTATATATGCTGTTGATCGATTTAATAATGTCTGTGTGTCCGTTTCTTCGATTCAACTCTGGCGAAAATATTGAGACTTCTTGCAAGCAAGTTGGTATTCAAAATAGGACAAATCGATCTTAGGACATACTCACAATCCAACGTAAACTGAGCACACTTCCGCTTTCTGGGCCTTTTTAGTTATTACTCACAAACTGCACCAAACACATGATAAGAACTTCTACGAAAACGGAAGAAGTCAGCCACATAACAGACGCCGCATTTCTGTTCCATTCTATGCGAAATTCGCAGAAAAAGCTATGTAAGTAATACCAAGTTTTTGCCAATTGTGAAGGAAAGAAGGAAAAAATTACAGTGAGTCGTGGCCTATCATTAAATACCCTATACCACTTCGCTCTGTATTGTTAGTCATAAAAAGACTTTTGCAAATAAGGCGTCATATGGAAAGTAGTCGAAAAAGTGGTCCGATTCAAACCGTTTTCATTAACGTTCCTTGGGCCAAAACACTTCAGTGCACCAAATTTCATCAAAATAACTGAAATTGTGAACTGTAGTTTAAACATAAGAATACGTGGGCCGCCGTCACCTGGACAGGTGGTTAGGTCGGTATAGTAAAACGATAGGTCTATCTCAAGGCCATCTAGGTGCTACATACATCAGCACAAACTTAACATGCCCTTGTAACAAAAATGGTGAGTTACCGCAACGAAAAAGTGAGAGAAAAAACGTTACTTATAGAAGTTATGGCAAAATGGATGGAAAGAGAACTAAAATTAATTAACTGAATATATTTTTTGACGAAAAAATAAACAACAACAAATTAGAATTTTTTCTACTTGCTTTTACTTGTCTTTTTTTTGAAATTAAAGAAATCATATCTTCGGCAGATAAGTAAAACCAAATTGAAAATCCGATTTCTATATGAATTTCACATACTTTTTTGTCGAATTCTTCATCAGAATTCCATATATAACGCGACGAAAAAAGCACTATTATAGAGTATTGTAAGTACATTTTTCGTTCCCCTTTTTTAAACCCTTTGTTAGTGGGTGTAAAAGATTCGGTCGTAAGCGAACATAATTTTCCTACTTGTTTATAAATTCATTTATAGCTTTGAAGCAAGGAACACAAAAGTTTCTTCTCGGGACGAAATCATTTGCCTCGCATGTTCTTTTATAAATATTGGAAGTAGTAGTACTACAGTTATGTAATGACTGTATATTCTCGCGTCGTCCTTAGCACTTAGTGTACTATCTTTCTGAAATAACATGCAATTACCATTCAATCGTCCCAAATTATTCCAACTTCTTCCAATTTCGAAAGCAACGCGCTACTGGACTAATCGGCAATTTTCCATTTTTAAGACGACGCCTCGACCGAAAACGAATTGTGAAAAAACAACATACGCGACTTTCTTCTTTTTCTTAGTTTTTATTTTGATTTTCCAAAACCAAAATCCAAGTAGTAAAAATATACATTTCTTTATATATGTTTTGACAGATCGTACCCTTCAAATTGTATACATAAAAAAATATAAATTTTTTCCCTTTGAAATATGCAGATACTTTAAATTTTTTTGCAATGTTACTAGCATTTGAAAACATATAATTTCATAGCAAAAGTGTAGCTTGATAACAAAAGTATAACCTCATAACAAAAGTACAACTTCATATTAATGCAAGAGGTTATTGAATACGTCCTTGCCAACGGTTTCAGTAGAAGTAGGAGCTTTCTTACCGGGTATATTCCAAGGAAGTTTAAACAACTCTGCTGGCAACCATGTACAATGTGTTGATTTAAAATCACGCATATGTCTGCGTAACAAGAAATCAGCCATTCTATCGCGCAGCTCCTCGGTATAACCCTCTCCGATACCAAAAGGACACTTTCTACCATGAACCGAAGCATAATTAATTAAACGTGACGTGCATAAATAATCCTCCGCAATTGTAAGGGTTCTATTTAGCAAAGGTTTTGCGAGTTGTTTCGTGCAACGATTTATCTGTGGTAGTTGAAATATGTTTGGGTAACGATATTTCAGTATACTTATAGCCAAAAAGTTGACCCGGTTTGTTTTGATTTTCTTCTCATTAGCTATGACCTCGTCTTCGGTTCGTCGGATAAGACTAATGGGGCCCGGATACTTTCGAACGAGTTCAGCATTATGTAAATTGCAGTAACTACGTATGGCTAGGCGAACGATACCCGATAGGCATTGTGGTAGACGCAGCTGCGCTAAATATAAAACATCATCAAAAGCGGCATCGAGTATAACTCCTCTCACAGCTGGATAGCATGTGGCAGCCCATAGTGAACTGAAACCCCCTATGCCAAAACCATAAAGTACAATTTCGTTGACCCGGAAACCCAAGCGGCAAATGGCAAATTGTACAACAGCGTCAACAGCATGCTTTTCTTGCGCGGGAAACGGTTTACCAGTGCTACAGCCAAAACCAGGATGATTCCAACCCAAAACAGAATATTTCAGCGATAAGGGCGTCGTCATAATACCAATTTCATAAAAGCTGGCATTACCTTCTGAACAAATAATTAATATTTTACCATTCATACTTTTTCCGCGATTATTTACGAAAATTGAATCGATTTCATTATAATCCAACGTTCGAATTTTAAAGCGTTGAGCATTCGTTTCCGCAATTAATTTAGCACGACCATTCACCAAGATAGGTCTCATGTAATTCTCTAACAATTTCAAACATCCTGGATATGCCATGCGTATGCCGAAAGTTTGTATTCCAAGGTAAGCAATGATTTGACAAGGAAAAATAGTCCATCTAAAGTGGCGGCGGCCTTTTTTCACTCCAACATCTTTTCCCATCCTCTCATTACTTTGTACTCGTTTCGCATCGAAATCCACCTTCCAATAACTAAATTCAAAGTCGAACAAACGTAAGGCACGTTTTCCATCTTCCTCGGTTTTCGGCGATTTCGTTAACTCGACGGCTTTGATCATTCTCCTATATGATGGGGATTGTTTTCGGCCCCATCCACGCACTATCACCAAAACTACGACTATTAAGCTAATACCTGCAGTAATGGTCACGATTGGTGGAATTACTTTTATAACAAAATAATCGTAAGTGTATACTAAGGCAACTGGTAGACATGATACAAAGAGAGTAATCTTCCACATCAGACTTAACGTTGATAACATCTGATCGCTTACATTTTCGAAACCATTTGGTTTGTACATTTTCTTATTATTGCCGATTGCATATTCCATATAAAGTTTTGGTCCAAAAATATATTGAAAAAAGTCCATTGCTTCAGTGATTTGCGCTACTTAATCCTTACTGTAGATTTGCAAAAATAAAAACTAATCGCTTTAGTTAATTTGGTTTGAGAATGCAAATGAAAAACATAAAAATAAAAGCAAATCAAAAAAATATTCATGTTTAACTGTCAAACTGTCAAGATAACATCTGAAAGAAACAAAAGCAAACGCCCTACACATAGCACATGGCACAGATGACATTTGAATTCATGCCTTATACACGTAAATTAAGAAATCTGATGCAAGCCCTATTGGCAGGAATAGTAATTAAGAGTAAAGCATATTGCAGGTGGGCACATATGAAAGAGGAACTGTTGTATAAAATACACACTTTTATTGTATGAAACTAATAAAAAGTGTTCTATTAAAAGGAATACCCATCTAGCTAGCTATACGTTTTTTCCACCTCTGTGACAGTTTTTGGACGCCACATCAAACGAACTTTTGCTCTTTCGAGCCGTAAACCCATCGAGCCGTTGTCATACATTTTCATAGGAAGTCAAGCAAGCTAGTAGTGATCAGAAGACGGCTGGGTTACCACTGCCCAGCTGGGTGCTTTCAACGTATCGCGAATCAATTTTCGCTATGGCTGTTTGGCTGGAGTTAGGCAGAAAATTGCCTTCTATCGCCTGATCTGCCCATTGCTGCGAGATATGCGAGCTATAAGCGAACACAACTTCGTGCCTATATGTCTTCTACACATGGTGTTCGGGACATTTATGGACATACCTGATAGTTATGAATTTCGAAATTTTCGAATTTTTTGGAATTACTTTAATACTTCAATCTAACTTCATTATTCGTTATAAATGCTAAATAAGAATTGTGCCGTATATCAGAGCTATTGTACGTCATTACTATATCTCAAAAAAAAAAAAAAAAGTGAAAGCTTGCTGGGAACAATAAATTTATACTCTCAATATAACCACATTCTGTATAAGAATTCCTCGCTCATTCTACAGTCACTTTAAGTCACTCAAACCTTTATTAACTTCTCTTTTTGCATGCTATCTCTCCTCACATCTCTTTCTTTCTTTCTTTCTATATTTCTTATTGCTTTTTTTACTCTAATTAGTAGAATCTATAGATGCGGTATTCTTCCAAAGTTTCCACTATAACTTCAGCTACAATTAAAAACAGAGAACAAAAATTTATTTGAAACTTCTCACGCGTGCATAAGAAACCTTATAGTATTATGTCCTTTTCCAAAGAGTTGTCCATTGCTTTATCTAGCATTTGAAGAGAAAGCTGTGCTCGTGGCTGCTCAACTGGTTGGAAGAACCCTGCCTATCCTCAGGTACACAAGGTTGGTACAGCATGAAGTAAAGCAATGCGAATTTGTTTTATTTTTTAAACACAGTAAGAATAGAAGAAAGACAAAGTAAAAAATTTCATTTCATCCAAGGCATGCAATCGATCGTAACCTATGTAAGGCGGACAATCCGTGTTGTAAACTATTTGGTTTAATGGGAACATAATAGGGATACCCATAAATAACCAATTATTTCCAAAGAACTTGCCTAGCCGTTATTCTTTTGCAGTTTTCGGTAAAGCAATCTGTGCTGAAAATATTCCAAAAAGGTATACGTTTTGTTCACAACCCTGCCATAAACTGGTAGCATCCGTATCTTCAGGGGATCAAATTTCTCAGATTGCGTATTTTTTTATGTTTGTGCGGAATTTAAAGCAACGATAACAACAAAGAAAACGTGTAATATTTATGGGGATGTGCAGAAAATCAAACAGCATCAACGTTGGTTCAGAAGGTTTTCTCCCTTGTGGTAATGATTTCTTTAATGGTCCTCAAAATGGACAGCCGTCTGAATTTGATAATCCGAAATTAAGTTTAGAACAATTATCGACAAGCCTTGGGTACACATGAGACGCAAGGAAAGACACCTGCGTGGAATTGAAAAAGCATGCAGGCAAAGAATAAGGGTATCGCACAAATAATCTGAAAAAAGAATAAGCACATCCAGCGATTCATTGACACTTGATAGCTATGCCAACATCCATTTCTTAGCTGAACCAATGCCGGAGATGCAAAATGGAGTCATTTGGTTAGCGTAAAACGTTCCAAGTAATCGCTTTTCTAATGATGAACAATGATTTAATAAATTGAACTTATTGCAAAGCCTCGTTTAGATTTCAAACTCAAAGCCTTTTCCTTTTATCAATTTCTGCACAGATAGTATTGCTTAACTTCGAAACCATATGTTAAACGAAAATTATCTCCTCTTTACGAAGTTAACTAAGTTTCCGTTAGCGGTGTGAAATGCATATAAAAATATTATCTAAAAACTTTTTTCTAAAGAAGTTAGAATGTATTTCTTAAAGCAGATTGTAGATTGTTCAACAAAATATGGTGAAATCTTTCTCACAAGAATCTATTTGTAAGCAGATGACCGTTTATTTATACAAACTTGATCTATGAAATTACTTTGTCTGTAAGTATACGTTAAAGGCCTGCGAACTTAATGTAGCTCATACTTCTATGTTATGGACTCGTACTAATAAAGTTCTTCCGTATGCAATTTCACGATATAGGAGTACCGCAATAAATAACTCGCCCGCTTTCACTATGTAGCTGTGTTCTTATATGCCTTTGCCACTTTAATGCTTAAGTGATGCGGGTTGCATTAGGCAAAGGAAGGAAGGAAGCAAAAGAAATAGCGCCTTCTTAGTTATTTTCGTTTTATATTTTTCAGAAACTTAGAAATATCAACAATAAATACTTTCACTTATGTACGTGCCTTCTTACGCTATCCCCTAGAGCATGAGTTTCCAGGACATTTTTTATACCCATCACCGACAGATGAGGTGTATATTCACTTTGTTGAAACGTTTTCAACGTCCAGAAAGAAGCATCAGAGGCCTCACAAATTATGTATATACTTGGTAAGCGTGAAATTCTACATCGATTTACGCATGTCCGTCCGTCTATGCGATGGCTGTTGTAATAATCCTCCTTACCGCAAAAATAAAGCTATCGACTTTAAATTTTGCAGACACATTGGAAGTTTTTGCACGCAGATTGGTATAGAAAATATGGTAAATCTGTCGAAGGACACGCCCACACCACCACATAAACTGAGAATAACCCTGTTTTTCAAAGGAATAAAAAATTGTTGTTTTTCTAATTGTCTTAAACTGCAGCAAATAAATGTACAAAAATTTGAATGCGTATTCTACAGGCGATGTTGTCGCATTTGTACAAAAATGAAAAAAAATTCACCACAGGTACCAAAATTCGATTTTTTTCTCACTACATTTATAAGGCGGAGAAGACAGCATCAAAAACCTCGTAAAGTATATAAATTCTTAGGCAGTTTCATATTTCAGATACACCTAGACATGTCCACATTTTCTTCTGTCCATCTGTCTTTCTGCACGATTGCGCATTATTTCTGGTAAACATTGACCTGTTAGCGAAAATGATATCGTCTGCAAAAGAATTTGGGAGTGACATAAACGTTTCCAAGGACACGCCTACATGCCTGCGCGATAGAAACTTTTACATTGAAAATAAAAAAAATCAACGACGCCCACTGCATATTATAGAGCATTGAAATTTAATTCTTCTACTTTTTTGTTTTTCTTAGGAAAACGGTGATGGATATAAAAAATTCGGTCACGACCGAATATAATTTTCTTACTTGTTTAATATCATATTTTCTTTTAATATCAGATTAATTTTTAACATCACATTTAAATTTTGGAAAAAAAGGTTTTTTTTTCTTTTCTTTTATAAAAGCAACATTTTACTACCAGGCTCTCATCATCATCTGTTTATTTGAAATGTTCTCTCAAGTGTATAAAATATTTCCTTTAATGAATGTCTCTCTACGATTAAATTAATAATTGAAAAACCCATGTATACCATGCAGTTTCATTTTTATTAATAAAAAAGTGATCTGAAGGTCAGGAAAAAGCTACACATTATGCGAAAACGTCCACATGGGGACTGTAGTAAAAGTAAAATGAATTTCAGTAAAGAACAAAAGTAAATAAATAAATAAACTTTAGAACAAGATTTAAATTAAAATTCTATTCTGTAAATGCAGAATGAATATTTCTGCCGCTTGTTTGCGTCTGTAAAACCCAATGTCCCATTTCGCTGTGACTTTCCTTTTTTTCATTTCAACTCTCATAAATGTTACATGTAAAGTAATAAAAATTTCCGAAACTCATACACGCACATGTAAATGTATAGCAAGTACTCAATAAAAATAAAAACTCTTTCATGTTTGTACTTACCATCTTCAAGTGTACGAGCGACACGTGAATTTGATGGCTTACCCTCGACCGATTTGTAAAAGGGTACAATGAAAAATTCATACAACGTATATTGTAATAGGCCAGTCATGGTACAGGATGAAGCACCTCCACCATTCAATATGGTCAGCATACGATATACGGCACTACCGACATATGATGTCGTTGCCGCCGTCGACAATTGTATTGCGTCTGGTTTAAGGGGTTGAGTTGTTGGTGTTACTATGGCAGTGCCATCACGTCTGGCAATATTTGGTTTTAAGGCTGAAATCAATGCTGCTGACGATGAGTAAGCGGCTGATGTCGAACTGGAACTACGTGCAGCGGCTATCAATGGATTAGTATGCGCTGTTATGCCGTTGCCACCAGTATCCAAAAGTTGCCGAGCATAAATATAAAATCCTTCAACATATTTGCCATTGATGATCTGATAGAAGCAACAAATAAATATTAAAAAAAAGCATATATAGCAAGAGGATTAAAATCTGTTTTTTAAATTATTACATTCTGTTGTTGTTGTTGTTGTTGGTGTGACTTACCTGCCAGGATAATTTCATGCTGGTAGAATCTATAACACTGGCGTTGATTAATTCCACTACGTCACCAGACAATAAACTGGCTCTGGCCTCGCTTAAATCCAAACCACTATTGAAATACTTCTAAGGAAAATATTAAATAAAATGAAATAGAAAATAGATTAAAAATGTACAATTTTAATAAACTCACAGTGCCAACAGTAATAGGTTCCGACATGGGTGATGGCAATGACAGACCGTGTGAATTTTCGGCACGTATTAGAAAAAAGTAATTAATTCCAGGCAAGAGACCCATTTGTATGTATGTGGTATTTTGTATGCGGGTAGCAACTGGTATCCAACCATCAGTTTCGTTTTTAGCAAACATTTCGACGACGTAACCAATCAGACTTGAACCGCCAACTTTGTTACTGCGCGACCAAGACAAAGAAACAGATTCTTCCGTTTTCTCTACAACTTGAGGTTTTCCCGGCGGTCCCGGATAGGTGGACAACTCAGGCGCACGAAAGAATTTTATGTTAGGATTAGTAGGCGTATCCAAACGCAAATAACCACTCCATGATGACTTTCCATTACGATTGCTTGCTACACAGGTGTATAGACCTTCATCTTCATTTTTTTGCAATTCTACTATAGTTAAAGAGCCGGTTTCCGTTAAATTTCTGCGTTCATGATCGTTTACATCGATAGGTATACCATTCAGATACCACTGTACCTGAGGCATCGGAGAACCCACCGTGCGACAAGGTAAAACAACAACCGATTTTATGGGCAAAGTTTGATTAATTGGTCCCTGCTCTATAATAGGAGGAGGTAGTTCAAATTGTGTATCAACCGTAACTACGGTGCGGCTGCTTACACTACCCACTGCGTTTAAAGCATTACAAACAATAACCTTTCCCGAATCTTCTCGAGCAAATCGCAGTAACGATAAAACTGTACGTCCTTCCGATGTTAGAGACACTTCTACGCGGCCATCTTTATAGCCAGGAAATAACAGAGAGCTGTTACCTTCTAAAGACCAATAGATTGTTGGTTTAGGATAACCATTAGCTTGGCATTCAAATAAAACTTCATCACCTACTTCGACTAATTGATTTTTCGGTCTTAAAATGAATTTAGGGGGAGCTGAAAACGGATGAAAAAAATTAACCATATGGCGCATAAGAAATAATAATTTGAAATTTATTTTGAAAGGATGTATTGGAAGAATATGCTCCATTGACAGGTAAAAACAGGGGAGTTTTACACATCAACCGAGGACACAAACATGACCTACCGTGCACTGTTAAAATACCCGTAGCTGCTATAGAACCTACAGCATTATCAGCTTCGCAAGTGTATTCACCCATATCATCCAAGATGATATCATCCAATTTTAAGCTGCGATCTTCCAAGACTGTAACACGACCTAAAAATGTTCAAAAAATTTGTAATGAAATATTTATCCGAAAAGAAAGCTACGTCAATGTCTAAAGTACATAAGAATCGTGTAGGGTGCTATAAATAGTGAGCTTGTTGATGGACTGATTGCGACGTTGGGAACTTTTAATGCTCACATTACATGCTTTTAAGGATTAAAACTTCGAGGCGAAACCGGTCTCAAGACCGAAACCGGTTTAAGAGATGAATTCATAGAATTTTTCGATTCCTATCGAATAATTTTCAAAAACCGAAAATTCGAATAAGCAGGACACAAAACCATTCCAAATTGCAATAGAGTTGCAGGACAAAAATTAACGTTTCTTAGTAATATTCGCATTTTTTTGCAAAAGCCTTAACTTTTGTAGCTAAAGAGAGTATTTCATATCACTTTTATTATATTCCATTAAAAACTTTTTTTTTTTTTTTAAATTTGAATAGAAGATTAGGGCATTAGGACAGAGATTGTTGACCGCTTGCTGAGCATGTGTGGTTTACAGCTAATTGACACAAAGTGTTTTAGGATTAAATGCAGAAAAAAAAAGAAAAAAGAAAACTATAAACACAGGAATGACCGCAAAGAAGTTTCATAGTTAGGCACAAATAGTAGAAATGCATACATAGAATGATGAGTGAATTAAGTAACTAAGGACAGGTGGGAAAATGAAAACATTGTAAAATATATGTGCATAGCTCGCTACGTAGATATGAATACATTTAAAGGCTATTTTGTAAACGTACGTAATGGCATGTTTCCACCAGATGCAGTACGACGCCACAGGACATCCGGCAATGGATCACCGCCGATGCGACATTGAAATATCACCGACGAACCAACCACAGCTGTTTGATTTTGCGGCCCGCGTATTAAAAAAGGACGCACTAATGGGCAAAAAGAGACAATAGAAAAAGAATATACAAAAAATTAATTTAAATATTAATTTGCATAAAATAATTTTTTTTTTTTTTTTGCATTTCTTACTATGAACTTTCAGGAAAGCTGTAGTCGATTCGCGCGTGCCCACTATATTTTTAACTACACACTGATAACGGCCGTCGTCAGAGGGTCGAGCATCTTGTATAGCTAGGTTGCCGCCATCCACAATGCGTATTCGCTTATTGCCAGTTAAACTCATTGTTTGTCCATTTTTACGCCACAATATTTGTGGCTCAGGGGAGCCACGAGGGGCACCACATTCCATCAAAACCACCTCGCCTTGAGCGACACGTGTATTTTGAGGTTCCAGGCGGAACTCATCTCGGAGAACTGTAAAATGATTAGAAAAATATCCATTTGAATTGAACTTCCAAAGTAAAACAAGTAAGAAAGTTTTTTCCTTGTTTTGGTGCAAACCTTTTTCCAAAGGACTTTTTAAATTGGTGTGATTTGTGGAGTCTAGATCGAGATCAACCAGGTCTAGTATGAAATGTGGTATGTGGGTATAGCAATTATGTCCGATTTTGAAAGCTTTTAAAGGTAGACGGACTGACGGACACCCAGGATGATTTTAATTAATAACTTGATGCTTTGCTGCCTGTGCAGTACTAGAGCTATATTTCTAGATATTAGAAATGGAGTCGAAAATCTTTCATTTTCTCATCATTCATTAATGGATATAAGACAGAAAAAGCAAACATTTTTCCTAATAACTATATCATATATACAAACTTAATATACCCAGTATAGAAAACGAAAAAGAGCGTTTTTCCTTTCATGATCAAAATATAAATACACTCCGCGCACGCTAGGGATCTTTCGTGAATGGAACAGCAACTTCAGACAGTATTTGACGAAATTTTCGCAAGTGTCTTCACGCAAAGCAAAAAAATGCAAGTTTTATTGAATATGTTTTTGAATGATTAATGAAAAAACTCAAAATTCATGCTAAAATAATATTCAAATACATATATATATGTATATATAGCAAACTGATTCTCATGTTTATCATTCATTTGCAGTTTATTAGTTATGTACTTTTCTCTTAATTGAGAAAATGTTTTCGGTTTTACGATAAATAATAAAAATTGTAAAATAAATGAGAAAATTAATTATTTTTTGTCTGTTTTGTTCTTTAAAGTCTATTTAATTATATTGAATTTTATTTTTTTCACTTACACGCAACTTGTAATGTGGCATTTCTAGAACGCGCTACTCCGAATTCATTTTTAGCCTGACACCAGTATGTCCCGGCATCACTTTCGCGACGTGAATGAATGACCTGTAATGTAAAAATAAATGTAAAAATAAGATAACGAAAGCATCAGCAAATTGGTTGCAGCACATTAAAGAAACTCATTAAAAAAAACAAATTGTTTTTTTGAATATTCGGTTAAGCCGATTCCTATTCTACCTTATTCATCTATGATGACGTATTTGGAAGTATTTCTGTACTATCATTACATTTCATGTTAACGGCAGTCTGATTGGAGGCCTAAGTTGTTGTTATAATTCAATACAAATTTAATTTGCCACCCGCACCAAGTTTTCCAATAATTCGAGTTTGACGGACGGACCGACGATTCGGAATCACATAATGATAAAGGTTTTAAATATCTAACGACCGTTCCAGACGTATATATGTGTACGCATATATGTGCAGGCTGGTTCGCAAATCAACATACTCTCGTCTTGATAGATATAAAAAGAATTTAATTTAATGTAAATCACTCCATCGCAGTTTAATGTTTGTTCGTCTGTCTGGCTGTCTCTGACATTCATTTAGTTATTTTATCACTCTTAACATCAGTGTTTCACAAACCAGTGTAGATATTTGGATTTCCATATATTTCATTTAACTTCACACCATCATCTTTAGCATAAACAATTTTCAAATAGTCATTTTTCGAAAGTTAAAAAAAATAATTTTTTTCAAGAATATTGTCATCAAAGTTACACTCAATTCATTTGAACGTTTTCCGTAATACCGCTCAATCCGTGCATAATCACCTTAAAGGTTTCCGACCAAATTTCTATAAAGTCACACTAAGTTGATAAAGCTATATTTACCGGTACGCCGATTTTGGACGTCAGTTGACATATTTGCATTGTCAAATCTCCTAACCACTACTACGACATGTTTTTTACTTCAAATCCAACATATATTGTTGCTATCGATAAAAAATGTTAAAAATTTCTTGAAAAATTTTCGTAAAATTATCGCATGGAGAATAAAAGTTTTTGTGCTGTTCTTCTTGTCGTAGTGCAGACATCCCAACGAAATATTGAGAAACACTGCTTTAAAACTTAGGTGGTTTTTTTTTTTTTTTAGTTTTTTATGGCAGAAGTAGAATCTTTTATTTTTAACAAAATATTTGTGACATTTTTGTAACAATCCCAGACAAAAGCTTTTGAGCACTACAATTAAAAAATGTTGAACAAAAACGTTTAGAACAATGTGTGTTTTCAATAACTTAACAAAACTTGATTATTTACAAGGAAATATGATAACGATTAACAGGTAGCTTTAAGACTTAATGGATGTATAAAATTATTTTTAAATCTGTTTTCATCGTTAAGTAGTACGCGTCTATAAAGTTTATGTGTTTATTCTTATCGCATAATGAGTAGTAATTTTATTACTCACATATAAAGCTCGACAAAACAAAGATAAACAGTATATTGGTGCTTAATTAAAGTGCAATTCAGAAGTTGCATAATAATGTCCCTCTGTCTGTCGCCTGCTGTGGGAATATTTGACTTTTTAGTTTAGAGCTAAGTCCAAAAGTGGGCGTATCGATCGACTTGATCTCCGTATCAAGCACGTACCTATCCTTCGATCGATAACATTGATCTGAAATTCAACGGTAACAATTCTCGCTTCAGTTTATTTGAGCTACAGGGATTTTCCTTTCCACCAATCGAAGAACGTCAAGCAGACATTCATCAACCTATCCAACTTTTCTTTAATTTTTCTTTCATTCAAGGCGGAAACAGTCACGGAAGGCAAATGAAAGCGGTCTGATTATTAAGCGACGGCGGTAACTGCTTGAAGTGCAATTTAAAACAATTAATCAAAATTAAGTATACGAAAGCGCTTACAGTTACGATCAGGTAAACAGACATGCCTAAAGACATATAAAGAGAGAAAAACTGACGTTGTTTGTTGTATGCAAGAAGACTAAAATAAATTGAAAGCTCATTCGCTAGCCCGGCAGCTCTAAGTGACTTTGGGAAATAAAAAGTTTGGCTTTGGGACTTGACTTATGTAAGTCTTGATATCCTATTTAGCACAGTGTGTTTTGAAAGTAGCTGGGAGGCAGTATTGGAACCAAATACATTTCAAGCGCTAAACATGTACACAATTACCATGCAGTGTGACAACTTTGATATCTGCTTGCGATAATAAATAATCGGAAAGACTTTCTTGTACTATCAGCGACTAGTGAGCAACGATTTAGTTTGGGATTTATACTCTAAGGAGCAAATCGGAGGTATGCGATCGAACTTTCTTAGGGCAGCTACTTATCGACGCCTAACAATGATATTACGAAAGCGCAATGCTCGCCATTTGTAGAGCTTTCACAATTATTTACCCGATTCCTTTGCGAAAGCTTACTAATGATGAACTGAACAAAGCAGAAATGTCGGTTTACAACCATGGCAATAGATTATTAGTCGATAAGCATCGATGACAGAAAGACCTTAGTGCAATCCCATCCGAAGCACCTGGTTTTCGGCTGCTACCCCGCAAAGTGGACCAGATCGACATTTAAACAAAGTTATTCGTGCCAGCTTTCGCTTTTGGTTGAATCTTGTTTCTTGCATGGGCAACCGTTACAATCAAACCGATAAAATCAATGAAGACATGAAAATGTCATGTCATGTGAATCGATTTAGAAAAAAGCTTTTACCCAATTAATACTAAAGATCACAAACTTTCTTGCGAGAGAAAGCTTGGACACATCCCGATGATAATGTCCCGGGCCGCAGGTAGGTTCCTCACAATTTATCTCTTGCTTAATCAATATGGTATAAAATCCATATCGTATATGGACATATTTTATTTATTAAAATAAACCATTAAGTAAATCATAGTTTTTTAACTCAACTGAATGCAAGGAAATACTTCATTAATAAATGCACCTGTAATGTGGATGAAAATGAGAAAAAATAGCACTAAACGAATTTAAGCCAATATTATGATTGGAATAACATAAATTTAAATAAATGAATGAAAGTTAAAGCATTAAAGAGCGAGCAGAATATTCCGCAAACCAAAATCCTTTATAAAAACGATTCAAAAAAACCATTTTTGGTTTCTTTCCTTTTTTTTGCATATGCTTATCCAGCCATGTGTTAACAATAAGCGGTTCAGCATTACGAATTTGTAAAAAGTTGAATATATTCAATTTAAAATTTTATTAAAAAAAAAGAAACTTTACCTTTAAAAAAAATAAATCGCCAGAAGGCATTAGTATGCGATGTGAACCGGAATCGGTTTTCAGTTCATGGCCATCTTTAAACCATTGTATTGAAGGTGTGGGATTGCCCTCAGCTTTACAATTAAATGTGAAGGGATCATTTTTCGGTACTACCATATCCATGGGATGTTCAATGATACGGGGATTTTGTGCTGCAGAAAAAAGAGCGAATAAATGCATATCATTATCAGGTTGTTCTTTTTTTCGAAAGTTAAAATAGTTAAAAAGTATCTTATCAATTGTATTGAAATTTTATGACGTCAATAACAATATAAGGCTGCAGATGGTTTTCTAAAGGAAAAGTTAAACGTTAAACACTCTAAATTCCTGAACTCATTTTCAATTAATTTTCCTTCTTTCTCTTAGTATATGATCCCCTTTTAACACAAGCACACCACCACTCACTACTTATAGCGTTTTTTTTTTTTTTGCTTCATTTTCTTTCGTTTGAAATTCTTTTCATGCTTAGATAAGACCTTTTGTGCTGTCTTTAGCGGCTGCCTCACGCTCTTATTTACTACATACATATTATACTATACCATACTATACGTACCTATGTATATGTGTATGTATATATAAAGTTTTCTTTACTTCGAATAACGTTTACTCAAGCAAGAGTAGCACTTTTTAGGCTTAGCCATAGCGCGCTATACAGTCTTCTTTCCATTAAAATGTGCACACAACAATAATAGCAACAATGAAAAATTGTAACAGCCGACAAAAGGTATTAATGCTATTATTTTCGATTTAAAAACCATAACTGAGCTGCTGTTAAACACTGTTCAAGCATCTGAATGCAAAGTCATTATTTACTTTATGCTCTATGCTCTATGCCATCATCATGCCTAACAATGTCCTTTTGTTTTCTTTTTCGTCTTTTCGTTTGTTCCATCATCGGCCATATTTTGTTACATTAAGCACCTATTCAAACCAACTTTTGGGTAAAATGAAAATTATTGCATTATTTTTTGATATTTATGATAATTTATTTTAGATTATGTGCTCACTGCTCTCTCCCTCTCGCTCTGCCGGACCGATTTAACTAGGCTTTTATTGAAAACTTTTCAGAGCCGATTTTATTGCTTAAAAAAAAAAACAATAAAAGTTCTAAAAATGTTTAATACATGGGTTTTCTATGAAAAGAATTATGGATAAATCTTTCGATTTTGTGTACAATTTATATAAAAAAAAAGAAAAAACGCTTTGTTAGCTGAACATGTTTGCGTCCATTTAAATAACCATTAAATGCTATGAAAATCTAATTATCACCCTCTAGGGTGTGATTTTAAAATAAGAGATACGGCATGCTTGTTATAGCTTTTTTTTTTTAAGCTTTTATACCCGTTTGTCGGTAGATTAAATGTTTCAAGTAAAGGACGGAAATTAAATTTCTGCAAAATTTATTGCAAACGGATGAAACTATTATTGTTTCTTATAGTCTTCGTTCAAGTGCAATTCTAGAAAGACGATGTCGGCGAGATGGGAATGACGTTTATTTGTATTATATGCGATAAGGAGAAGAGATAAATGCTTTCTTTTTCATTTACTTATTTTTATTTAATATCTCTACGTTTTGATAAATCCATTGTGTAAGTGTTTGCAGATTTTGAAAATCTCGAACCGGAAATTGTACTTTGCCCGACCTTGTACCTTGTACCTTGAAGCGTGCTTGAAGCCATTCTTGAAGATCATAGATGTCTTAAACCATTTTGTATATCTTTTAAGGAGGAAGCCACTGTAGAAGTTGCAGAAAAAAAATTTTCCTTTATCGACTTAATAGTTGCTCTGAAACTTCTAGAGTATAAAAAAATAATTCATTAATTGTAAGAACTTTTTTCCCTAACATTTGAAGATTTGCATCAAAAAGTGTATCGGCGTCAAAAGACAAACAGCTTAATATTTTACTCGGTGTTTCCTAACCCTTTTTTTATACTCTTCACCGAAGGAAGAGGGACATACTCATTTTGTCAAAACGTTTGCAGTACCCAGAAAGATTCCTCAGGTACCTCATAAAGTATATATTCTCTTGATCTACTCTCGTTTTTTCAGTTTTTCTAAGAGAACCGTGAACATAATTTTCTTACTTGTTTTTCTTTTAGGTTTGTTTAGCGGAATGGTCCAGGCCTCTTGACGACAAAGCCATTGTATCCATTTACCTCGTTTTTTTTTTTTTAATTATTACTAACTGATTCCTCGAGATTGAAAAATGCTTGTGTTTAAGATTTGGCGACCCATGTCCAGAAATGTGTATGTCTTTGAAGAGTGTTCATGTTCATTGAATACCATTTGCAAAGAAAAACACGCTAGCTGAGTCTAAGAGGATTTATAAGAAGTCACTATTTCTGACAAGAAATAAAGAGCTGGGGATGAAGCTTTCGATATCAATTATGGATTCGCCTGTAAAATCTTACATTTTCTTGCATTTTGCTACACCTGGAGACCAACACTTGGTATTCTGTCTTTCACACCAATATCAGTATTTGCTAGCAGACATCACAAAGCATTTTTACGTAGTCCTGAGATTGGAAACCATGTTTTAAGAAAAGGTGTATAGCATAGTTGAAAACTTTGAACGCACTTTTCTCCAGACATGATCTTTTGAAACGGTAACCATATTAATTCGAATGCCTTACAATATTGTTAAATTAACATTTTGTAGCGAGGCTAGGAGAGATTTTTAGTATGTTAACCAAAACCACGCTTATGAAAAAAAAATTATATTTTCCTTGGCCGAACATTGAAGTTGTTTCAAATTCGAAGTCGAATTTGCTTTCAATCGCTTATGCCTAGCAATCCCACAACTATCTATATTTTTTAATTCTCCCCGTTATTCGACTAGATATTAGGATGCAGATTAAATACTTTTTTCTTTTTTTCATTCAACTTTGCAATAGTCATAGTGCAGATGAGTTGTTGTGTTCAGAAGGACACTCTGAATCAATTTAAGCTAGTCTGTCCGTCTGTCCCTTTATCTGTTGTTTTTCTGTATTCAATTTACAATTGTTGAGATATTTTGATAAAATTTAGTACACTAACGTGTTTCGACCCAAGACGAAAGCTATTCAAAATGGTTTGGATCGGATCACTCCTTCGACCACTTGCCTCACTTTTAAGAGCCGTTATATGAATACATGTAGGATGATTCAAGGTATTTATTGATGAGTTATGGTCCACTATAGTATTTTTACTTATTTATTTAAAAAAAAAATGTCTTTTTATCCGTGCAAAACCTACCGTTTCATTGGAACATTAGCCAGTCACACAAAAATCGAAGTTTTCCAAAAATCCTAAGTATTTCTCTACATATAGCAGTCTAAATTAAATGTTCTTTTTCTTCTTTTTTTGGGGTCAAATTCGTAAAAAAAAACCACCTAGGCAGCAAAGCACCTTTAATTGAAAATGCCTTGAGTGACTGCCGAACAAAGCCGACAGTTCACTTTTTTAATTTACAGAAAAAGAAAATTTTTTATTTTTTTAATGAGCATACAAGCAATCACTATTATTTCAATCCAGCTAATCTCAAACAAACAAAAAAACGCCTTACGAGAATCGGCTCCGTATTTCCATTTTTTATTATTTTTAATATTCTGCTACCTTTTCTTGTATCCCAAAAAACTAAAAACTCCTTAATAGCCATTATGTTTTCAGAATTTTGTGCAAAATTTCAAAAGGCTTTTTTTTACTCTCTTCAGTTTGAAGCCGAGAAGAGGTAAATACTTCGCTTACAAATAGTAAAAAAAGCTCTATATTTAAGTCTATTAGACGTCGTTAGGTTGTCTTCTGCGTATGTATGTATTGCATAGTGCAACTGTGCTTTATTTTATGTATACTATATGTGCATACGTAAAAAAAAACATAATGACATCTAATAGCTTTGAATGATAAGCATAACATATTCATACTAATGTATATACTAATAAAAATATGTATTGTATATGTAGATGAAGATGTGAAAATTTGTTAAAGATCATGTACGAATATACGCTATATTGACAACATTTGCCAATTTATTTTATATAAACATTTTTAAATAAATTATTTTTAACAGTTTTTTTCCTTCTTTTTCCTTTCTTTACAATCATAAAACCACACACAAAAATTTTTACCGCAATCCTATTATAATAATACTTCACTAGTCTTATTAACTTTGTTAGTTGTATATATATATATATATATATATATATATAGCAAACCAAAAAGTATGTAGTTGCTTGTATATGCCCGTGTCTTTGCGTCTGTGCATGTGTGCTCCGAAACTAATATATTTTTATGAAGTTTTAATGCAACTTATGAACTCTCATATACGGAACCAAAAATTATGGAGAGAGAGGAAAAAGGAATAAAAACCATTCGAAAAAAAACTTAGTATCTAACTTACTGTCTATTAGGAGTTTGCGGTAAGAAGAATATATTTTGAAAAATTAAGCGTAATTATGTTGTCGTTTATTTGCTTAGTTGCACAGCACTTTTCTCGAAACCTTATAGTGAACATAATTAAATGAAAATATGTGTGCAGCAAACAAGAAAGGTATTATATGTTGATAAGAAAAAAAAAGAAGAAAAATCATTTTAATTAATTAAGAAAAAGCAAAACAAAAAAATTTGGAATTTTCGTTTTCTTTTTCAATGTAGAAAACAAAAAGGAAAAATTCAGTCGACGTGAAAGAAATTTTTACAGCATTAACTTGAATTTCATTCTAAATTGGTTTCTAATAAGAAGGCTTGCCCGTTCAGGCGGCGTCTGCATCATCGAAGTGGTACCCTTACATCAAGTCACTCTCAGTTAATATCATTTTTCAGGAGAAACATTAAAAAGTATCATATCATAAAAGAAGAAAATTTTATTACTATTGTGACGACAAAAGCACAAAAGTAAAATTATTTAGAAAAAGGATCTCAAATAAAGCATTAGATAGCTGTAGCCGTTATCTTTTATTTATCTAGAAATGAACTGAAATCACTTTAAGTTCAATATTTATTTTTTTTCTTTAAGCCGTTATGGTTTATCTCTTTTGACTTGGAGCCATTTGCTTCATTAGTTGTTAATTTGGTATTGCTTTTTGGGAATTTAAGTAACGAACTGCCGAAGGGTTGACATTTGTTTTGTTTGATAAACGGACAAGGAAAATATGTAGAAACCAAAACAAAAAGAAGCGTTTATATTGAGATAAATATTTTCCCTAAGGTTAAGAAGAAGAGAATAACTAAATAAATTGGATTAGTTCAAGGCGCATATTTCATAAAATTAAGGGCATATTGTTTGCACAAAGTACAATACAGACATAATTCCCTTTAGACTATATCTGAACAGTATTGTATGCCTTACGTCCGAAATTATGGTTTACATAAAAATAAAAAAAAAATTGTTTTTTGGATTAACGGAAATGCTGCCATTTCGTTACTAGGCACTTAGTTAATGTATTTCTTGATAGTACTTTCATCAAGAGAGAATTGCAAAATGAAAGCAACTAATATTCAAGGAGAATAATAAGAGTCTCCAATAGACGGTGCAGTATAAAAATGCAAGGAAATTTTCCGCGTGATACTGAGACTTGCAAGTGTCTAAGAAATTTGTCATCAAGCATTAATGGCACGCCCTTTGGACAATGGTTTGGAAATACTTAATTTAAATACTCATAAAACGTGTTCCTATCACAGAGGTAATTATCACTCTGAAAGCTCTTGCCACCATTTTACCCTTAGCGTGCATCTGCAGGGGTTGTCGAACACACTCATGGCTCTTTGCCTTATGGCTGCGGATGTCTGAAAGAGTCTTAATTTTCAGAGCATTGGTCGATCAAATGGGCATACCCTGCACTTTGCAACGCAGCATGAATGGACGTATGCTTTTCATATTTCGTACGTCCTTGCTTTTAGCAACGCAAGACGATCAATGAATGTAGTCTAGGAGCTTTGCAATTTATGCCCTGGGGTATGCTTAGACCCATTCATATTATTGATTTAATGCACAACATTTCCAGATAATTCATAACACACGGCATACAACACGACACAACAAATGTTAATAGATTTCGTTCGCCACATTGCATAATTTATATTAAGACGCACATACAAAAACATTATGTTTTCTAGTTATTTGTTCAGAGATATGAAACAGCCTTTGATATATCAAATAATACCATCAATAAAAATTCTAAACCTAAAGCATATTGTGATCGTTATCATTCGTTGATACGTTGCAGCTCGCAGCATTATGTCCACATATGTATCATCTATTTGTTCCTGATTCATATTACGTACGCATGTGTATACATCAATCATATATTCATTTATTCAGTTTCACTTTAAAAAGACCTTTTCAACGAAATATAATCATGTCGCATACAATGTACGTATGATTAAATACAAAAGACCGTTTGGCATAAAACAGCAGCAGCATTTGTTAACACAAAGCGTAGCAAAAATTCAATTAACCACGTAAAGAAATTATGAATTTCAAATTATTATCAAGATATATAGAAACGATAAATTGAAAAAAAAACGAGACAGAAAAACAAAAATGAAATTTAATTCAAATCTCTGGGTACCAGCTATTGCTTTGCGCATATTGTTCCTTCATATTTAATAATGTATTCATATGAAAATTGCCCACTTAACCGAATGCTTTTGAGAACACATTTACATTTAAAAGAATATATGTAAGCGTAATAGGCTATGTGAGCATGAGCGCCTCGTGCTTGCTTTTTTTCTAATATGACCAGTGTTATATATTTCCTGTACCCGCAACATGGTGATAGTGAGAAAGAAGTGGCGAAAAGGAAAGAGATGTGAAGTAGCCATAGCCTAGCGGATACATGACCGGAACGGGTACATGAAAGTTACGCCTTTACCGACTGGGCACTACCACTAACTATATTCTAACGCGTTTGAACATGAACCCACAAACAGGGACTTCGTAAATGTGGCTCTCGTCTGCTTGACTATTCAGCCGCCTATAAAGTCAAAAAACTATAATGAAGCATCGAAAGCATTTGGAGCAATGTTGGCAAAGACGTTACCCTATTAAAGAACCACATTCAAAGGATAACTTATAGAAGCGTTTTAAGATATTTTAAATCTTAAGCCCAAAGTAAAAAACACCCTCGTTTAGCTTGCATTGCGCACACTTGATTAAATCTCTAGTCTTACTTCTATGGGAATCTCACAGGGTGTCTCACAGGGGTATATATACATACACAGGGAGTATAAGGAATGATAACGCAAACGTATAACAGAGTGAATATTTACATCAAGTGTCTTGTTCGACTATTATTTTAGGGAAGGACAAAATCGAATATCCGGCATCCTGGTGTTCACCATTTCAAAATTTTATCCTAAATACCGCGAGCAGATCGCTGATGCATTTGACCAATTAAAATTATCTGGAGCAATCTTTATTTTTCATGCCTTTGCCTCGATATGGGCGATGTGTTCTTGTTTGGGAGATGAAAGTAAGGAAAGTTTTTAACGAAAAGCTTTGTAAAAATGTGGTCGTGTTTTTGATAGGAAACCTTTGTCACATATTTTTTTAAAAAATATTATAGCAACTTATAAAATAATTATGAAATTTTTTTTGAAGCACACAAAACTAAGTCTTTTTCAAAACCTACTCCACCTTTTAAGCTGATCAGAAGAGTCAACTATCTACAGATCTTCGGATGTCTCTTCGAAACTAAAACGTTCGCATATTTTTTCTTTTTCTGCGGAGAGTCAAGAAAATCAAGGTTCTTAAAGAAAAAAACAAGTGCCGATACGCCTGCCTGCTAGTGCTCCCGCTCCTTTCAGTCCTTCAATTTATTTCTTTGCCATTTGATATTTAAGTCTTCAATATGGAATCGGAGGTTGACCTGGATTAGTTGTTTCCTACAACAAAACTTAACTTTTTACGGTCAATGTGTGCGTGAAACCATACCAAAATATAAAATTGTGTAATTGTGTCTTTCTTTATTTTCAGATTTCCTAAAGAACAACAAACTACCACAATCGCCGATCGCAGATATAAAATTGTAGCAATAGTTGGACAATTTTTACATAAAAGAGAAATGATAAATTTTTGAAATTTATGTTAAATATTAGCGAAAAATAATCCTTTTAATTCGATTTTGAACGTTTCTTGCGTAACATTTGGATAAGAAAACGTGCGTTGATGTCAACGAATAATGTAGCCGAAGATATAAATGAATCTTCTTTTTTTCGTTTCTTTTTGTTTTTTTTTTTTCTTGTTAAAATCAAAGTTTGGTTCTCACTCATTCACTTTTGTTCAACATCCCCCATAGGGGTATTGTTTTCCTTAAGCAAAATGATTGATTTCATGCCAAAGTGATTTCAATCAAAAAAAGGAAAAAAAAATTCTGAGAATTTATGGAAGTGAGGGAATCAAAAGGTATATCATATAAATGTGCAAGCAATAACAGGGTCCGTTTTGTATCGAGGCCATTGTGATATCATATGCGAAGAGTTATGACTTTGTTGTTAAAAACTAACAAAGTTTCGATTTAATGAGGGTTCGTTATTGTTTTTACAAGTATCCCGAGTTTCTTTAGTTGGTTAGGGTTGTTTTATGATGACTACACGTCATCTATTTTCTGCAAATTTTTCTTCTTTTTTTCATTTATTTATGTTTGCAATGAGAATTCGGATAATTTTTAAATATTTACTTAACAAATTTTAATTAGTTATACGTTCGAAAAATTTAATAAATTTTAAAACACTGGTAAATAATATTTTGCTTATATTATTAAATATGAAATAAAACTATTTAATTAAGCCATAAATTTCCTAAGGCAGTTTAAAGAGATTTATAAAAAAAAAAAGTTGAAATGTATTCAATATGTTGAAGGTTGATTTACGGATATTAAAAATTATATAATATGTAACTACATATGCTTGCATGTATTCTCATCATTTTTTCGTTTGGAAAAGACACCATAATACATGCAAGCGCCAAATACATAATACTGATAAATATTAATAAAAATGTTCATATTGTTAACTGAGAGGATAATAATAATCCATCGAGCTCTGCTTAATCTTTCTAATGTAAATAAATAATAAAGCAAAAGAATATTCTTTTTATATAAGTTGCCATAATCGATTATGATTTTTTAGTAAAAAGTCTAAAATTTAAGAAAACAAGTAAATCTTTATTATTACTGCGCTATGCGAAGCTATGGATATTGTTCTTTATGATAATTTTACTAATTTTATTGGGGCGATTTCAACCTCCATTAGTAAAGATTATAAGAATGAGTTACTTGAGTTACAATTTTTTTTTCATGTCAGAGTTCATGTCAGTCGCAAAACCCAGTTCGCTACTTCGCTTCCGTTATTTTTCTTTGAGAACAATTTTCTTTTTTTTTTACAGGAATCTTTCTCCCCGTTTACGATAAATAGTTTCCACTTTCGCTGTTTTATAATTTAGTAGAAATATATCGTTCATAAGCTAACGACGTGAGCACACTAGGCTGTACCCACCTCTCTAGCTCTTCTCCCTCTTCGCTTGTCGTTGATCGTCACACAAAGAGGGGACATCCATGATTGATAGGTCATATTAAAAAAAAAAAAAAATTATTATTCTTCACAGATGATCACAAATATCGAACAGTATGCGAAAACCATTGTGGATGTATTTGGTTCTACCGTCAGTAAAAATCTTTTTCTTCTTCTGCAATTCAGTAAATCAAGAACAAATGACAACACGATATTAGTAACAAACTTTTAAAATCTGTTCATTTTGTGTGTTATGCCCATTAGCTATTAATTATTTGATCAAATTTTGTTTGAATCTCGAAACCATTTGTGTGTCATTGTTGAATGAGAACATTTTTTTTCTTTTTTTTAACCTTGTCATGAATCTATTCTTTCATCCCTTCTTGTATTTATATAACTGCTCTCATACGTGTCGCTTGCACTTCTCGTAGGAAGGATTTCTTTCCCACTCTTAGCAAATTAACAGCATAACATATAACATTTTCGGAAAATGAATTCTTGTCGTTGAATTCCACAATCCACAAGTTCCTCACTTGCTTCCTAACAAGCTCCTTACCTTACTACTTAGGCTTTGCTTTGTTATTTCAATTCTTATGTTTTTTTTTTCAAGAACAATCAAACAATGCGAACACAAGCAATAATTATGAAAACAACAAATAACTTTGAGCTATAGTTTTGAATAGAAATCAAAAGCTATCGATGTACTATACGTACAATGCCTGCGCATAGTTCGCTTCAACCGCATATATAATTACAATACAAAATCAATGCCATTTAATTTTTTTTGTTTTTTGCTGAACAATGCTTTAAAGAAAATCTGCAAGTTATTTATCATAAAATCGAATAGATAAAGAATTGAAACCGAATTGTAACCCTGTTGCACTTGTGCACTGTTCTTTAAAACAGTAACGTATAAAGTAAGGAATGGAGCAAAACAATAATAACAAGAGAAGAGAAACAAAAGATTTGAAAAATGAATACCTAGTACGTCAAGGTATGTATGGTATTGTACATGCATATAAATATAAATATAAAAATGCCCTGAAAACTTCTGAATATAATAAATGTGTTTAGGTGTGTGTATATGTGTGTGTGTGTGTGTGTTGTTAGTTTTTGCTTTTTTGCAACCACAAAATAATAAAAGAAAAACTTTAGTTATGTGCATAAAAACCTTCTTCATACATAAGTAACATTAAATACCACCAGTCAATATGAAATTCGTAAATGTTTAGAAAACTGCAATACAAGTAACAGCAGCAACAACAACAAAACAATGAATGGTAGCTTCAAAAACATATCATAGTTATGTTCTCAATCTACGTTTGTCCGTATATTTATGTTGTACATTATATTGTGTGTGTGTATATATTTATGCATGTAATTTTTTTTCTCCTTTTTTTCTACTGTACATACTTTGACTTCCTTGAGTTAGTTTGTTGGTTATATATATATATATATATATACATGTTCTTTTGGCTGCTGTTGGTTTTCTTTCAGTTGAAACTTGAAATTATCAGACCACCTTTGAGCAGTTGTTATTAATGTGAAGGATTTTCTTGTATGGTCTGCACTCTCCGAAAACAAAAAATAAATAATAATATTTGTATAGAAGAAGAATAGTACATTACTTCCCTCACCCTAGGCATATCTCTCTCTATGCATACGAATTTGTTTATTTATATTCCTCTATAAGTTTGACTTTTGAAAATTTTTAAAATCAATACAAGAATAGCTCTTTTATTTATTTATTTAATGCACTCTGTCCGTATATGTGTTACGTGCATGTGTATGTAGTGTCCGGTGTTTGGTTTTGCTTTTTTGTAACGTACGTTACGGTTACCTTGCATCAAAACTACTATTCACCGAGGCTGTGTATTTGCATTTTCTTATTGTGTTTGCTTATACTGCACTATATGCGTTGTAAGTAACTTCAAAGTCTTTCCATGGTTTGCTGACTTTCGCTGACTTTAAAAGTGTGAAATCGTTGCTTGCTTTGCTTTGTTTATCCAATTTACTTAAAAGTACTCTACACATAGTCTTACAGTGCTTTTCTCTTAAGTGAACACTTTTCATGATGGAATGCCTTACGAGGTCATTATTATCACTAGCAAATGATTCGATTTTGCGATCTTTGCCTATAATATATATATGTTATGTACATAATATGTATGCATATACATAAATAACATATAAATATTTATAAACTACTTTTATCTCCATTTATTTATAATTTATAATTTAAACGTTTTCCCCCTCATCCCTGGAAATATAAGCGAAGCGTCATTGTGTCAACTGCTACAGTGAATCAACAATGCTGCCAGATGGCTTCTTTTGCATCGTATGAAGTTCGCGAAATGCTCGTCTCTGACAATATCGTGAACAGGCAACCTATCTTAAATGAAGCAAATTGTCCACGAAATAGCATTAGCGACACAAACATCCGAATATGTGAGTATCAGTGAGTTATAATATCAATTATTATTTGATAGTCCTCACGAGGCTAAAAAATGTACAAGAAATGTGAAAATAGCATATTCAGAGCTTATATATGGTGCACAGTGCACGGTCTACAAAATTTTGCAAGCGGTCCAGAGATCACATGTAGGCTTCACAGACACGGTTTTAAAATTTCACCGAACAAAGCCCCTAGAAATTGATGATAGCTGGATGCAAGCAATTCTAACACCACCAATACATATTAAATCTTAGGAAGCAACGACAATCGTTTGATTTGGATAACAATTAATTTAAGTAAGAACCGACTTCGCCGATTGAATTTCATTCTTCAAACCTCTGTTATTGATGAACTTAAGCAATTTCGGGAATAACTGCAAACAAACAAGTCGCACACCTGTAAGAGAACGATGTGGTAAAATGAGTAAAAGTTCGACTAACCCTAGAAAAGCTTGCACTGTCGGCCAAAAATATGGCTCCTGTGATGGGATTGAAAAGATACCGAACATAGCAAACTGTTGTTGACCCATTGTAAGTTTAATACAGGGTGACAAAAATAAAGGGCATTTTTAATAAACTTATCGTAAACAAGTATAGTCGGACAATGCCGACTATTGAATACCTTACATCAATTCATGGCAGCCTATATACGAATTTGGGCTCAAAACGTGAACTGTGTTTGTCCAAATGTAGCAAAATTAATTTTCGTGTCCAAGATCTTGTTATTCTCCATATTTTTTTAAATATAAAAGCTTACTTTTCATGAAAAGCCCTGCATGTAAGAAAAGAACAGCTCTCGATGTCAAAAATTACCGCTACGTACCAATTTTTATGAAAAAATATTAAGATCTAATCGTTTTCCCACCGCAGAGGCTTACTTTCCGGTTGACAGTTATATGAGATGAAGATCGAAAAGTAGCCCAACGGGTTTATCACACCAACTTCGTATGCTGAAGTATTGGCAATAAGCGAGTTCTTTTGTTCATATAATATTTTAATCAATATGTATATATATACCGGCCGTAAAAGTCGGCCAATTCAATCTGTTCTCAATAGTGTTCGTCCTTGGGTCAAAAATACGTCGATGTACCCAATTTCATCAAAGTGCCCCAAAAATTTTAAAATAAACAAATTTCGAGACTTCAGTAAATTTGTTTATTATATGGTAATTTTCCACAATCACTCCTTTTAAACAAAGCAGCCAAGTTATGTCTGCTAAAAAAAGTTAAAGCAACACATACGCTAAACATTCCATTCCCACAATCAGTGGCAGCATATTTCTAATCGAAAGCTTTTTCATAAATTGTGAATGAAGTCATAAGAAGGTCTCTAACGGATTTTCGAACTTAGAAGATGTGTGGCTCGCGTACTTATTTCCATGCTTAGCGAAATTTGAACTTAATGATGTTAAGTAGAAAAAATTCAAGAATAAATTTTATATGTTAGGTGAAGTTTTAAGACAATAAAGTGTAGTTGAACAAATAAACGGTCGTTTCACTTGTTAATTTTCCTCAAGAGCGCATGCATATCGTTGAACATTACATGTTGCATAATGGACCTACAGTCTCTTCTTTGAGCAACGAGAAAATATATTTTATTTATTATTTAGGAAAACACAATGGAAATCATTTTTGTACTTTCGTTCAACAACTGCTCTGTGTATCGCATGCAGAACGAAACATTTGAGGTACGGGATGCCAGCAAACAGTCAAACTTTTTTTTGGATGAATATAGAATCGTTCGATGGCCAAACAAAAACCATTCCCGAAAACAGGTGCCGGTTTGTAGCTAACGATATCAAGTAAACTCGATTGCTGTCGATCATCGACTCGCTGTAATGATTGGTGAGCTTACAGTTGTATGTATTTTTCTTACTATCGAATGAAAAATCTTTCGATCGTAATCTTGTTACCGACTAACATATTCATAATAGGACCATGTTTACTCGATGTGCGTAGTTATAAGATCGTCTCAGCCTCTTGAACCTAAATGTCCTGTAAAATTTTATTCGAAAAGTTAGATCCCACCACTTTTCAAAGTTGAACATTTTACAAACACATAAGAAGACATTGCAAACAACACAAAATCTCACAAAATCTTACTTTGTATAACTCCCGATGCAAGGGTACTTATAAAGTACGCAATCGTATATTATCAAAATTCATTCCGAAGTAATTTAAATGGTTCCAATACTTTACGTATTTAATTGATGCCCGTAGGGGTTTTTTTTATACAGAAAATGGCTATAATTTTATTTCATCTCCTTTGCACCACCAGCCGAAATGCTGTCTTAAATAATTCAATTACATTCATTTAGTATACATTTGGAAAACTATAAAACAATAATTTGATTAAAAAATACAATAAGCGGCATAACTATAGGCAACAAAGTAAGTCTAAGAAAATGCAAAAAGAAAAAAATACTATGCCAACCAAACCACAACATAGAGCTAACATGAACACAACATGCAAAGAGACAGACAACATGCATAAATGAAATGCATGTTCAGTTCAGCGAAGCTTTTACTCTACACTATGCATTCAATACACAACAATACATTCGACACACAATGGGAAAAAAATTGAAACAAAAACAAAAAAAAGCACATAACTTGATAGAGTAAAAAATAAATGCATTGTTTTAATGCTAATACATGTGCACAATACATGAGTAGCATGTAGTTTTCAAAGGCGAGGAGTAAGAATATAAAATCTATATTTATAGATGTATGTATATATATGTTTATATTGTATGTATTGTAGCTTTCGGTATAAAAGAAGGCTGTTTGTTGTTCTTGTTAAGTTGATAACCATGTACAAATAAATCACATTTTCGCTTCCTTTTTGTGGCGGTATGCGTACAAGCTTTCAGTTGAGTCAATATTGGCAATCGATGCTGTGTGTGCGTATGTATGTGTTTGTGTGTGTGCAAAGTCAAACAACAATGCAAACGCGAACATACAGTTGCATCACACACAATACACAAGTAACTGAAATATTAAGACTAAAACTTAAAAACGTAAAATCAAATACGAACGAACAAAATCTAAGAATCTTTATACCAAGAGAACTAGATATTGGCAAACCTGTGCTTTTGCTCTTTTATAGCGTAAGGGGTGAAGAAGGGCTGTTACTACTATTAAGAGTTAGCCAGCATACAGTGTAGATTTTTCTAAATAAAAAACCAAAAAAAAAAAAAAAAAAAAAATTGAAAAGCCCACCATGCAAGCGAGCTGCCTACTCGTGAAAGCCGTGTATTAGGTATTCATGCATACATTCAATTAGTGTTATTTGCTGTGCCACAGAGTCCACCTACAGGCTATATAACATATACGGATTCCTTATACGGACAATGGACATTGTATTACTTGCTGCGCTGTTTATTCTGTATATGTGCACCGTTTTTGTACTGTTCAATAACAGCTTTTAAGTCAATTGTAATGTGCGTACCGTACCACAATCGTTCTCCTCTATATTTCGCAGCCTTTTACCCAGTACGGGCACGTTGCACCAACGCGACTCTCAATGTTGTTGATTTTTGTAATATTTCTTTATGTTCGCATCTACATATGTTTGATTGCATAAATATCTATGCAAGTGTGCTGTCTGTCCGACCATCTATACACATCCATGCCAAATACGTAATACGTATGTGAATACCAACCACACATATATGGCTACATACGTATATCTATATGCAGGTAGTGATTTTGTTTTCGGGTACATATTTTTTTTTGTTAGCGTTTTCGTGATTATTTTGCCTACCGGCTAATAATTTCAGTTAAAGAAAAAAAAAAACCGCAAATGTTCATTATGTTCGTTTGCATTAATGTTTATCATATTTCTCGGCAAATGTACACACACACGCACACGTACAAAATTATTTAGATTTTTTTTTTTCAATATCTTAAAAAAAAAATTCTCTTGAAAAACAAATGTTTGCGTATCTGGGCTTAAATTCATTAATTATACATAAATGTCGCTATAAAGATATTAAAAAAGAAAAAGAAAAAAGCTCAAACGACAAAATATAGGGGTCATGAATAAATATGTTTCATAATAAATCGTATCTCTCGCTACTGTCAGTCATCTGTATGAGAGTATATATGTTAGACAAGTTGTATATATTAATAGCAACAACTTCGAAAACAACTGTTGTCTTAAGGCGAATTTCAAATACCTATTGACGTAGTTGAGGCACATGTATGAAAATCGCTTAGATTTCGACAAAATTTTGTATTCCTTACTAGTGATCAGGTTTACGCAATCATCTCAGAGATAGCATTGCTCGATAGTTGTGCTCGTTATGCTTTCCTTGTCAACGATAGATTAATTTATACTTACTAGTTCATATTGTGGATGTCAGCAATTACAACAAAAAAACACTAACAAATTTTACACATAACCTAAAGAAGATCGAATGTGTTACAGCAATTAGATTGAAATACCAATAGTCTAAAACTAATGAAACCTGGTGAACTGAGAGAGACACTACGTGTTAACCCATCTACAATGGAAGCGGTCTCGTAAACCAAAGTTGATCAGCACCTAACAGCACCCATAATCACTCAAATATATAAAGAAACACGTATAAGCAGTAGTATTAGCAAGGAAACGTCACAAGAAAGCTCTTTACGCACAACTCGGTGACCTAGGTAGAAACATGCCGACTCCTGTGCTAAATAGCCTAATTAAAAGAATGAATGGTAACTTAATGCCCAACGAAATTTTTAGAGTATTTACAATTAATTTGAGTGCACAAGTCTCAGACTAGCGCCTTTGGCGTTCATATTCGGTGTGCTATCAGCGACAGGGACTTGATATCATTCTAAAATTAATTATTTTATGTACTTCATGTTGCCTTTCACACCATGGTAAACGATTTTTTCAACACGTTCGGCTGAAGGTTTAGTAGTTTATTCAGCTTCCAAAGCCGAGATCCTCAGATGTTATTGGTCTAAAATTTTAGTCCTAGAATTCAGGTTGAGGTTCAGTCTTCAGCGGCAGGTCATACTTTAGTTACGACATGTGGATGTGGTTGTAAGTGCAGTGAAGTCTCTCTCTATCCCACTTATCTATCGAATGCTTTCCCCCGTATTCCCCCCCCCCCCTCCCCCCGCTTTTCTGTCCACCTTCAGCGTACTACACCTATAGGAGGCATCCCCGGAATAGTTGATCATAAAAAAGAGAATGCATGTATAGTTTACCAGTTTAAGACTGTTCTACAAGTTCAGCAAGAAGTCTTCGCAGCATTCAGGTTTCATTTACTGATTTACTCTATTGATTGTTTGTTAGGCATATATATTCTTGTTGTTGAATATGTATGTGACTCTGCCTTATTAAACAGCTTTGTAGTATTTATTGTTATAAGTAATTACAATAAGTTATAAATAAAAAGAATTAAAATAAAATTTCATTTCCCGCAATTAAATATTTTTTTTAATTCGTGACAGTTGGCGAATTAACTGAGTTGCCATAACTAACCCTTGGGAGCTAGAAAATATTATCTGCTGTTTTTTTATCTTTCTACAAAAATTTAAATGATCGTTCACAAAACTAAAAATTAAAACGGACGCGATTACTTTGAACAAAACATACGCTGAAGAGGATTGTGTGCATCGTATGGAATATGTTATGGCTCTTTTTGGATGGAACAAACGGAACAACGAATCGATTGCATTTCCGTCCTTTACACGTGAAGACAAAATATTGATGCGAGGAGCATTGCTGCGGACGTATTTGAATAAATGTGTTTTTGACACTTAATAAAAAAAGACGAAAAATAAATTCAAACTATAAAATATCTACATATGTAATATAAATGTAAACTTGTTTGTATAAACTAATAAATAACTAAATCGATAGATCTGTTGGAATAGTTTTAGAATATCGAACACAATTTTTTTTTCTTGCTTGTTTGATATGTGGGACGTTTTAACGTTCGACGTTTACAACAAAATTAAAACCAAAATTTTGAAAATTTATTTGATTGCTTTATATCATATAAATGTTTCTGTGAATAAAAACGTTGTTCCATTTTCTAAGAGAAATTAATTGAAAAAATTTGCTTGAATTGATTCAAAATTAGTTCCTGTTTTTACAGCTTAAATATAAAGCTCTATCAACGTAGTATTTAACTGCCCTTTTTTGGTCAAGCAAAGTACGCGTATTATGAATTCATATAACATTTTGAGATGATTTAACTATAATTCTCCCTTTGTTCGAACAAAAATGAATGATGGAGAAAGCTGGTGATCCGCCAAAAAATACGACCAACATAAAGGCTGTAAAAGAATTGACTTAGCACTTCTCTTTCTTCACTTTTTTCTTCCCGATCATCACCATGCTCTTACACATATAGAAGGCATCACCCCAGTGGAAAAAGATAAAACTGGGAAGCGCACTATAGTGGGGCACGACCACTTCTGGGCTTCACATACATCCGCACAAACTTAACATACCCTAGTACAACAGGTGGTGTAGGCTATAAAAGTGGTCGTTGGGCATAACATGGAAGTGACAGCTTGCTTCCGCACCTAAAGTAAGGGCCATTTTTTTGTGATCGTTAATCATATGCATCCCTAATGTTTATGACCACATAAACCGTAAGAGTTTTCGATAAAAGCAAAGTATTATTAAAATCGCAATTGCAGGTTTAATGTTTTGTATCACAGAAGGGATACGCTTTTGAATTTTTCCTTTCCACTTTAAGTTAGAAAATCAGTTTGCTATAATTATGAAAAAATCCGTATGTAACCTGCATTTCAACGTATACATTAACATCGTGTGTTAACTTTCTGAGAAATACGTAAAACCCGCTTTATTCTGCAATTATGCATCGTCGACGTAAGTAGAGAGATACCCAAACCCAACCTGGTTACGAATATTCTCTTTTCTATGGCCGGACACAATGAGAATGTTCCCTATACATATGGGCCCAGTGAAGGGATTATGGGTACGAAGAAAGGAAGGCGAGGCGCTTAAGCTGGTGAAGGATATGAATATTATGTATAAATATTTAATATAGCTTGAGATATGTCTTAAGCCTAACATATGCCAGCTCTGTGATGGTAGATATTTAGGATATCCCAAAATTCTCGCAGGGAGTAATTTTACATTCCCAAACTCGGGTTTATAATTAAATATTTTAATCCTTTGTTGATTCATAGAACATAAAACCTATGAAGGATGTTAGAAGACGCATTATTATGGAAAAAGATGTTTAGATCTACATATACGATCCGGAAACAACCTCCTGACCTAGCGAATGTTGTGCAAAAGCGGAACCAAGACTGAAAAAACTGAGCGAAAGTCGCTCTCAAGTCGTGCTTTTCGGTTCCTTCGATTATCTTGCTGTTGTACTTTGTAAAGTTCTGCTTCTGGACCAAATTGTTCATATGAAATGTTCACCTGATTTCTTGAGCGTACTAAGATACACGATATGGGGTTACGAACGGAGTCTGCATACCGCGTAAACGACGTACTAAATTTTATTCAAAAAATCAGCATCCACTTGCTGTTGTTACGTAACGCATTCAACTTTGTAAACGCAAAAAGCCAAAATTATTCGTGAAGATATGTCAAAGAGGGCTTGCCGAAATGCCCCATTCAATCTCACTAGCTTCGTCGATGTTTTGTACTGAAAGGCGACTGGAGTGTTTCACATTGCCAAGCACTAATCGATTCAATCCGCCTACATTTTAGAATTAATCTTTGGGCAACTTATGAGGTTAAATGAGTATTCCTCACCATCTTACGTGTATTTTGGGACTTTTTTTCACATGACCAACCACTTAAAGGACGTTTTAAATACGTGCAACACGTTGATGATCAAGAAGTGAGGAAAGAGTAAGAAAGATGGCGACTGGCCGCAGCCCAGTAGGTCCGTGCCCAATCAGTATGTGTTTTGCCTTCGTCCATTGAGCATTCACTATAATTATGACCACTTATGGCCAAAGCGTACAGCGACTTGAATTAGCGAGCACCGACTTTATAGTCGCAACACTTTTCTACTCAGGTGTGCGGTGCCCCAAAATTGATCTCATTTGCCAGTTCCCGCATCAAGATACACAAAAATCAGTGCAGTGACATATACAGTCATATACGTTAGATGTATATTCACTACCCGCCTCAAATATATGTATAGGTTTTTTTTTAATTACGACAAAGTGCGGCCAAATCCCACGACCATCGACTTGTCGCGACTTTTATCTACTCCACTACGCGGCATTCCACATGCTGCTTTAGGGATTTCATAGTCTCTTCGTTTACAATAACATAGGCTTATGTGGACGGCTACCGCGACTGAAACTATTGCCACACTTATCGGAAAATCAGTTTACTCTCTTTACACAGTTGTCTTTGTACAACTTGATGCTAAAAAAAAAAACAATTCGTAACTTGAAAAATCAGAATAAACACTTCAAATATCATACTTCTGTCATGCGAGAAACTTCTTGCAACTGTCAGTAAACATGTAGACGAGATTATTATTCAGGGAGGTTTAAACTTACCAAACATTTTAAAAGTTTTTAAATAATTAGATTTCATCTCTTTCAAAATAGAGAACAAAAAATTCGTCGTAATCGATACTTTAAGCATAAAATTTTCCTTATTTGATATTCAATTTTTACTGAATGCAAAAAATTACCTCTACACTAAAAAGATTATTTTATTATGTAAAATACCTCATTAGTGTGACTATTTATCTCTCTTTCTCGACCTTTTAGAGATTACATTTTGCCATTTGCATTGACCAAAACAATGAAAATGTTTTAAAATTCAATATCATACAAAAAACAAAAAAAAATTTAAAAAGCAAAAAATGTAAAATGTTGCTTGTTGCTTGTTGCTCTTCTGTGTGTTGTTGGTATTCTTTATAATATCAAAAATAACAACTTTTAAAATCAATGGTGCGTAACAAAGGTAGAGTTTAAATAAAGGCACATACTATACAACGTACAAAGAGATGATCAGGCAGGCGGTATGTTAAAGTATGCTAAACAAGCCATATTATGCAGACAATGACAAGAAACAAAATCTGTTAAGCAAAAAAACAAAAAAAAAAAGAAAATACCAAAACACAAAGTCCCAAAGACGTAACAGGGATGCTCAAACAATGTTTTTTTTAGTCGCAAGAAAATGCAGGCATGCTGCTGAAAGACTACAGAAAAGGTATTTGATCAACATAGAAAAAAAGCACATGCATTCTTAATGTTTATTGAGAAAAACAAGTAAGATAGTAATAATATAAGTAATACAAGCCTTAAAGAGAATTACGGATATGCATCATCTTAAACCAATTTATAGAAATTGCGAACCTTTTGCCTAATGTGTACCTATATGTGACAATTTTGTAAGAATGTTTTCTTTTGGGATGCTTTGTAAATATCTATAATTACCTGTAGAGTAAAGCCGGCGTGTAAATCTAGTAAATCAGACGAATGGGACTCAATAAACTGAGAAGACAGGTATACGTGATTACCATAAATGCAATCAATATGGCACTCGTGATTATATACACTTGATAAGATAAATAGGATTCTAGGTCATGCAATGACCAAGAATACTGCAAATAACCAAATTTCCTTCCGACTTATAACTTGTTTGTGATGCTACTGATAATGCAGTTAAGTTGATTTGAAATTTTACTCTGTTGACGATTGATGGGTCTTTGAAAGATCTCTAAATGCATAGGGCTCGAAGAGGGATTTCGAATCCTATCTTCACCAAATATATATTGCTTTTCAACACGGTCTCTGAATCCGGCGCTAGTCAAGGATATATAAGCTCTTAACCTTGGAATAATAGAGACCAAGTAAGACATAAAGATTAGACATAAATCTCCTGTGCTGTGGCCTTTCTCTCTGCCTACTTCTCTCTAACCAAATCGTACAGGTGTAGAGAACAATCTTTAAGTGATTCGTCATAGAACAAAAATGCCGGCTAGGTTTAGACCGCCCATACCCACCAGCTTTATCTTAAGAAAAGAAGAAAAAAAAACTGAACAAAGCGAAAAAATTAATTTTCGAATATTGAGTTAAGGTGCTCGAATTTCCCTGTTTTTCTGTAGTTAGGTTAGGTTCACCATAAACGCCTTATAATATACAATAACGAGGTAAAAAATTAATTTTTTTGTTTTTTAAAAGCGGAGGTGTTCTCAATTTGTATTCCGCTTGGCCGAATCTTTTGACCCTTCCAGCCCATTTTTACTATCAATCTTCATGTAAGAACCTCCAATGGTTTAACTGATATCTTTTGTCGCGACTTGTGACAACAATAAAGTTTATCACAGACATTACAAAGAGGGACCGACGGACATACTTCCATTTCGATACTTCGATTTTTTTACTGATCAGGGATAAATATACTTTGCAAGGTCTCTAAAACTTCCTACTGTACGTTGCGATCCATTTAACGAAGTGAATATTCCTCCACAGTTGCCTATTGGGTATAACTAGCATACTTTCATCCCTCGGTTATATGCACGAAAAATGACGCAAAATTATCACAAAAGATAAAATACTTCGTGTGGAAGAGATTTGGGGAAATGATTTTCAAAAGGAACCAATTAAATTATTTTCTTCTTTTTTTTTTGACGTTGCTCATACTATGTAAATATTATTATGGTAATCATTTACGTTCATTCTTCTATTGAAAGATGCATATTTTAAATTTATAACTTTCTTTATCAAGAAGCAATTTATTATAAAGAGGTTCTTAGTTCTTTAACTGAAAGTCTTGCGTAAATAAAGTAATATAACTCTCTTTTTCCTTTAACAGATCCAAAGCTTAGAGTTAATGCTGTAACATTATCTAACAACATATATGCAAAAGCTCATAATTTATAAAAGGTTTTTTTAAAGAAAAAGAAAATATATAAAGCAACTTTAGATGTGTTGTGTCTTTTTCTTTAATACACTGAGAGACCCCTTTCAGGCAATTCGTTATATATGAACGCTATAAATTTTTATACAAAAAGGGAAAACTTTACACGCCAACGAAACATGTGAGTAGAAGCAAGAATAACATATAATAACAACAAACAAACAAATTGTGTTTTGATAAGCTTACAAAATCATACAAAGCGCGCAAATAGTCTTGGCACGAAAAGCAAAAAAAAAAAAAGCAAGAAAAAAACAACAACAAAATAAATAAATAAAAACAACGTATGGAACAGAACCAAACGAAAAGAAGCAGAATATTATTTAATGTTCGACCAAAACGAGAATAAAACTAACATCATCGTACATATATATACGCAATATATCTATATACTTTTAGTGGTATAAGTAGTGACTTATATTGTACAAATTTCAAAGGCGGTTTGTTATTTTTCTTCTCTTTTTTTTAGTTTTTTTTCTTTTCGGTTTGGTGGCCACAGACATCGCGTAGCAGCATTAAGTGCAGCAATATTTTAAATTGAATTTCTCTGTGCTGCAAATTGCGGTTGTTTAACACACAATGCACATCCAAATGCGTGTGTGCAAATATCTTTCGCATTTGTATGCCTTTTTATTATTTTTTTTTTTTTTTTAACATAAATCCATATGAATGCAATATTGGGAGAGTATGTGGAGTGACTTAAGTAACGCCTTTTCTCATAATTTCTTGGCATTGCTGCCTACAACCACATTTTCCAAACATACTCACACTCATACTCATATACTCGTGCTCATAGATGTTTACATATGAGCTATGCTTTGTAAAATTAATCTGTAAACTAATAATCCTCCCTATATATATATATATATATATATGTATATACAACGTTTTAATATCATTGTTTATTCATTTTTGTCTTATTTTTAAACTTTTTATATTTTTCAATGTTTATTTTTTATCTTTTCACTTTTCTCATATCCATCCACCATATCAACGGAAATTGAACATATATTAACTTTTACATTCGTTTTCTTGCAATAACGTTGGCCGTACGCATCTCCTTTTAGCGTGAGATTCAAAGTTAATTTTTCAGTTCAGATTTTCGATGCAATCTTTTAAAACCGCAGACTTTGCGCACATTTGCTCGCTACCAAAACTTGAAAAGCCACCATAAACTAAAAAGACATCTTTTTAAATTTATATTTTCATTAGTAATCCCATTAGTTGATTTCGTTCTCAAGCATTTCATTTTGCATTTTATTTCCACTATGGTAACGTATGGGATTTCTAGAGCAATTATCGACTTTTTCGCCATTGACCGTTACAGGTGTTCGAGCATATACCTTATTTCTGTTCCTGCTGGCGTTTATTCGCTTTGCATCCTAATTCAAGTTCATATTCCCTATTTCTTACTTCTCGTTTTATCGTTCCTTTGGGGTACAAAGGTTGTTTTTCAAATGTCAGAGAAAAGTACCAAAGGCACTACGAGTCCACTTGTGAAGAATCACTTAACAGTTGATTGTAAAACCAAATTTAATTTTTACCCCGCAATCCAAAGGCAGCGGCGTACTGAGGTAAGAAAATATTGCATAAAAATATTTCTTACTTTAAAAATATATAGTCTCGGTTTATCATATGTTAACGTAAATTGAAGGAATTAACGAGACAAGTTCTCAATAAAATGAATTGTTAAGAATAAAAAAATGTAATAAACCCAAGTCTTTGTCGGCAACACTAACTTCAGTGTCTTTATTGTCAGCTCCCGATTGCTACCTGAATGGTAAAGCCAGCCAAAAGCCTTGCTAAGCTTACTACTTTCAATAGAGACGAACATACGAATATTGTCATAGTGGCCTCTAAAACCTATAGATAGAATAATCGATTTATTAATAAAAATAATCACTGTTATGAGCAATTTTTTAAAATCCATTCATCTCTGCAGAAAAATATTATGGAGGCGTGATGTAAAGTAAACATACATGACGTTCTTAAAAAAGAAAAAATCTCATGTCAGGAAATCACACTCAAACTATTTTACTTTAGTACAGCCCGCGTATACAGTAATTTTGCCTTATCCTAACTCGCTGTAACCGCTTGTAAAGCTTATTGAAAACAGAATTCCCTCTCTTAACTCTTAATGCCTAAATAAGCTTCGTTAACCATTATGTCTTCTAGGTGAACACATTCTATGCAATACAAAATGCAGTGAAAATGTTGTGTAAAAAATTATTTAGAAATAAATTATGAAAGTTAATATAATTACCGCCGTTTTATTTGAATGCTTGTTCTCTTGTACTTCTTGTATTACTACGTATACATAAGAGCTCTCTCCTTGATTACATATATATACGAAAATATTTAGGTTGTAATTAAAAGCGTTGAAAATAAATGCAAATTTCCAGTAGGGTATAATTAAAAAATTAAAAAAAAACATTTGAAATTTAAATTCAACATGAAAAACTATTCAGACAATTGGAAATATTAAGCCAAAAATACGTTCGTCTTTCTTATACAAATGCGTTTATGTTATTTAAACGCTGCTTACATAGTAGGTCAAGGAAACTTTTAAGAGATTGTTTAGGAGTGGCACAACTTGGGTAATTCCACAGAGAGAAATGCAAGAAATACAAGAAAACTTTCCTGACCATCAGCAAAAAAAAAAACAGATGTCGTCTTTCCGCACGATAATCTCAGACTCCACATATATTTTCTGCCGAGGGATATATTAATGGAAAAAATTCATAACAGGCCTGACTTGGAAATTTAAAGGGAAATTTAATTACTCGTGCGTTGAATGCGAAAATTTCAAAAAAAACAAATCATTCACAAGTAAAATGAATGGAATATAGAACGTTAGGGCGAGTAATTTTGACGTAGGGCTCTGTTAACTACATTGCATAACAGTAGGCATTGAAAGTCACGTAAAGAATGTGTGTTCCATTTTTACCGATTAGCGCAATTCACAGAACTGATTCAGGCATGTCTGCCTATCTCTGTTCTACCTTGCGAAATTATGCTGTGATCACAATTATGTTTTCCCACGTATCGACTAATAGGTAATAAGTAGTGTCAAGTCGACTTACCCGATTTAAATTCCAAATTTATTACACTAAGCAGAATGCTTTATTGCAAAGAATACCTTAAATACGTTTGTCAAGGCTCGAACAATAAAAGCATAGAACTTACCGATCGGGCATTGGCGCGCAGACTACGCCGGTACTGTCGCCATCCCTCTTTCCACAATCATTTCCTTCTGATCTTCACCACTCTCACCGTGTAGAAGACATCTTCCGAGCGATCGACTTATAAATTTAAAAGAAAGCAACAACAACTAACAAGGTCAGCCCACGCGATCGCCTTCAATTACCGAAAAATCCACAATATCTCCAACTTATTAGGCGTAGAAGAAGGCCTATATGGTTTCTGATGAAATTCAAATTTATGTGGAACACACTTGCTACAAAGCTTAATATTCGAAATGTTCACCATCGTTATCTATAGTCTTTCGCTTTTTATAGCGCAGCCCAGGGTTGCGCTCTCAGTACAAGCTTTGTAGTTCCGAGGGGGGGAACTATCAAATCATTCTCATCCATCTTCAACTTTTATGAAACGCTGGTCACAATGTCGACCTGAGCAAAACTGTGATAAAAAGGAGCCAGGTCTAGAGAGTGATCCGCAATCGGGAGAAGTGCCCCGATCAGGTTGAAGGTAATTTCTTGGTTAGCTTTTTCGAGTCGGTTTCCTTTGCCCGTAAATGGTCTTTTTTGCTCAAGCGCGTCACTCAGTTTAATAAGTTAGGCTTGATATCGTTCAGATATAGCAGTTTCAGCAGGATTAGCAATTTGTAGCAGGCGATGCCTTTCCAATCGCAGAAAACGGAGCCCCGGAACGATTGTTGCGCTCAAGAATGAAATATTTTTTATTTCGCAAACTATTTTCTAACTGTAACTTGCTGCATTTTTTCCCAATTTCAGTGAAACGACAGGCTTTAAACAAATAAAATGTATGCAGCACCAACATCAAAGTTAGATACACCCAAAATTTCCGAAAAAATACATGCGTCAAGTATTATAGTTTTATAAAACAATCAATTTCAACACTCCGGGGTTTAAGACTTTAATGCTTCTACTTAGATTTGTAAAATCAATTAATTCGATTTCAGCGTTCGCCCATTGTAATCCAAAATCTCGCAAACATATTATAGAAAGCGTCGTAATTACCCGCATTTTATCGCATTCATTACTACAGCACGATAAAAAAGTAAATTTAAAGAATAAACAATTTTTCCTTACTTTTTAATAAAATCTCCTAAACTTTCCCTTCATTTTTTCGATTTCAATTATTTTCTTAAGCAGTGACATATGAACACTAACAACTTACGTACATATGTATCTAACTTACTTGTACAGAATTAAATAGAGTTATACCCAATTGCATAAGATTTCATTTATTTTATTCTTTATTTATTTTTTTTTTTTTGAAAAATAATAACGTAGGTGATGAGTATAAATAAAATTTTGCTTTATTTCTGAACCCAGCAGCTGCCGCAAGAGAAGAGTTCTTTTTCAAAATTCTCTATGTAATCTATACCTAGGTGAATGCACGCAGCTATGTGCATTGCAATATGAAACGAACACGATTATCCTCGGCTTAATATGGAAAAAACAAAAAACATGTAACTCATAAACATATTTTTTTATGCATTGTTTGCCAAAAACGCAAAGTTTTTCTTTTTTTTGAATACCTTTTTGTGAATGCTGGAGCATTTAACCGTAAAAAAACACATTTATACAAATATTGAAGATTTACTAGTTTAGCTGGCAGATTTCAAACTGCATGTGGTCCTTTTCTCATTTTCGTATTTAAAAAAAAAAAAAATAAACAAAAAAGAAGGAAAACCTATTACAGGGAGTACAACAATTTTGTCATATTCCATTTACAAAATATGTTCAATCTATTTAGCCAGACTGATTGGTCTGTCTGTCTGTCTGTCCGTCTCTCTATCCTTTTGCTAGTCTGTTGTGCAGTGTGGATTAGGAATTAGAACAAGAAACAGTCACTCGAAATGTACTTTCAGACAATTTCGCGTCAATTGAAAATGAAGAGATGTAGCGTAGCCCAGAACTGGAGCAAGCTTCCAAAAATTAAGAGAAACAGACGACGAAAAATTGAAGATTGCTAAGAATCTGAATTAAAGGTTGTTAGTAAGTCCGCATTAACATCCTCTGTGTGTACGAGAGGTCGCTCACATATCTGTGTAAATCATATTTCAGTAAGGACAGAAATTGAGCTAACTTGAGGTTCACATGTCCTTGTCAGGACGACTGTAGATTGTTGATTGCTTCATACGCCCGCCTGTATCGAACATAGTAAAGTAGTGAGAACTAGATGCCTCTGTAAGAGGCATACGTTTACAATAAGCGCTAGGCCTGGGATTGATATCTTTGCAAAATATAACAAAGTCGGGCTGAGTCATAAGCTCCTCTCCTAATGAAATTAAAAAAGAAGTCTGGTACAACTGAAATATTATCCTTTTAAGTAACGATTGCAATAATTCGGGAATTTTGAAAGTTATATTATAAGCACTACTAAATACTAAAGATTACACAATCGAATACCTTGAAATATCAAAAGTATATCTGTCAGGATTTACAAATAGTTTTAAATTTATTTATTTATTAAACCTTCAAATCTCTCACAATAACAAAAATTGGACACTTGGGTACCCCACTTTCAAAATAAACGGCTCAAATTATTATTAGGCACTGCACCCACTTCTATATTCCAAGCAGTACATTTAGTCACCACCTATTTAGTCACCTCACCTCAGATATTTAAAATTGCTTTGGAGCAATTGAGAGGAAAGGCGGGCTTAGTTGAACTGAAGGCTGCGTATTATCCTTAAATGCCTGGCAATATATATGTCCTTCACATAACGCAAAGCTTTAAAATTAAGCTGTACAATTACTGTGTTAGCTTTTGGTGGCAGACTTCGTCATGCCTTTTATCCCCCGTTTAGTCCTTTTTTCCTGTGGCGTCCTACACGCTTACGCTTTGTGACGTTGTCCCTGTTTCCCAACATAATGCGCAACGATAGTTTCGGAGGGTTACCGCCAGACGTGCGAGGGGGTTTTAGTGAACGGAAGTACCACACTGACGTAGGCTTAAAAAAAACATTGTTCCTATATTTACGAAAATTGTTTCCTTTAGCTGTGTCCAAACCAGTGTGTTTGAACCAAACACCTACCAAAAGCCTACAGAAGATGAATATCAAAAAATTGAAATGAATTCTTTCTTTTTTTCAATAAAGGCGCACACAATGCATATGATGCGATGATGAGTGTTTAAATCTCTCTTGTTTTTTATTAAACAAAGAACAGTGATTCAGCTGCATTGAAGAAACTGTCTAAAAAATTCTTATAAAAAGAATTGAATAAAAAAAAGACAAAGATCGCATTAACAATCAAGCATTTCCTTTGACCACACATAATAAATAATGCACCAGCATATCAATGTTTGATTTGCATATTTCCTATTGAAAAGTAATACAGCTCGGGCGATAACGAGCACACTCCTCCATTCATATTCTAATCACTAAAGGAACAAATAAGAAAAAAGAGATAATAACTCAAATAAATATGAAAAGAAGACAAAAAATAAGCTTAAAAAACGAACTTACAAACGCTATATATATATATATATACACATACATACATACATATATGTATATATATAACTGAAGTGTAATGTTGATCTTTAATGATCGCCGTTGATAATGAAATGATGAGAATGAGTGACGCGTCACACAGCATGAAATCAAAAGATGACCAGACATGATATAATACAAGCGGGCTTGTGAAGGCAAAATGAAAGCGAGACTTCAAGTGCTTGTAAAAAAAATGCATTTTTTTAATGCCTTTTGTCTTGCAAGAGGGATAAATAACGCGATCATTTATAACTCGATGGGAGCTGTCAATAATAATTATATAAAAAATTACGCAGTCTTTTCAATTACAAAAAAACGAAGATAAGGAATATTTCGTTCTTTTTTCCCTCAAGTTAAAAATAATATTAATTAAAATCTATTCTCTGAACAGACAATTTATGATATTTTTCGTAATGAAATTATACTAAAAAAAAAACTGAAAGAAGAAACGAAATCTAATGCCTTCAAACAAGTGAGGAAAGTGCTATTGCTTTACTGCGAATCTTCGTCACCCATCATATTAGGTGTTTTAAGTGCATTGTTAAGTGCAGTGTTTTTTTTGAGTCGCTGACAACTGTAGGAAATCTTCAAACACCATTGGTATCTAAAGTAGGTATCATGAAACCGGAATTTTTATCTACAAAAGAACTTTTTATTGTATGATAAAAAATATTTTATTTGTCTGTTTGTCAAGTTGTGGATGTTTCGTCTTTGAAAGTCCCAGGGCCCATGGCCAGTTTAGAGCCATCTATGAGCAAATTCCGATTTTTCCGGTAAGTAAGTGTTCCGCCTTTCTCGCCCAAAGTAAACACTACCATAGTTAAAGGTTGAACTTGCGAGCACTGAACTTGGTAGTCGCGACTCCTTTTTTTATTATTAAATCACGGGCACTTTCATCGTTAATTTGTAAGTGATTTTAAGACGACGTAAATCGAGTTTCGACTTTCTATTATAATTTTTGTCAGATAGCAATTCAATTCCAAATTTCTTAACGGATCGTTACTTCTAGATCCACTTTGTTGTTAATTACAAACAAATTGAATTTTAGCTCTTCAGACTTGGGAAGAAGCAACGCCCTGCTCTCACTCTACAGCAGACAAACGATTGTGCAATTGCAGAAATAGCTCCCACGTTACATGGCGTATATATGCTTTCATGTCTCCCGCACGGTTGCAGATATTGAAAGTGTTGAACGATAAATTTAATACAACCTCATTGTTTTGGATATACGGCAACGTTCCTTTCTGTAGAAAGCTATTTAAAATTGTTCCCTTAAAGTATTTTTAAAAATACCTTTTTGCTATGCACTTTATCCATATATATCATCTATAGTGTTCTGAATTTGGAAATGCTTTGCCAATACCTGAATAACACTGAACTCTTTACACATACAAGCATTTTTGCTATGTCACATATTTCAGAGTTGTTCATTTTCTTAGTGAGAAGAGAAGCACAACGTACGCCTCAAACATATTAATTAAAGGCATTACATAGCAATAGCTTCCAGTCTTAAGTGCACATACGACGCACATGATTGTGCGGTTGTCGTTTTGTTGATTGCAACTTCTTGCAACTTTTTTTTTGTTTTGCAAAAGCTTAGTAGTGATGAGAACATGAAAAACCTGTTGTAACCATTTAATGAATTGTCATTTTTAAATGTACCGGAGACCAGACCAAGATAAAACACCTTTTAAAGATTTAAAAAAAAAAAAAAAATAAATAAATAAATAAAAATAAATAAAGGAAAAAACAGAAAGCTGATAAAAAAAAACAAAATACAAACGACTATTAAAAAGGACAACAAAAAAAGTCCCCCCTTTGTTTTTTGAGCAAATATGAAAACCAAAAACAACAAACGTAAATACGAATTTAATATGACTTTTTTTCTTCTTCACAAGCATAAAACATAAGGAAAAGAGCAACAAAACCAATGAAAACCAAATAAACATTTGTCTCTTTGTGGTGGAAAAGGCAAACATGAACAACAATAACATTGCAAAAGAAAAAAAAATAAATCATATGTTGAGATCATCAACTTCAGCGCAAGAGCCTTCTATTCGCAAAAGACCTTTCATTGGCGGCAGTGTCATCATCGCTTTCATCAGCGTTACTATCGACTTTAACAGCATCCTTAACCTGACTTTCAACGTTGTAAAGAGAAGTTTTACGTTATAACCTTTACACATTTGGCTTAAAACCAGGGATTTTTTTTTTGGCACAATTATACATACACGCATTTGTATGTATGTATGTATTCATACTTTTATTTCGACCTTTTTGGCGTTATTTAAAAAATTCTACATATCTGGCTTCAATTAAATAAAACTCCGTTTACCATGATGTTCTGTAATTCATCAGTTTGACGATTGACGTGTTGCCAGAGTCAAAAATCCCAAGTAGAAGAATAGGGTAATGTTTTCAAAAAAGGATCTAGGATTTGCATTGTGCTTTCCTCTTAAAATATTTATCCCCTACATCAGTTGTCGTACATCTTAGTGCGGAAGTATGCAAAGCACAGAAAAACTTAATAGGGACCCACCTTTTCTTATCAGAGAATCGATCTAAGCTTGCCTGTCCGTCTGTCCATCTTGCTTCCTTGCGCTCAACATGAAGAGCGCAATTTTGTGAATATTTTGCGTACAAATAGTCTTATTTGGATAATTTATGGTTCGTATAGCTTCATCAAAGGGAATAGATATCCAATTTCCCTCACATCGGAAGATTATCATCATGTTTATGGCTGCAAAACAAAACTACACGAACGAACATATTCATTGATGATTTGTTCTCATTCGATTTACCTTTTTTTTAATTTTAACAAAGTAGCTCCAAAGCTACTTGACTAACGAAACTTCTTTTAGATGTTATACGTACATCAGACAGTACAGACATAAGCGTCTCCCAGGCGTAAATTTGCGGTTTCAATTGACGATGTATTATACTTCTCCCCATTTATTCTTCATTCTATTGCTGGAATCTTGCAAAGTTGCCCTCACTGTTAATCCCCATTTATAAGTTAAAAGGTATCTACCTTGATTATCCCATTCATCAACTAACAATTATTTTGCATATTCGACTTAGAAACAATTTGGTGCCGAACAACTGAGCGCAGTTCCGTCTTGTTGCTTATTATGGTTGCAATTAAGGACCATAGTAATAAATCAAACTTTTTTTTTGTTAGCTGTTAAAAAGAAGCTTAGAAAGCTTTGTTAAAGTTCCTCTGATCCAAATGCGTCTACCAAAATATTATTCGCGAATTCATATCTCAGTGCGAGCAACATATTTCGCCGTAGCTGTAATGAGTGTTTTCGGTAAAGGCATTGCCGATTTGCGCAAGCACTTAGTATACTAAAAAAAAAAAATCCATTTTGGAGTAAGTTTTTGTGCAAGTAATGTAAATGTCGGAGATCTATACCGGGTACAGCTTGGAAAAGATTAAATTCTCCGCCCTTATTTTATTATAATTAACAACATCTAGAGCGTATGAACAGCTCATCAGTCTGTGTAAAATATTTTTAAGCCAAAAGCCAGCAGTTAATGCCTCCAGGCCACAATGCTCTCACGAGTCCCCGAGAAGCTCGCTTAGTTTGATAACATCTCCATCTGACATAACTAATAGAAGGAAGGAATGGAACCAGCATTCACTTTCTGCAGTTTTGCAGTTTTCTAAACGCGCCCATCTGATATAACTCCCTGTTATAATTAATCTTCTTTATATAGATTAATAAAGCTTTCCATAGGCTGCAAGATTAGATGTTGCCGCTATTTGTGCGGTAGGCAACCCAAGAAAAACAAACAGCTGACCGTTTGGAGTTAAAGAGAAGCACATTTTCACTGTTAAACAACATTCCAAAAATACTGGAAGCTTGTCGGCCGGGGTTGGAAAATTTCGTACAAAATGTAACACCACCAGATTTCTTTAAAGTCGAAAGTCTATGCAAATAAACCAGCAACTACACGCGCATTGAAAAATATAACTCGGTTTTCTATTTAATTCAAATTTTGAGTACAATTTCGAACACCCTTTGTGCAAAATTAGTTCTTCTCCTTGATCTGGAAACTTAATTCTAGCTATGGTTTTTAGCGTTAAGGAGGCTAGTTTCACATCAAGCAGTTTAAACTTTCCACAATCCAACATAATGCGGGCTTTGATCCGTTGTGCGTAAAGTAAACAACAGTTGCATTTGTGTCCTATTTGGGGTTTTCTTATACGCTTTTTTTCGTTATGATTCCACCTTCTCATGTATCAGTTGACTGCTCCTAAGCATAATTTATTGTAAATTTAAACAAGATAATGGTTTGTTCAAAGGATCTTAAGTTTTTCCTTTTCTTGAAATGACTTCATCTAAAAGAAGTTTTTTCAATATTTCTTTTGTATGCTTACCTCGTTTTCTTTTTATTTACATGTGCATATATTTATCGATCCGGTTACATGTTTGTTAATTGCAACAATTGCTTATGTTATGACATGAAATTTTAATCGAATTTTGTTACGTTTCTTCTTTCATTTCATTGTCCTTTCTAGCCAGTCAGACGTTTCAACATAAACCCATTGAAAAGAGGAAGAAATCATTCCATTTTTTTCCTTTTGTTTTGTTTTTTGTTGTTGTAAGGCTTTTGCATTGAAAATATCTTACAACGATGCGAAGAAGATGCGATAAATGCGTATTTGTATTGCTACCGTTGGGCTCTGCGATAAAAATGTCTTTTCCTCACCGAGACGCATTGTGTTGTAAAATGAATGCTGCGTGTGTGTAAATGGTCTGACCATTTATTTTTTTAAACTCCTTAATGTGTGTTTTTGTTTTTCATTAAAATAACGCATAACAATTTCGAAATGAATGCAAAGGTGCAATTATTACTCCTTATGTAACACCCAGAAATAGATTATCAAGATTTCTTTAAAGCACTCTTGAATGTAGTTGACTAGCTTGAATCGTTGGCTGTCTTTCGAAATCGTTGTAACATCGATTAAAAATAGAGGAGAGAGGCAGAAAACGTCCCCAATGGTGGACCAAAACCAACCTTTTTACTACCCTAGAAAGAACTCGGTGTTGGCGCAAGTACAGGGGAATTGGACCGCGGGGTTTCAAATTATATAACCGTTTGGTTGTTTCCATAAAGCTTAAGTTCTTAAAAATGGGGTAAGCGGAATGCATAGGGGCTCTTACTACATTCACATGAGGCCAACATAATTGCTTGCTATATTTGATAGCAACTGCTACGGGATTTTGTAAGCTGATCAAATTGCTCTTACTGCAGATAAGTGGACATTGACAGTACATTCTTTTCGGAATGGTTTCTTTGTGAGCTTTGTGAACAACTTTTCGGAGAATTACCTGAATTCACAGAAGTGAACGTGATTTTTACAAGAAGGATGATTATCACAAAAGGGATAGAAAGGTGCAGTCAAGTGAAGGCATTAGCACTCCTGGGTTGAAGCTAATAACGCTTCGCGGAATATCTTAGTAATAAGAGAAACAAACCTTTTCACAAACCTTTGTAAAGGTCCTAAAATTGATGGCAGTACTTGAAAGAATAGGCTAAAGGACTAATATTACCATGTTGAAAGGAGCCTGTAAACCGAAGAAATGCACAAATTATTTATTATATTGGCAAAGATTACCTATTAACGAAGAAAGTAAGTCTTTTTTTCCCAGCTTCGGCCGAGTTACTGCGTTAACTGAATTGGCGAAAGATAGGTGCACGAAATACAGCATGTAATGATTTGGCGGAAGGAAGAGCGTTCGCAGCACTAATGCCTATGCATTCCTTTCCTTTATTGTTAGTCGTTGTCGCAAAATATTAAAAGCGAACGTAAAATCACTTTGTTGAGAGGCAAAACATTTTAACGAATAACATTTAGTTAAGAAAAAGTTCGCGAACACATGAGCGCACAGCTTCTGTAAAATCGTTTCGTTTTCTAATTCGCAATAAGTAGGAAAAAAGGCCTATACGCTCCTATAAACAAATAGTAAATCTTTCTTAGAGTGTCGGTTGAACTGACAGAACTAAATAAATCGTTCGCAAGAAGGTGCAAATAAAGGTAAGTAAAAAGTACTGTTGCCCCTATACGACGACTGTAAAGTAATAAAATGCGTCTTACGTACCATGGCCACGATCACTTCATAAAAAGCGAACTGAGTGGTGAATAAAGAATGTGGAAGAGAAACGATGATTAATAAAGCTGGAGAGGCTGGAGAGGAATACGGCTGTGTGCAGAAATGCGGCTGAACTGAAAGATGGATTTTCAAGCTTTTAATCTACCTGTAGAAAGTTTTCTATTGTTGACAAAGGCCATGATTAAATCTATATCCTTGTGTATACAGTATGTAGTTCATCGAATCAAGTAGGTTTTAATTAAAAAAAGAAAGCGGTAAAGAATCTTCCTCAACTTATTTGTAGTTTTTAAAAGAAAGTAATTGACCCCCATGTAAAGGGTGTTAAGAGATTCGGTTTAAGTTTGCTCTTTGCATTGTCTTATTGCAGTTGCTGTCTTCTATTCTTTTGCGGGCGTAACGAATCTATATTCTGATCTTATGAGTAAATTATGACGGCTGTAGCATAAGGGCGGAGTTTTTTCTTGCATTTACGTTAAAAATGTTGAAAAACTTATATCAAAATATGAAAATATAAAAAAAAAAAAAAAATAAAATAACGATGAAATAAATCACACATATATATATATATATATATATATATATATATAGAAAAAAACATGTGAAAATCTTTCCCTTTAAGACATGGCTGCCTTTTCCTCAACTTCTAACTGAAGTAACTTCGCATTAACGTGAAGCATACAAATTTGTTTAAACTTCACCCACACACAGTTTATGCTTAAGCATAACATGCAAATTTTTACCTTTAACAAATTATTACATTTAAGTTTGCAACAACAACAACAACAACAAGAGCAACATGTTAGTGAAAAAACCTTAAGGTTTCAGAGATTGCGGCATATTTTACAAGATTTTTTCCTTTTTTTTTTGTAGAAAGCATATTGTAAGCCTACGCTTTAAAAACGTAAAACATTTGTTACACCTTTTAGAAGAAATTTAAGCAAAAATAACAAAAAAAATCAAAGAAAAATTGAAAAAAAAACTCTATGCAAACAAGAAAAAAATAGAGGAAAACATCTAACAACTCTAACTAAATGGCACGCAATTTTTACTTAACAAGTACACACTTGTGTATGCATTTACTAAAAGTAGTAAATTATAGCGACACAACGCAGTTGGCCCGTTTATAATGTTTGGAGAACATTCATGAAAAAGTGGTATAAATGTGGCATAAGGTGAAAATATCGCACAATCTCTAGTTTATTCGCAAGAGTAAGGTTGCTTCCATCTACACCGTATTCACATTCATACATTCATATAAAACTAAACGAAAGACATGCGTATGTTTGTTAAGAGCGAAATGTTGCACATGTAGTTATCAGACACTTGACATCTAATGTCACGCACAAGTATTAAATTTAAATATGGGCAGGAGAACAATAAACAGGATCTATAAACAAGCAAAACAATCACCTGAGCTGGTGAAAATAATAAAATCATAAAACAAAAAAGAACGAGACTCTAAAGACAACAAGAAAAATAGTTGAAATCATAACAGGTTGCAATATGTGTGTGTATGTATGCTTGTGTGTGTCGATGCAAGTGATATTATGATGATGACGGTGATAGCTGTAAATGTTGTCAGCAGACGGTATCGCGTTCGTTTTTGCAGAGTAGCAAGTATGAATAGAGTAAATTGTTTGCTATAAAAATGTTATAAATCATATGCAAACCTATCAGGGAAAAGTAATCGTCGAAGCGTAAATACAAACAAATAAATGTCAACATCAAGCAAATACGTTGATATCATTTTTATGCACAATATCTTATACTTTGATCTCCTTTCGAGCGCACTATTGTGCTGATCACTTTTCTCCTTTTAATAGCTGATAAGCTCTAAAGTGAAGGAAAGCACCAAAGAAAAAGGAAAATATTCATTTTAGCTTTAAACTCGACTCGGTATTCTACGCTTAAATTTTATGTCTTTTATTGTATCGTTGTTGTATCGTTGCAGCTAAACTAAAAAGAATATTGTGTTCTTGGGTTTGGGGCAGCAAACCGAACCCAACTAAGCAGCAAAGAACAACCAGTTACTTCGTTTTCACATAATTTGTGTTAAGTGCATTTGGTGGAAAACGACACTAAACGCAACATCGGCAACGACAAAAAGAAAACGAACTCCTCGAAAATTGTGATATGAGAAAGAATTCTTGTGACGGCGAACTATCTAAAATCTTCATTACCTTTAAAAGGTTTTTTTAATTTTTTTTTTTTTTTTTGGCTTTTTTATTTAAAGATATGCTTAAGTGTTGCTGAATAAAAAAAAAGAGGTGTTAGGAGGCAAGAACGCAAAGAACGAATAAAGAGTAGTTGAAGCAAATGAAATTCAAAGTTTTAGTTATTTTTTAAAAGTTAAGATAAATTCACAAAAACACCGAAGCGTATTATAAAAAGTCGCTTAAATTAAGTGCATGATTTACTAAACAGGAGGGAGGGGGAAGATATCTTCTTATCTGTTTTCATTTCAAACTCTTTTTCAACAAAAGTTGCTCAATTTTTAAAAAAAGTTTATTTCGATGGAACTGAATGAACAAAAAGGCAGACAAGCCGATGATAATAACAACAATCGAACTCTGTCTAAGCTTAGTACAAATGGAATACTTCGGTTGCTTTCGTGACTGAAGAGGTTTGAGACACATCTTAATTTGTACTCTCTACACCAAGATACAAAACTGAATGAATGCTTCAATCTTTTCCACTAACTCCTATTACGAGATGATATTCTAAATAATTAACTTTTTCTTCATTTATACCTTTCTTGGAAATGATTTTGAAAATGGGAGGTAAAAAGAAAGTCAGAAGTGCAAAGCAACAATCAGACGTTAAAGCTGGATGAAAGGATAAGAAAGCACTAATAAGTTCCCTTAGCTCGCACTTCTATTTATTTTTTAAACTTTTAAATAAAAAAATAGTTGTTAGCAGCCTTGTATTTATAGAAGAACAAGTAAGCGAACTGATTATTAACCACCCTATATCACCCTACGGTTATTTAAAATATGGCGTTTTATGGGAAGTGATCGAAAAATCGGCCCAATCCGAATGCGAATCCGATAGCGTCCGTCTTTGGGCCAAAGATATTTCAATATACCAAATTTCATCAAAACATCTCAAGAATTGCTGTAGGCTAAGGATAGAAGGGCAGACAAGCCTAGATCGACGCGAAATGTGATTCTGAATCGATCAGTATAATAACATGTGATTTTCTCTCAATTCTTTGTGGGTGATGCTTACCGAAGCATCCGAAAGATGTTATAAACTCCTTCCCACATAATTTCCTAACCTTCTCAGAACGCTCATCCTTCGCAGCCTCTCAATATTGCCATTGATTGTAGCCATTCAAATAATACGCTTATAAATCATATTTTACCTTCGTGTCCCGTTGTTTCAGCTTTATCTTCGCCATTGAAGTCGCGGCAAGGAGTAGATTTATCATTTTTTTTTTACAGAGATAATAAGGACAACATTGTTCTGACCAATAGAGCTCACAGCCATGCAGGCATTCTGTTGTGTGTGTGTAACACAATTCATAGGAGGATCTCCAAATTCTTTTTATACCCTATACCGGTTTGTGTAAATGTATGCAACACCACAAAATGAGTTCGCATAGACTAACCTGGCATGACATTACAAGTGTTTTGAACTTGTTTAAAATACCGATTTGTACCCTAACTTGAAAACGTGATCTTCCTTACATGTTGCCAAATGGACACGTTACTGCTCCATATGAATGCTACACTATGGAATAATTTGCAATACATTTTCGAATGAAAGGTGTAATGACAAAAAATAAAGAAAATTCTCAATCGAAACATTGTCACGGGGAGAGGTAGAAGAGAAGACTGAGAATAAGGAACAGTGTTTTCATCATGACATTGAGAAGGCTGTCAAAGTTGTGTATAGAATTTTTTTGATAAGCATGAGATTTTTACTTAATTGAACTGCGGCCGTTTATGTAAACCAAAGATCTGAAATTTGAGAGAGACATGTATTAAAATCTTCATGTCAGTCATGCGTGTACATTGCTTAAAATCGGATTACCGTCTGATATTCACCGTTAACACCAAACTTATACGTGTATTTGATGTCGCGGGCATTAAAGAGTTTCCCTTCGGTTTCCTCTTGGATAACAACGCATCTCTCTAATTACGAAAAGTTGTAAACCTTTCCTTATAAAGAACAATTTCGAACGGTCTTTAAAAAACTGAAGACAAAACGAAGCGAATGCAGTGAATGGCAACACGTTTTAATAGATAATTACTTTTTGAAATAAAATGGAAAATGTGAAGGAGAAAGAATGTAGAAATGATTTAAAACTTGAGAATTTAACGCACGTGAAAGCATTTAAGCATATTTAACGCCACCACATGCAATCTTTAACAGCACACGACGACACATGCAAGCACATTGCCGAAAAAAGAAAAAATATCACCAAAGAAATCATGAGAATCTTCTTAGCAATACTATCAACAAAAAAAAGCAAAAAAGAAAAACACAAAAAAGATAAAAGATTGGTGATGGAAGGAGAGTAAACTGCAGCAGCCTTATAACCTTTAGAAGGGTTGTTGTGCCGAACGTTGAGGGTGACCGCTGTTTTTGCGTCCTTTTTGACAAATGTTACATTTATTTAAAGCGTGCAGAAAAACAAGAGGAGGGAGATGAAGAAAGGTGTGTGCTTGCGTGTGTTTCATAATTGTTACTGTGGCTATGTGTAAGAATACATAAGCAATCAGGAATAAAGGGTAATGTCACCCTAGAGACCATTTACGTTTTACTTGAACGTTGGTCGTTGGTTAACATGTGAGGGATTTTTAAAGAGCCAATAAATCATTTTACAAAATATGCAGTTTCGTTTCGTTAGAACGATAATGTTAGCTTCTGAAATATGTCTTTAAAAAAAAATCTGTGCAATTTTGGATATGATTTCAAGTGGGCTGTTTTTCTTTTTTGCTGCTTAATGACCAGTCTCTCATAGAATGAATGCAATTTCTTTATGGCATTCGTTATAAATGCACACATAGATGCATAGGTAGATATACATATATACATACATATATCTACATATCTTTGCGTTCGTTTGCCTTAACAGCAACAATGGTCTTTTTTCTTATTATAGGTCACCAGACAGCCTCCGGTTTTTTGTACATAATTTTTTTCTGTTTTTTTTACTGCTGAGTAGCAAGTACTTGAAATTTTTGTTGTTATGTCTTTTTATTTTTATTTTTTTTGAAATTTTATTGAAACAATTTTTTCGCTTTTTCTTTGCCTTTTTTGCCAAGTTACTTGTACTCCACTTCGTGTTAACTGCTATTGCAAGCTTTGGTTTTTAGTTATTTCTTAGAAGAAAACCATATCCATAGTTACAATAGGAAACCATTTGCCTACCATTCACACATTTATGCTTACGCTTAGGTGTGACGCTTAGATTTCAAGTCCACAGTGTGAACAATAGCCATAAGTTACTATTTGAAATTTTTCTTCGTGCTTTTCTCTTTTAAAAAAACACTATGGTTTTAGTTTTTTTTTTTTTTTTACATGAATATTATTTCAATTGCAGTGGTTTGCATGCACATACATATACACTTCCAAAGCAATGTGCATAGAAAATATTCGAAAGAATCAGGTCAATGGTTTTTACGAAAAGAGAGAGAGAATACAATGATATAAAACATATTGTTGAAAGAAATTTAACCGAGATCACCACAAATATTTCAAACCACTTTCTAAAATCTTTTGTAATCGAAGAGAAAATGTAATTAATTTTTTTTTTTTTTTTTTTTTTTTTTAAAAC
>KK502414.1:1269621-1315823 GCA_000688735.1 Glossina austeni | reverse complement strand
AAAAAAAAAATTAATTAATTTTTTTTTTTTTTTTTTTTGTAAACCGAATTTGTCAATCACAAGCACAGTATTGCTTCGGAGCACCCAACCGTTTTATGTCATACCCGAAAGGCGATACAATTTTATTGGACACATGGGATATAAAATTAATCAAGATCAAGCTTACATTGTTTTGCATAATTTCTCACTCTTCTGCTATTTCTGTCGTCAAAAAGTATAGCAAGACTTTCCCATTGAAGTTGCAGGAGCTTATCTCTCCTTAATTCATCGGTCAAAGAAATGCCTTTTTTTGACGGAATGGAAAATTTGAGCAATCACATGGCATCACATTATCTTTCAACAACTAAAAACACTCTGGTGGGTCACATCTCGCAATTAAATATCCTATATCACCTTAAAGATGTTCCTATAATGGCTGTTCAAAATAAGGCCTTGTAAGGGGAATGATCGAGAAGGTGGACCGATGTGAAAGACAAATCACTGTAATGCATTTCATCAAAATATCCCAAAAACACAGTCTTTTCTTTGAATACAACAAGACGGACGGACGGGCAGGTCCGCAACAGGACAGAAAAGCTTGGATCGGTTTAGAAAGAGTTTCTAGAAAGGATTCCGAATAGATCTGGGTGTGCCTATCTCAAATCCCTCTGTGAACTGCATACAATCCGCATCTCTGCACCACAAGTGTGGTAGGGTGTAAAGATGGACTTTGACGTATCGAGAAAATCTTTAGATGACAATGTAATACGTAGAAGCATTTTCTTTAATTGATACTTGCTCAATGAGGAAGCCACTAGCTACTGGAAAAGCTGAATACGATGAGTGGAACTCAAACAATCGCAATAATTTGGAAAAAATAAAACCAAATCGAAGACCTATTAAAATGAGATGAGAAGCAAACTAGCGCATCTCGTACATTGCTAGAACCTCTTATTAAGGAGTTAGACATATACTAAACTCAGAAAAAAAGCACGATACGATTTTTAAATGGAAAAGCTTTCTTAACATTATTTGTATTAAAATTTTATTTATCCTACACAACCTATGTGTAAATTATTTTACAACTTATTTGAACCATCGGTAAACCACAATAAGCAGTTCCCACACCTGAATTAAACCACAATCTGTCATATCATATCATCCTACATTATGTCAGATCATAACGGTAAGTAATAACTATTAATATTGTCTTATAATGAAGAACATTTAATTGCTTTATTAAATTTTCATTTGTCGAAAAAAGAAATTACTCACTTACTTGCTTTGGTATATTATTAAACAGACTAAATTAATAACTTTACAATTTCCGTTAATTAGAATAATTTCAAGCAACGGCTTTGGTTATTGTTCTAAAAGATCGCAAAATGAATGTATTGTTCGGCCGGTGTAAACTCACTGCTCCTTAAGGCCAATCGACAATCCACATTTATCAAATTTACTCGATGTCGGCGGCAACTATAGATCGGCCTCACATTCACACTGATATACAACGAATTTAATCATAGCTGTACAAATATAGCAAACCAACATGTTAAATACTGGGTAAGTATTGTTTTTAACCCACTAAGAAATATGGCGTTTTTAAATTGATTAACATATGAACTGCGAGGTTACGTGTTTGTCTTGAACTGTTTTAAAATTTATGGTGAGGTGACCATTAGACACATATTGGGACTTTTAATAATAGGTGTGAAAATAAATCTGAATTTAACTGGCAAAGACACTTACCGAGCTCTGTAACACTCTGTTTCACTGAGGCACGTCGGATATGGTTGGATTTGGAAGCCAAGGATATTAAGATAAATTCATATTTAACTAGCAAAGACGCTAACCAACTTGGTTAATAAAATGTTTTAATAAACAGTATATATGTATATTGAAAAGTGGTTAAATTAATTGATTATCTTTTAATTAAAACAATTATTTTATTAAATCAACAGAAGATCAATTTATTGCCGATGCCTATGATGATGTTTAACAAAAGGTGTGCAAACACTCGAACAGAACTCTGTTAAGTTGTTCGGAACAAGGTATAGTCGGATTTGGAATCCTATTCCATCTAAATTAGAAAACGTAAGCTATTTTTATGGACAGCTCGTAAATCTATATCGACTGAGCCAAAGAAATTCGAACTTTTCTTTCTAAACAACTGTTTTTTAGAAACTTTTTGAAATTTTATATGTTAACAAAATGCTGCTATGACAAAATAGTTCAATTTGAGCTCTAACATGGCAAGATTATTATAGCAAACGTCGCTCGTACTTCCCAAAGAGATTGAAATTTTTTATAATTTCTTGAAAGCTCATATGTTAGGAAAAAACGACTATGGAAGAGTACTCGAATTTTTTTCTTTATGCGAACTGGTTAACAGAACTCTATTTGGGCGTTTACGCAGCTCTGTTTCGCACTATTTGGTTTGCTCACGGTAGTGAAGTAGGCTTTCGCTTTTTCAATCTTATTTTTTAAGTTGTACAAAAATGTACATAACATGAAGACATGTTATGTTTATAGTATTTTTTGAAAAATTCTGTAAATGTTATGTTCTAACTATATTTTGATTTAAGTCCTCCCGTTACTTAGTTTAACATAATCCTATTAATGGCTCAAGAGAAGTCTGTTGAAATTTTTGGTATCTTGTCTTTTTTAGTTATATTTAAATATAACTCCACAGCCTTCTTTCATACATATTTTTAGTGAAAGCTAGTCACTCCTAGCACTAGATTTGAAAAATTTATGCAAATTTCTTTAAACGCATATGAACCTAATGTTCTCATAAATTTGTTAATTTTACGCTCTTGAATAATAATTGTTTTTATATTTCTTCAATATTTTTATTTCATTGGTATCAATTTCCACATCCTTAACTTGTTCTTCTTCTCTGTATTTACCTTCCGAAAAACACGCTTCACTTGCTTTCTTCCCGCCTTTGGCTTGTACTATACACAGCATTTAACAAAGAAATTTGAGACTGCACAGAAAATATTATTATTATTATTATTATTATTATTATTATAAACATTATTGTTTTTGTAACTATCGACGAACCCATAATCATTTGTTATGCTTGATTAAAGGAAAAAGTTGTTTAAAACTATTTCCTACGGTTTACCCAGAGATCATATTACGCTCATAAGTGGTCACTATATATGCAAAGGCACAAGTAAATAAATTAATAATTATCTTCCTTTTTTTTATTTTATTTTAAATTTAATGTTGATTTCTGTAGTGTTGTATTTAAACACAACTCGGTTTCGTAGGGAATTTTAAAGGAAACATTCCAGAATTAAAATTAATGATTTTCAAATGTATTGTGAATGCTTTCACTGCCGAATAAATTGAATCGGAGCAAATAAGGTTTAGCTGGAAGCACATCTCAATATCAACCAACACAGCTATTTATCAAGTGAACGAAATTGTGCCAAGTTCGTTTACTTAGTTGTGTGTCATTTGCTTTGCAACAATGTTTCAGCTTTTTCAGCACACAGCCTGCTAAGTTCATTTATATTTCATTCAAAATAGAGAAGCGGGCATGGAATTGGCGCAACCATTTTTTAATCATGACCGTTCTATGTTAAACAACATTTGAAAGAAATGTTAACATTTTGCAAATATCGATCCTAAAGGAAAACTTTGATAAGTAGTTCGCTTCTAGCTGATCGTCTCACCATCACGCCACACTTCACTACCACACACAGCTAAAGCAAACTCAGGCACTTTCCCTGCTCTACAATTTCGTTATGTTGCATTTGATCAACTAGTATTAAAGCAAGTAAGCACGCTAAAGTAGATCAAGGCCCATAATTGAATGCCGCAAACGACCCTATAGCGGTTTGCCAAACTAAAGAGTAATATGGAAGGTCGTCGAAAAGATGATGCAACCCGAACCATTTCCAATAACGTGCGTCCTTCAATCAAAACAATTCACAGCACCAAATTTCATCGCAATATTCCAAAAATCCAAAACTGTAAGTTGAATGCAAGGTTACAAGACGGACAGGCGAACGGACAAGCATAAATCGATTCAGAAGGTGATTCTTAATCACTGAATTTTCTCTGTCTGCTTTTTTCTTTTTTTTGCCTTCTTTCCGTGACTTTTTCATATTTGCTTTGTTACTCTTATTTTAGCACATGTTTTCTGTTTACAATTGCTATGCCTGCAGAAACTTGGCTTCATTTACATAGTCATATAGAATTGATTAAAAAATAAAAAAAAATGAAAAATCTCTCTCAATTATAGCTTAAATACCGTCAGGTTCACCGAAAATCAATAAAGTAACGATCAAGTTGCATGTAAGCTTAGAATCTCTTAAGTAACCACTGGCGACCACTCAGAATCGGAGCAAACTGATGTTATAATTGGGATAGAATACGTATGTTCAAACGATAAGAAAAACACATTCTTGCGGATAGGAATTTAAGTTTTCGCTCCATTGGCGCATATTACAAATTTATTACGCCTATCAGGCATTACTAATACACTACTATGTAGCGTATCACTCAATAAGCTCATAGGATGACATATAGATGTTGCCAAGATTGAATCCATGCGATTTGAGGGTAGTCAAAACGAGTATGTCAAAATTTAATGATATGCAGTTGTTTTTGTAAAACAAGGGAAAGATTCGAACTTCACGTGTAGCATTACTAATACAATGGTAACTCATAAACTAATGATCGGAATGTTATGAAGTTTCGATACATTTTGCTTGATGTAAAAATCATATGGATTCGTCAATACTCATCCACATTCGTGTGTCATCCTACGAACTTATTAAGCGATGTGTTAAACGTGTAACCGTTTGGCATAGGCGTATGAAGACGTGCTTTATAATTTCTTGATGTCTGTAAATTCGTTAAATCTTAAATTATACACACATCCATATTATAACCGCTTTTCTAAGTAATAATTACATTTGCTAAGCCCTATGGCTTTATATATAATTACAACAATAATAAATGAAATGAAACGAAAATGAAATCTGACGTTTTGCAAACGCGACCCTTCCAAGATCTCTTTGATAGCCTTGAAGTTATTGTGTACAATCGACAATTAAAGAATTGCTTAGTAATTTTAGGATTTTCCCTTTATAGAAGAGGAAAATGGTGGCGGAAAATCTTTTGTAACCGGATAATGCCCCGTAAGTTGTTTAGATTTTAAAGTTTGGCAGTAATGTCTCCATCTTTTCTTTGATAGCTTCAGTATAATCCTAAAGTTGTGACATGTAGATCGAAAGAGTGTTTGCCTCGTGACTGTAAACCTATATTGTCACATTGACACGCCTTTCTTGGAACACTTACATCAAACACTGAACACAAAAGTGCGATTGTGTTGACTTAACCTTTTTAGCGTTTAGAGCAAAATTTTTATTTTGAAATGAAATTCTTCTGCCTTTTTGTCATAGCCAAAGAGAGAAACGAGTTTTCGTCACACGTGCACATTTGCTCCCTATAGTTTTCGTTAAACAATAGTCCAGAGACCTCGATCAAAAAGGCTATGCAAGCTCATGCTGAGACCAGAGCTTGAATATGCTTCGATCATGTGGTTTCCTTTCTAGAAATTTTATGTTGGTTCAATAGAGAATCAATTCAAAAACAAATCTTGCTTTTCTTACCTACGAACGTGTAGAGAAGTCCTTTAGTCTTTTGGCTACCTTATGTAAATAGCCAGAGAAACGTACGTTTTTATCCTAAATGTTTCCTCCTTAGGTAAGTTAACTGATTAACAGCCTTTGTTAAGTGAGATAAACGTCAATGTTCTTAACGGTACTTCTAGAAACTTTGTTTCCGTGACACTTAGCCAACGTTGATGTAATTATGATCTTTTCAAACCGTTTTCAAAATATTCAAATATTCTATCTATCTGACTTAAATCCAAATATCGGATTCTTAAATACAATCAAATCGAATCTCCGTGTACGTGTAGCTTGCCTACATTTTATATAAGTAGATTTTTGATGTTTAAAGGTACGGATGATTGTCAAGCTTTCGCACGCTTGCACCGATTTAGGTATTCACTTTCAACCCGGAACTATACCGGCTGCGGTTGTACTTCTGTCCTAACAGAGCACATGCTTTTTTTCTTTCTTATACTTCCTCTTACCTATTTATTTATACATAGATGGTGTACTTATCAATTAGGCCTAATTTTCAATATACCCGATCAAGGTCGAAACATTCCAGAGCCTTAAAGAGAGACATTCTTGTTTTATTGATGAGAAATGGCTTAGCCTTATTTATGAGCGTTGATCTTCTAATTAAAAAATTAACAAAAATCATTTTGTTACGGTTAATATCCACTTCGCAGTGCTCGACTGAACTATTGGTTATATTCAGAGAAAAACTAAGCGAAGTCACTATGTAATCATCATGATATCATTTTTATTGGATTTTGGCTAGACTGTCGTTCAAAATACTCTAGCGGCTCAATTCTGTAACCAAAAGATGAACATTAAACCTACAATACGAAACCTTGAGCTGAAGTTCCGGTTAATGTTTTTTCTTCCATCGTAATTACGGATCTTAAACGAAACTCTAAATATGACCAAAAACCGCTTTTAAATGCGAAGCCAATTTTTTTCTTAAAATTTTTAAAAAAAAAAAAGCTTTTGTCTCTGAGCACTCAGGGAGCGATTGATGTTTTCCCTCTTCCCTCCTTTCATTGAAAAAAAATTAAAAACTTCCTTTACTACTTCACAACTATTAACTATTAACCCTAACAGTACTTTCATGCCTAATTACATGTTATAGCTTTATGTGCGTATGTTTGTTTGTGTGTAAAAGAACGCTATTGTGTGCAAATGCGTATTCATGCTTGAGTGTTTGCATATCTATAGAAGATCACTGATATTTTATACTTTCTTCCTCCATTTCCTTTGTAAATTTATTTATTTAATTTTTTTTTTGTTTTTTTGTGTTTGTCTTTGGCCACATAAATTTCACTTCGCTTACTTACCCTTAAGGGCTGCGACTATTTTTAATCCATTTAATCCATTGTCGGATAATAAAAATACCAACAACGAAAGCGACAAGCATAGCACCGATGAAGACGAAAAATATGTGAACGGCATTAGTGAAGTAGAAGAATAAGTCGAAATAGACATTCTGCCAAAGCGCGAACGCTGATGCTCTCCACTTTTGTTATTGTAATACTTTGATACGCCATACGTGTTTGTTAATGCATGTGCTGTTGTTTTTACTACTGCGGTATTAGCCGCGTCATGTTTTATACTATTGTCGTTGTTGTTAATTTCATGTTTATATTTATCCAAATGCATTAAGTTAAGCATTTTATGTTTGCTTTTGTATTTAGTTCTTCAAAACTAAATTTATTTATGGTACGGTATGTGCCGAAGCGTATGGTTTATGATATGCTCCTAGGTATCATAGACTAATGGCTGTGTGTAACTGACTTGACGCCAAATATATATAAAAAAAAATTCTATTTACGACTTATACATCCATCCAATGCGATTTAATTCTCAAACTTTTACTTAACAAATTTATGAATTTATGAAAGTCTAGCATAAATCTATTTTAGCTTGTTTTCAACACAGTTTATTAATTGTAACGAATTTTTATGGCACGATCACATATATACTTGCGTTTAATTAAATCTTCATATATTCCCGATTTAACTTTATTTCGCCCCTTGGTGATTTCTTGTTTTTTTACTCTGCTAATTATTATTTTAAAAAAATACACTTTTTTAAATTTCTGCTTTGTTTATGAAAATCTTTAAAAATATCTTAATCAAAATATCTTTATTGTAAGAATTTATCCCCAACAGCTAGGAATCACACCGAACATACCGAGCATCGTCTTCATGCTGCCAGCGTTGTGAGCGAAGCGAGCGAATTCACATTCGTTTTACTACTAAAATCTCCTTTCGTTTGCATAGTTCGGTAAACATACAAGACTGGCTGCATGGTATCGACGTGCACACACACTCGCAAATCCCAAACGCACTATCCATTATGTACGCGTTTGTTAAGAGTTAACAAACACAACAAGCGTTTACTGAGAGAATTTATGTTTCAATTCCATAATGTTTACTTCTACGCATAAACGAATTTCTCTCACGCACCATGAACTTTGAGAGAGAACTTCTTTCCCATGCAGCACATGTTTGTTTATTGCAATTCTTGTGTTATGAACACTTATTAGAGTTAAGTATTTGCGACAATGGTGCAAGTGCAGAAGCTGTTTTGAGAGACGACGTAAACGTTTCAATTCTATGCTGTTGCTTTTTTTATATGTGGAGTTTATTGCAATTGCACTCTTATTTACCTGTTACAACTCTTACATAATCCATTACCCAACTTGGTTAAGTTACGGAGAGAGAGGGAGATTTCTTTAATTTACATTCTTACAAAGTTTTCAATTTCTGCTAAATTTTAACACTTCTGCTAGAAAAAGATCAACAAACAGTTGTTAATAAATTTCATTCCTCTTTTAAAATTTTAAAAAATTAACTCATTTTAGAGACTGAACGACATAAAAATAGGGTTAGTTACTACAAGAAATCTACTAAACACAGAAACTTTAAAATTGTATAATGTGCAAAGTGCATAATTGAAAAAGAGAAAAAATACCAAGTTTTCGGTGCATCTACACCGCAGACTTTAGAAGAAAAAATCAGGTAGCACCTTTCATGGCGAAAAACTTGTAGCACCTTCACTGCGTGGGCTACATATCTTCATAAAATCGTAGATCACTTCTCAGGTTATAACTTAGTTGATGATGCTTGGTTTCGGGTCGACTATGTGGTATCTGCGGTATGTTCTCCTTTTCTTTTGCCAATTAATTTGTATTAATTTTTGACGGCGGAATATAGTCTTTTAGAAGGGCATGCCTTTTTTCCAGTATAAACGTTTTCTTCAAAAGCTCGTTTTGTGTTTTGCGGCCCTTGAAAAGGAAAAACGTGATTTACGTGTGGCATTGCGAGTGAGAGCGAACTTCCTTATTGCTCAGAGTGTCCCGACCAACGTTGTACGTGTTATCCCACGTCATTATCAGTACGCTGCTCACAGAATACCGAGTAAGGCGTGGGCATAAAGCCACAATTAATTTTTTTCAAACTAATTTAAGTTGTTGTCACTTAATCCATTCGATCTACACAATTTCTGCAAAAACATCAAAAAGTTATGGCCAACAGAAAATGAAAAGAGAAAATGTGCTTAAAAAGTTCAACTTAAAATTGGCCACAAATTCAGAGTTGCTGTAAGAAAAGTCACAAAATTAGTGAAAGTTATTGAAAAAAATCTCGAAGCAAAAACAGCCCCATATATTATGTTTATAGAGAACATAATACAGGTATGATACGTTCATATATCCAGGTATATATAATTATGGTCTTAAAAAAGGTTCTCAATAATACCCCACAAACATTTCACCAATCCCGCGCGATAATTAAAGAATTACTACTTTTTTTTACAAGGTTGCAAACCAGCGGTAAATTTTCCAAAAAGTTCTTTCTCAAGGAACACTTCATCAGAATCAGAACCTTATTGAAAAATTTTAACAAACGTGAAAATGCAAGGGAACAAAGAGCTGGACATGTCTTCAGGTATATTTTAATATTTTATTTTATTTATTTTGCTTATTTCATTAATAAATATTTCCAATTTTTTTAAATGAATACCTAAAAAAAGCAATGAATTTCGCCGATGGGCCTAGAACAGGACGCAATACCCGCAATGACAAACTTTATCGGGTCATCTATATATATATATATATATATATATATATATATATATATATATATATGTTTATATATATATATGTTTGCCTCCAAGTTAGATCTTTATTGTTATAAGCAGCGAGCCTAGTAGAATTATGCACATATGCACAGATGCACATTTATACGTCTGAAGACTTTCTATGAGAATAGTTTCAACTGGTTCTTCATTATACTTGTTAAGGGTTTCAATCGAATATAGATATGCATTTTTTACGCAATATTGAATCTGTCTGTCTTATCTTTCATACGTCTAAGTTCATCTTTTTTTTTTTCTTGTGAAAATTTGTTGAAGTTTATAAATTTTTTTTTAACATTTAGAATTGAATCGTCTTCTCAACTAGTATAACGCAGCGTTATTTGTCAGTTATTGGTTTCTAACTTATGGAAAACCAAAACGAATTAAACGATATCTGAGTATAAACAAATGCAATCACTCACCTATACATACCCACTACACAATGATTACTGCTATTATTCCTTGCGTTGACGTAAAACCCATTTGATTGTGTGCAGAGATTACCTGTTTTTTTTTACAGCCTAACTTTATATAAAAAAATGTTATTTCTTATACGCGTTGGTATGTGTGGTGGATTCTGTTTTGTTTTCCAAATGGATATTTTTATGTTTGTGGCATTGGTATTGGGAGCTGTAAATAGAATCAACAGTTTCACAAATTTGCAAAGAGAGACGAGAAAATGTGTTTCACTCTCATAACACAATTGATTGTCCCATTTCCGACGCATTTCCTACATGTGGTGGATTGTATTTTATATGTGTGTATAGTTATTGCTGTTTATTAAGTAAATAAGAGGTGTTTTTACAAGTTTGAAGAAAATTTTTAAATTATCCGTGTTCGTATATGTGTGATGTTGTTAGACTTAAATTCTGCGAAATTGAAAGGCAATGTTCTCTTAGTTGGAAGAGAAATAGAGATAAGGAATTTTCATACTACGACCTACTAATGAAGAACACATAAAAATTCTTCAAATCTTTCGTGGGCTCAAACTGCGTAAACTCGGAGGAAATTTATGCTAACGATGCCGCGAACTATTTTCTAACGGCTTGGGCCGTAGTATTCCCACCAGAATAAAAAAAGAGCAGTTTATCGGGGACTTCAAATGAACATAAGAAGACTGTTAATCTAAAATAAGTGAATAAACTTCATACAAGATAAAAGAAACCAAATATCCTAACGCATCACAGGAACTCTTCTTTATCGACTTTGCACAGTTCTTATATATTTTGCAATCTTTTGTTATCATGATGCAGAAAGCAAAATACCTAAAGCATATGAAAAATGTATATTTTTATTACATAAAAGAAAAGAACAAAACGAATTGACGAATTGACGAATTGAAATTCTTCTTGTCTAAAAAAACAACAAAACGAACTGAAGGGAAAAATGTAAGAAAGGTTTAATCATCGTTATCGTGCGAACATATCGAAAGTGCAAAGCTTTTTTTTACTTTAAGTGCATTGGTTGGTTGATCGGAAGAAATTACTTATCGAAGTTTTAAATGGCTTTCATGAAGGTTTATGTTGCTTTTAGATCAATATAAATAATTTTATTATCAACCATGGGAGATCACGCCTATGACAAAGTTAATTTATCCCATACGTTAGAATCAACAAAAGCGCGGGAACATAAGGAAGACTTTGAATGAACTAATTCGCAATTTCGCGCTTATCTAAAACATTTCACACCGTTCTTGAGGCGTATTTTTCGTTGTTAAAAAGGGGAGAATGTATTCTCTATATCTTCATCATTATATTCGTTTGCATTATAATTCCTTTGGAAGTTGTTTCTAGAATAGATTTTCGAGAGAAATAATCTCTCAAAATTCATCGGCCGGCTACTCGGCCGCAGATCGCCTCTTGGCGCCTGCCCTGGTTTGAACTATTAATAATGACTCGTTCGATAAGAAAAATGGCGCCGCTTACTGTGGCGTGGTAGGGGAGGCGGAAAATTTCATCTAATTCATTCGACTCATACTATGCTTTCACATTTTTAAAAAGCAATCTTTATAGTTTTTCTTCATTACGTTGAAAAGGTCAGAGATTTTTCCAATCTCTTCGTGCCATGTTAATTTGTGGAGGACCGCTCCGATAAAGATCACGCAGATCTATTTCCATAAAAAGACTACTAGCAGACGCCTGCTCAGTAAGGTGATACGATTATATCACAGTTGTTCTGCTAACATTTTAAGTAATGTCAAGTTTGCACATTATCCGGTTTATTCCAATTTTCACCATAAAAGAATTTCCAAGCGTTTATGACAAGCTGCAGAAATCCAGAAAATATTTCGAATCAAAGGTTTTCAAGCCGTATTTTCGATGCGAAGAATAATTTTTCCTTGATTACCTAGACCGGTAAAGAAAATTGGCAAGTTTGAAGAACGTTAAAATTTCATTCCGTCCGTGAGCAACTGTTGTGTGCGTGAAGCAAATTTAAGCAACATGGCTACCAGTCGTGCCTAACGGTCGTATTGTGGCGTTGCGAGCTGTCACTAATCGTAAGAGAAAACAATGCTGTTTCGAGTCATAGCGTTTATGACTTTGTATCTAACTTGACAGTAGAAGTCGCGGTATAACTCTCCGATATATAAGACAAGATTGCTAAGTCATAAAAACACAAGCACAAGAATGGCTTTTGACAAATGACATGTTTGTGATGCTGCTCAGAACAAGGCTGTAAGTATCAACTTGTTATGGTTTGACCACCAGGAGCTTGTGACTTGATAGCTTTAATCTTTATTTCACTTTAAAGTTATTTGTTGTTCAAAACATATGTCAGCCATCTACGCAAGATTGCAGATCGTAAAAGTAGCGTTTTAAATGGAATCAGATGTGCATCTCAATTTTTATTGAAAAATGACTTCGGAACTTTGATGACCTCGGAACAACAAGTGCTTCTGGCAAAAAATTCAATGTTTGCTGAAAGAAAGGCAGCTAGGGTTAGTTATTACTTCAGGTACCTCGGCTGAGGATATTCTTAAATAGAATTTCCAATAAACATCGGCATAAAGGAGGTGATTACCAATGACTTGAAAGCTGCAATCGCTGTTTTAAGCCTAAGAATCATAAACGCTACCGAGGTGCTAAAACTGCCAGCTAATTAAAATCAATGAAAAATTTTTCTCTCGGGTAAATAACAAAATCGGTTTGATGCTATATAAGTAAGTGTACTACATGCCTCTTAAAGGCGATATACATATGTTATTGAATTGTTGTTGTTGTTGTCGTCGATTTATGAGTTTCTTAAGCGAAGCAATCTTTTCTTTCCTATTTCCATTCAATTCTCATTATTTTTCTTATCGTTTTTTCTAAATTAAATGGTGTGAAATGTTTCAAAAATCTTTTCTTTTCAATCTTTTGAAAATATTGCCGAGAGCAGAGAAAAACGGGGCAGTTATTTAAAAAAGAAAACAATACAAGGAAACGCATTGCTTTTGTTTCATTTTCTTCCCTTTCAAGGATAAGGAGAAGAAAAAAATATTGTGTAAGGATTTTCTACATAGCGAGCAGATGTTTACTTTTAATGGGCATCTTGTACGGCAGGTGTTAAAAGCAAGAGATCAAAATTATTTTTCTTTTTAAATCTTCTTCTTCTTGCATTTTCGTCTCTTTTGTTGTCGCTTTTCGGATTTCTGTTAATTTATGTAAACGTTGATGAACATTTAACCTAATGTCCGCGTCCGTGAGTGAGAAAGAGAATTGATAGAACGGGAAGAAAAGAAAAATATTAAAATTCTTTTGCTATAAAGTTGTGAAAATATTTTGAAAAATCTCAAATAAATTCATATCACGCGCGAACAAGAAGTCATCGCAAGCGATATTTGTCACTTGTGTGTTCAAGTTTATTGCAATTGATTTCAGTCGTGGATGTACATGCTTGCATATATGCATAAAATTCCCAATTAAGACAATTAAAGTCTGTAATGTTTTCAAATGTCATCGTCCCGAATGCTTTAGCTTTTGTTAATTACTTGGTCTAGAAAATATGCATAAGTCTCTAGGCTCTCGCTTAAATATTGTGAGAGTGATTTCCCATAAAGTCATTTAGCATTCAGTTCGCGTCACCATAAATAAACAGTCATCATCCAAAACCGTACATTTTCATGACGACATGATTCATTCTCATGTGACGACGACGACTGAACCCAATTTGCCGGCAAACAAGCATACAACAATTAATTGATAGTTTCTTTCTCTAAATTCAAGTTGATTTAAAAAGAAAAGAAAAATCATGTCTAACCGAAAATGGATTAGAAATAATTTAAAGCAATCAAGGAAAATATAGAAGAAGTGGTCAGCCGATTGCTTAGAAAACATGAGACAACATTACTTTTCGTCCAAAGGTTCTTTTATTGTTAAAGAGAAAAGTTCCCTAATTGGGGTTACGTCCTGTGCACCATGTCCAATGTATAAGATGACGCCCCATTATAAATCAACTTTTTTTTTTTTTTTGCTCATTATAAATACGTTCAAGTGACCGTTGAATACTTGATATTGGTTGGAAGTTGTGGACAATGTTTCGAAATTGATGCGTTTTTCAAGTTTTCTTCTTGTTTTTCGATAATTATCCCGCCAACGCTCGTAAGCCGATATAGATAATAATATCTGCGGCCAATATTTTTGAATTTCAATTTTTTTTTATATACCACCAGTAAAGCAACTGCTAGAAGTACCGAGTGCATACGGATTTGACTTTTTTCAACTTTTCAGCTTCAAAGTGTTGAAAGGCAAGCGAACCTTTAAAATTTTCGTGATAGCTTTCATTTACATGAAAATTCATTTAAATATACGTATTGTTACAAAAATGCCATATTCCACAATTTGGATTTTCATGAAAATTAGTAGGTTTTCAAAAAAACTAAATTCTAAAGAAGGAGAAGACCAAATAAACATTCTTGGCGCGTTACCTGTGTCATGCAGCTGGCGATTGGCGGCAAGATTACCATCAATTGACAGAAAGTTAGCGAAAAATGGGTTGACAGGCTAGCGGATTACAAATATCTCGATGTATTTAGGTAACGGTAGAAATGTATATAAGCAGAATATATGCGGAAAGCAAACCCCAGAATCGAAAATCAGTCGAATCAGTTGTAAGCGAGTCGAGTCAATCGTAAGGAGGCGAGTGTGATAAAAAAGAGTCGCAAGAGTCGGGTCAAGAGTTAGTTGAGTTGCAACATTTAAACGGACGGGACAAGAAAGAGAATTAGAGCGTTGTAAAAATAACAATACGAAGCTTGTCAAGAATTACAAAAGTATCAGTTTTCTAATGTAGGGATGATGTAGGCATATCTGCTCGATTGGTAAAAATACCCGCAGTCACATATATTAAGATAGAGTCAGATTTGTTTAAAAATTTAAACTGAGAGCACCTCAGTTTTCACAACATTTATTATATTATTAATAAATAAACTGTAATGAAACTAATAAACTAAAAAATTTTTTCTTTGCATGAAATTTTCGGTTGATTTAGGCTAGTAATAACAACAACAAAACAGGTGGTCAAAAAAACAGCTGGTGAAAAAGCGCTGGTCAAATAGAGAATATTGTCAAAAACCACTACAAACACCATATTAAAGATGTTCCACATATATTCTTGTAAAGTATGAAAGGACGTGATTTAAAATTTTCGGAGCGGTATTTTCTTATATGGCCTCAATGTAATGTTTTTATATAACACCTCAATGCCTTTTGTTACATTTTCTTTTACTTACTACCGTTCGAGTACAACTCTGTTTTTATGTAAAGATAAAATAATGTTCTGACTTGTCAATGTAAGAATTTTTCGATTCGTTGAAATTTTAATTATGACTGAACTAAATGAAACGAATAGTATTATACATAATCCAAACTTCTCGAATAGTCGTCTCTTTATTGGTAATTTACCACCATGCACCAAAGAAGAACTGGAAGGTATTTTTTTGCCGTATGGAAAGGTTTTTGGTTCATTGATGCGGAAGAATATTGGCTTTGTGCAAATGAAATGTGCAGAGGATGCTAAAAGAGCAGCGTCATCTTTAAAAAATAACTTATTTAAAGGTAATATTATTACAGTTCGTAAAGGCGCAACTCCCAGAAGCGGAGCTGGGCCGCCATTGCCTAAACTAACTGAAAACGTTAATGATTGCGAAATACTTGCAATGGATACGAGAAACACACAATATGCTGAAATGATAGAGAAACGTTTGAAACTTTTACATTTAAAAGTGGACGTTTTATTCCCGAATGCAGGTGTACCCTTAGGAAAAGTGCTTTCCACAATAGCAGGAAGAGGCTGTTTATATGCCATACTTATAAACAAGCAGCACGAGAAGCACAGAAGCATTACTCTTAACATATTGCATGGGCAGCAGTCTGAGCATCGTAATATGCCAGTTGACGATGCTATCAAATTAATTGAAGCAGATTTCCGAAAAACGAGTCGGGGTATATTAGCTAATAGCGATGCAGCAAAAATGCGACCGCCTCAGTCCACACCCATTAAACCGGGAACACCTCCTAAACCGCTTCCAGAGGGGCGACATTACGATCCTATGCAGACTCTATTAAAACTGCTGGCAAACAAGGCGCCATTAACCGTATCGCAATACGATCGCATTATAAAATACTTACAAGAGCGTCGAGCATTGCAAATGAAAGTGGAACTGGAAGATGCCGGCAATGGAGCCGTTACAGCCGTTACAGCGAATATGCCCGATCCGGAGATAGCATTGCAGAAAAAAATGATGGAAATATTAAGCAAGCCATCTGTCGCAGAAATTCATTACAATTTATTGTACCCTACATTGGAGGCTGTTAAAAAAGACACAGGCATATTAGACCTACTTAAAGATGTAAAAGTCCAAAAAGCCTTAGATTCTCTGATAGATACTGATTTGGGTTTAAAGGTAGAAAAATGGATGAACTTTTGAAAAGTTGTCTACACATCAAGTTCCATGTATATATTCAATAAATGTAGATAAATAAACAAAAGGAGTTAATACTGTTTTTGTTGAATCAAGTTGGAAGGAATTAAATACGCAATGTCTCCTCTTGTCATGAAGAGAAGAAAAGAAAAAGTTTTTATTATAGAGAGAGACATCCACATGTCTATTCCTGACAAAAATTCATGCTTGCGAATAAACTAAGCTCCATAGAGTGCCTAAAATGAATGCAGATGCGAGCTAGGCGATGCGGTACTATGGAGGAAGCATAATTTTACTTCTCGTTTAAAGCGAACGACAGCGTAGTTTCTGAGACTTTCTGACTATAAAACTATTAAAATTCTATTATAACATTCACGTTGTAATTGGCCGTAGATGCAACCAAGTCAGGGGAAACAGTAAGAAGCCGAAAAACAAGATGAGTCATTTATACATATTTACACGAAATTCAGAAGAATTGTTTCCAATAATAAATTATGTTTTATTATTTAAAATTAAAATAAAGTTTTCCAAAAATTACAAAAACTGAAAAAAATGCCAAATCATTTCCATCATTTTTAGAATAGTGCCCGAACATATAGTTAATAGAAAAATTCAAAAGGTAAGCAAACATTCATTCATTTCTAATTTATACATTTTTTTCGTCATTTTACAAACAAATGTCAGTCAGGAGAAAACAACACACCTTGAGTTTGTACCTGTCCTACGGTAACTAACTGCTTAGATAGTCTTTTATGTGAATGTATATATGTACACTCCTTTTTTCTTTACAAGCTATTATCAAAATATTTATATACATATACTCTATATTCATACACGTATATATGTATGTGCATATTTGCATATAAAAAACGGCGTACACATCCGCATTAACATGTCAGCCTACTCAATTCAGTTTCGCTCTTTGCATCCATGTATATAGATAAAGAGCATGCGTAACATTTTCCCGCGAAACGACTAAAGGAAGACAAGAAATTTGTTACACTTGCAGACTTTCTGAATTGCTGACTGACAAGCAGACAAACCATCCTTATTTTTATAACCGTGGTCAATGAGCGGACGGTATATTAAATTGGTTGCGGCGTTCGCAACCAGCAGACTAAGTAATTGCGGAAACTTTAGTTACTTAGTTCTAAATAGGCAAAGCAAAATGTCGCCTCTTCATCTACCGCTTTTTCTGTGTTGTATTAGATTATCCCCGAAATTGTAGAAAGTTCAAAATTTCCACAAATATTGAATACTGAAAAATGTGCTTGCAAGCATGGCCGATGAAGCGAAATTTAAACTAGACGAAAAACTTAATTGATCTCTTTTAAAAAACATTACGATCTCTATCAAATCTATCTTAGGTAGAGTACCAAGAATTTACTTAAAAAAGCTTTAAGAGGACTATATTGCTCGCTGTCGTTACATAATTGAAAACGACGGTATGCATAGAAAAAAAAAACTCATGCATATGCACACAGCGAAAATTATTTACACAATACGGTTTGTATTATAAATCGTTGAATAATAAACGGGGGAACGAACTTATCATTTGATTGAAGAGATACAGAAGAAGGTGTTAAAAAGTCATTTTGCTCTTGCTGTTGATGATTTTAGATATTCTTGGGCGGATAGATTGCTTTATAAAAAAATAGTTAAAAAAACGCATTAAATAGAGGAGAAACAAAATGTTCGAGAGAAGCAATCTTGGTGTAAACTGAATTTTCGGATTATAAAGAAAACATATTGGAAAACTTTTGGTACATTTGTGGTTGCGATCTGTCAATATAAACTGTACATGGCTTAATAGGAGCTCGGACCAACGAATATTATTAAATCGAGAGAGGCTTGGCCTGTCATGACCAAGAATACCGTTATGATGTCGATTTGTTGTTTGGGTCGACTCAGTTCCACATTATCTACAAATGTACTTATATAGACATTAACAGATTTGTGCTTTGTCCGTCAACCATGGCAATATCTAAAGAAATACGTAAAGTTGGTAACTCTGTTTATTCAGAAAAACATTCTCTTCACATATTCTATATCTCTTTGCGGCAAGAGGGTGAAAATTGTGCTCTTCGTTCTTATTTATATTTGCTCTTCCTAATTTTGCTAAAAAGTGCCAAATTTTGCTTAAAAGTGCCAAATTTTTATGCTTTTTGATATTGATTTAAATAAGAGAATCATTTGTCTTATTCGACCCATTTTACATTGGAACAATTTTTATAAGAAGAAAACTTCTTACTGTTCAACTGCCTTTGTACAACGGGTCTCCGTGAACTATTGTTTATGCACTACGCGTGGATGCATTGGTGGGCAGATGCCAGAAAGATGAAAAAAAACATTCATATTTCTTTAAATTAAGCCATGGACGCTTGGCTATATAATATAAAATAGACTGCAGTTATGTAAGGACAAAGACGTAAGACCTAATTTAGAAGAGGGATTCAATTTACAAATGCTTGAATGGCGTAGAGCCACATGAAACGTTCTTCAGATATTTATTACACATTTTACCAAGGCAAGAAGTAGTACCAATTTTCTTATTTTTTCCTCCCTCAGAGGATAAATTCTTTAATATTCAAATATTTAATCTCCCTACCGTCTGTTGTTGGAATTTGCAAAAACCGCACCATGAATAAAGAAAAACTGATTAAATGCGTTGATTTAAGAATTTCATTAGAAAGAGAGACAAGTATCATAACCAAGATTTTAAATCTTATTTTTATACAAATCGTGCTTCATTATTGCGGCTATTCATGGATGACACCGACCTTGCGTACTTAAGAAATTTTAATACGCTTTGAGCAGTTTTTCGGGGGCACTAGAAGTGCTTACACAATTTACTTTATGACGAAAAACAGTATCTGGAGACGCACCAGTTTATTATGTTACTAGAATGTGGGTATTATTAAAAGAGTACAGACGCTATTGTAATAAGATTTTCGTTTATTAAATCGTACTAATGTAAGCTGCATATGGTTTTAGTGTTCAGTTTTAATTGATCTTAATGATAATTTCATATTTGCTTTTTGATTCTTTTTTTTCTCACTTACTTATTTATATATATATGCACCCGATATTGAGGTTTTCTTCCTCTTACTTTTAAACTTGACAAAAGTTAAATCGACGCTTCCAAATTTTCAATGCGACCTTCTATTACTTAATTCGACTGTTATTTCATATCTAAATAAAGGAAAAGAGGAATATATATGTCGTTCAAGAGGTCTCTGTCACACATTTGTGGTTGTTGTAAATCTGGAATGTTCTTACCTCCAATGGTAAATAAGGGTGGCACAAGCAATCTCATTTTGCCTTGCTGAACTTTTTGTCATTTTGGTTTCTTTTTGGGTTTGTTGCTGCTGCTTACTGCCCTTTGATCGTGAAAGTGATTGATAGCAGTTATTAAGCAGAGGCCTTCAACCCCTGAATAGTTGCTTTCTAAAAAGAAACGCAAAAGTTTTACCTGCTAAGAGATCATATCTAAGAGACGCAATAGGTTCTTATTTTTGCTTACAGCCATAGCTTTACCTGCGGGGAAAATGCTTTTCCATTAAAAGCTACGCAGCCTTGCCATTAAGGTGTTAACACCCCAAAGAAAGAAAAGTCCACAGTTGATCATGTGCTGGTTGCAGTGTGAGTGTGCACGCACATTCGCAATCAATTCATTAAGTAAGATAGCATTGTTTATAACTTTCATTAAAACGCGGAAGAATCCACTCCTTCTCATTTTTATTGTCGACATTTTAGCGAAATCGCGGAGGAGATTCTTTCTGGAGAATTATGTATACATAATAATCCCAATTAAGCGGAAGTATATTCTGTAATAGCGCTTGTATTTGAGCTCATAGTTACATAAGATGGATGGAAATTCGACATTAATTTGCACCACCACTACGCGCTTCTACCGCAATACTGCTTCTGCTCCACTTTCTCGTCGCGCATCCTTTAATATTATCTTTGTTATTATTATTATTGTTATTATGCTAAATTGGAACTTTTCTTACATATATCTTTGCACTGGATGATCGCAAAATGCGAAAGACTTTATGTTCTGATATTACGGCAGAAACGAGAGCCTAACCTTACAAGTTCCTCGAAGTCTTGCTAACATGCCTGCCAGCTCTTGCCACCACTTTGATCTTTAAAATTAGTTAAACTCTTCATTCACTTGGCTTTTTTTTTGAACGATCACTTCTTTGTGCCACCCGAAATTCTCATTGACCGAACAGAAATATAAAGACATATTTTCTTCTTCTTAAATGGCATGCAGCCAGGAAACAACAGGTGATCTACCGGGTCGTATTAGAAAAGGGTCCGTACGAAAGCAGAGCACACGGAATACGTCGCCCTAATCTTAATAAATTCTATAAATAAATATAATCTCCGATGCGCTTACAAGTAAATACTTTTGCTGGGGCGCACATCAATAACCGAAAAGAGACAACGTGTTTTTAAGTTATCAGCTGATCACCGGGTTGTCATTTTGGGTAGTTCTTTGAATGCGATTTCATAATACCATAATATCCCAAACAATCTCTTCTCGGCAAGGGCCGTAATACCAACAGGTACCAAATTTCTTAAACGAAGTGAGCTGCGGGTTAAGAGTGCTTTAGATATAGAGACCACTCACAACATAATGCGGCACTTTTTCTCTCAAGCCTTCAATGGTTAATAATTAAGGATTAAAACTTTTTTTATAATAAAATGAACCCCTTTGCTAAATTACAACTTTCTGTTAGAGCAGAAATATCGTTGATTATTAAAAGTTAATAAAGTTGGATTAACAAAAAGAATTGTGCACGTTTTTAATGAAGTTTGAGTAAGAATTTTATTGAAAAAACTTTTTAAAGACATGTATACAGTTTAAAATTCTTTTAACTTTTCTTTTTTTGAATTTTGACTTCCTTTTATAAGCCTGATATTAATGGGTTTTTAAGAATTATTGTTACTCCGTGCATGCGAAACGATTTTGTAGCGACTTGAAGGTCAAATAAACACAACGTAAAAGAATTGTCGTTTTTGATATCAAATACAATATAAAATATATGACACAATTGCACTCAGTTAAGGAGAACCCCTTGTGATCTGTATCTTTCAACTACCACATAATAAAAAGAACGACAATGAAACAAACATACATACATAGCTATATTGGTCCATTCTGCACACAACAGCAGTCAGCAGAACCTGGCACTTGAGAACATCATTGAAAATCGTTTTTGATGAAACCATGGGGTGTCGTTTTAATCCACACTATATGCTCTTTGATACGGATGAAGGGATCATATGCATTATGATCATACATATTATGATGGCAATAATGACGGCGAAGAGGATGATGATGATGATTACAATAACTAAGCCCTATTGAAAACCTTTTGTATGAAATTGTTTCTTTTTGAAGTCTACCACGCTGATAAATTTAGTTTATACAAATCCATAAGCACGACTATAAATTTTGTTTCATTTCTATATACTTTCATTGTTGGCAGCGCATTTCATTGTTGGTATGCTCAGTTTTTCATGGTTTTTGTAATGTTAAGGTGCTGGGCTGAGAGATTAGTGATGTGATGAAAGTTGGACTCTGAAATGATTTAGCCATGTCTGTCTGTCCGTCCAATCACATATCCGCCAGGTCATGGAATATTTTTATAACATTCGTAGTACTCGAAAATTTGTAGAATTGCGCATATATAAAGCCAAATATCGAGGATAAATTTTTAGCTTTATTTCACAGCCAAAGTTTATAAATGGATCGGTTGTGTCTAGAACTACAATCCGGATAGAAGAGCTTTGAGGGTATCGTGATAATTTGAAACATTTCCTATATTTTTTTAAGACAAACTCTAGATACTAGTCTCTGGTAGAAATGCTTGTCAGAACCATGCTCTAAGTAAATCTCTCTTTGTCGATCTTTACTTATGTCCGTAATTAAGAAAGAGCACCATATTCGAGAAGGAGCATTCATTCGCTAAAAGCGAAGGCAGCGCTCTTACTTGGTTCTTTTGTCTCTTTGAGTATTCGATTCTATTAGAGCTTAGTCAAATATAAAGGCGATATCTGACACTTTGTTTACTGATTTCATGTTAACCTTAATCATTCAACACTTGTTGCTTGCATAACAACTTAAACATAGATAAGGTTGTCAATGAAAGCGTGTGCGCGCGTATCTCTTGCCCACATTTGTATTTATATGAAAGCAAGTTTATTTGTTTACGTAAAATGGAATCAATACTCTTAATTCGATATCTTAAGAAAATCCTATAAATTATACAAAAACTACTTTTCATTCAACAACTTGTTATTGAATTTTTTTTTTTTTTTGGAAGAATAATATTTCACACAAAAAAAAGAAGAAAAATTAAGCGAATGGTTAAATTGTTTTCTCTTCCTTTTGGCTTGCTTTGTTATTCATCTTTGCGCATCAGGAGTGAAGCAACATATTATTCAATAAGTTCGTAGGATTGCACTAAAACAACTGTAACTTGTAAACTGGGTCGGAATGTCATGAAAGCAGAATGTTTGAAAGCTGGTACTATCTAAGTATATGTCATTTTTCAGTTCTTGCCGGAACCAGCTTAGAATTAAAATACAGGTTAATTACTTTTAGTTTAGTCTCTTACTTTAAAGCTCAGAATTAAAACTCAGCTTAAGTTCTCTTTTAGACACAAGCTAGATAACTCGAATTGTTAAACTTATGAGCTATAGAAAAATTTGGTATTCTCAAAAGTTTTCAATTTATATCGGGTTTGATTTACGAGAATTTTTAAAATTAACGGTATCTACATTGGCAAGTGTAAGGCATCTAACACAATAACGAGCTTGTGGCTTCGGAGCTCTCGCTACGTGTTACGAAAATTACATCTTTGATAAAATGAATGAAACTCTCCAAACTTCATCACCAAAAAAATTATCAAAATGTTGGGAACGTAATGTAGGCGAATAATGATTGGCCACGTTTAGCCAGTCGGTAATTCAGTAAAGACACACTACGCAACTTTGGCATATACGACAGAAATTTCACATAAAAATGTATTGTTCCCTCAAGGCTAGAATTTTTTGATATTACAACTAATTTCCTCTTTTATTAGCTAAATGGAAAAATAATAGAGCGGTTTCAGGCCTAAAAGGACGACCGAAAAATGCAATAAACAATATTAAAATATTCTTCTTCGAGTTGGTTAAAAAATTTATTTCGTGCTAACATATTTTAATTCGTTAAATATATTATAAAAATGAATTATAACTTGAAAGAACCAAAAAAAATACGTTACATCTTCACTCTATGCGTGATTCGGTGAATCCCATTCATATATGCCTATAATCGACACAATCCAACTGAATTGAGAAAAATACAACGCGAACTTACAATGCACATAAAATTCATGGAGACATAAAAGAAAAAAAAACAATAGTTGTAAGCGGAGTATAGTAATATCAGAAAAGTACATACAAAAATCAGATAGAAAAATAGATAAACGTCATGTATTCTTCTAAATATAATATCAAAAAAAGTGGTAGTTATTAGATTAAATATCGAGCTTAAGTTATGATCACAATTGACCTTTGAAAGTACATTTTCAAAATTCAAAGAAAAAACACGTCCAAAATATTTCATTTTATCCATTTAATATTCGATCAGAGTACTTGCAAGAAATATTTCTGAAAAATTCATAAATCAACTAAGATCGATAAGTAGAACTGAAAGCAAGCAGTAATGCATTCATTTCAAACATTAATTTATTTATAGTGATAAACGATATTTTTAGGTGTGGAATTTTTATCAACTTTTTTCATCGTATACATCGTCTTTGCATTTGAAGAAAGGTCGGATGACCGACAAAAGATATGTTCTGCACTAATAGCGTAAAGGCAAGTTAAAAAAAAAGGAAAGAAAAACAATCCATAGAAGACCACACTGACAATCAGGTGCTTTAATAAAACAAAAATCGTTCATTGTGTTGCTTATACAGACTTCATCGTGCATTTCTTCATCAAGCGAATCATAATAAAAATTTTAAATTTACTTATCAATGATAAGTAAAATCTTTTTTCTTTTTTTTTGGACGTGTTTTGGAAACAAGACGTACTTGATATTTAAGGTATCGCTGAAAACAAAAACACCAATGAGCCAGTACAGGTAGGTAATGTTTTGTAATAGAGAAGATCCTTCCATCCATCCCTTCATCTATCCATCCATCTAATATAAATGAAATGCCGCTTACGTTTGTAGTTAATATTGCGTTATTAATCTCACTTTCATGTTCGAGATATAACTCCAAAATCAACAAAAAAAAAAAAATACTAACACGAAAGGTAAAAATTAAAAAAGATAAAAAAGAATTGTATGCGGCTTGGCTTGAACACCTCTCTGCCTGTTACAATCTATATTGCAAGCAATACCTGCAATACCTGCACAATAGCCTACGGGGCTTCTATAATAATCGGGATATAACATATACTGCCACTCAGACAAATAAGAAGATCGTTGATATATACTGAATATACGATGTATTGCATGCATAACATGGATATAATAAAGCGAATAGTGTGACATACACATAACAAAATATTCAAGGGCATTGAAGAGTAATAATGTGAACGAAATGCTTCAAAGTAGAGTGTCTGGAGAACAGAGAAAATTTAATTTTCAGATATTTGAAATATGCAGAGGAACTTATAAAGCAATTAAATGTAACCTGACAGCACCGATAAAAGGTTTCTTTAAGATTTTATGCGATATTCTAGACATGTTTCCAGATAGTAATCATGGTTAAGAAGCACATAGATGACTAGACTTCATTGAGATTGTAGTTATGGCGATGATTAGTTATTGTTGTTCTAGTTGAGAATACTTTTTTTTCAGTCGCTGAGAGCCTATCAGAAAAAAATGAGGAAAGATGGAGCGAAAGAGGCCGTTCGCGTTTTGCCAACTGAGTGCTCGCTATAGCTACGACTCAACATGTTCTTTCGGACTGAGCTTTGAACATGCGAGCACTGGCTTGGTAATCGCACTTTGTGCCATCCCAACCCAATTTAGAAAAACAAAAAGAACCAAACGAAACTTGAGGAAACTTTTTTCGTAAATCAAACTTTATACGATCAGCTTCAACTTTTTGTCTTAATATTTATGATTCTCAGTGTTGCGACAAGAGGGGATAGGTAGGAAAACTGACAAATGGGTCGACGGATATAAATCGATTCCTCGATCGGAAGATTTTTCATGTTCTTCATATAAAATAAACACTTTATCGGATCTCTGATATGGTTTCTGGTGCAGCATACTCCGAGTATTCGAAAATATATCTGAAGTAATAAAGAAAATTGTTGCAAGTATTAACTGCAATGATGGTTTTTGGTTGGTACATAAATATATTTACCTAAATATACATACATACATATATAGGCATACATACGAAACTAAAAGATGCTATTTAAAGAATAATGAAAGACTAACAATTTATTAAACAATCTTTGTCACATTGAAATTAAAAACCGTATATAAGAGGTAGCTGTCCATTAAACAATGAATGATTGCCGTCATTCAAAGACACATATGTGAAAAAATAAAGATTTCAGAAGCAATATTCATTTTAAGGGACTTAACGACAAAATAATGAAAAAAGAAAGATTTTTAAAACACAATGACAAAAATCTATAGAAAAGAAACGCATTTTGAACAAAAGTCTTATTTGATTTATCTTAGCTTGGGATTAAAGGTGTAAAAATGTAACAAACAAAGCAAAGGTGAAAAGAGTATACAGCTTAAGGAGAACTCTTATCCTAAAAAAGTAAAAAGATACACATTGGAGCGAGCCTCAGGTTGCTACCGCTTAAGGTAAACGTAATGTATGCAGCGTAGTTTCTACTCAATTATATTCCATTTTTCATGTACATATATAACTGTTATAGTTCATCCGTCTTTTAATATATTCGTATTCCGTGGAAATACTAAAAAGTTATCGCTTTTTCCTTTTTTTCTAGTTAGGGGTGTTTTCAATCTTTCATTGCTTTTCCGGTTTTTTCACTTTGTTACTTTTGTAACATATACATAAAGGGTACCGAATGTAAAAAAAACTGAGGACAAGTCACGAAAAAGGTGCACTTCTCTGATCACTTTACTAAAAAAAACAGCAGCCGAAGAGAGATAGATATACAAAGTAACGCAAACACACCGCTAAGTTGCGGTTAAAGAAATTTTGTTTATGAACTCTAAACCGCTGCTTCGAGCAATAGGTGGAATTAGACGCTGAATTGTTCATACGATTGTACGTTACACCACCTGTGATGCAAGGATATATCAAGTTTGTGTGGATGTATGCAATACCTAGAGGAACATGAGATAGACCTGTATTGTACCTAAACTTGTTTGGCCGTCTGTCGGTCCTGTTTTCTTGTGTTCAACCTCCGCAATTGTAGAGATACCTTGATGAAAGCTTGTACACTGATATGCTTTGGTCCAAAGACGAATACCAGTGAAAATAGTTTTTGTTTGTTTGCATTTAAATGCGATACGAAACCGAGTAAATTAATTTACATTTCGGTTCAGAAGATAGTCGATTACAATACTGGAAGCATTACATTTAGTGAGAAGAAGAGTTAATTTTAAATACAGTTTCAACTGCAAATCTATAAGCGGCCGTACGGATGGACGCATGGTTCTGACGGTTGTATGGCGTAAACATTGTCGTCTTGCTTGTTCACGTCACATTACAGCGTTCTATTGTTAATTTTTCTTTTTTCTGCACATTTAGCATTTGTGGAGATATTATTGATACTGAATTTGTTTATGATACACACATGTGTACCTGCATGTGTTATGAACTGCGGCATTAAGTAGCTTTTTCATTTACTTGCCAATGTGTTGTCGGTCAAATGATGGTAGGCAAGATATTCATCGACTAAGACATTAAGTTAATTACGAATTTTTTCAGAATACATGTGACTTTTGGGGACTGACAAAATCCGTTTATCTGATGCTACTAATGCAGGATTCAGCGGGATTTCTTTCTATTATTTTAAATTGAGGAAATGTGTAGATTTCCGCGCCCTACTCCTATTCCGATATAAAATAACTAAGTTTGTTCAGCTATATATAAAGGGAAGAAGCGATTCAAAATCATTCGCTGAATAGATTTAAGCTTGTCTCTGCGTTCGTCTGTCTGTCGGCCTGATCATTTTGTTCATCCCACAGTTGAAATATTTTTGCGAAATTTGATGCGCCGACGTGTTTTGAACTAAGGGTTAAAACTATCTTGAATTGGGTTATTTTTATGACCACTCCTGCATATAACGCTTTATTTGGAAAAAGTCGTTGTATGAACTTAATTGCAATTTTCAAAAATCTCGGAAAACCCACTGAGTAATAATATGGGACAAGACTTTCCTTTACAGGATCGCTTCCCATTTAAGGATTGGCATGAGAAGAAAGCCGTTACACGGCATCATTTTCCAATTTTATTTAGTTTGTGATAAAGAAAACTAAAGAAGAATACCGTGTTAGCCGGTTCACATCTTCGGCTCCTCTTCTCATATAACAACTCTATGAAAATAGCTTTCATGCTTTTCAAAGCCAAATTGTCTTTTGTGAAAATGGGGTGCAATTTTTGGTATCTTTTCATTACGAAAATATGTTGTAATATATGTTTTTGTTTATTGACATTGATTTATATGACAAGTGAACTCAACATGCGCAGTAGGTCAAAACAAACAATCAGTTCGCTTCAACTCATTCGAACAAAAGAAATGAAGAATTCTATTAGACGAAGTGTTATAGCGTAGTTAAAAGTCGGCTTTGCTCGACTACATAATATCCTTCTTTGTTTTTATTTGAAAGTCGGTGCTTTTTTATTATTTATTTTTATATATATTATTTATTATTTTCTTTGCAATCCATGTTAAAACAATTTTTATAAGCTAATCTGCTTTGGGAAGTAATTGTATCTTGCGCTCAACTTAAGCATTAGATTGATTTGCCACATTGTCTAGTTTGCCTAATATTTATTTGAGACAGTGTCGTTCTATTTGAAACTTGAACAAATGCTAGTTCAGGTGGTAATATTTATAATAAGAACGGCTTTGATCGTCGCTAAAGGGAGTTCTCAGACGGTAAAACTTACAGATTTGCATACCGGCTTGGAATCCACTTATGAGACTGTGGCCATCACCCCGCTTACCTCTTTCTCTATCCTAATTTTTTTCTGATCGTCACCGCATTACACGAATGGGGGACATCTCCCGATCTTTCTAATCAACTGACTTATAATGGAGAGAACTTTCAAGAAAAAAATTGAAATTCCTATTGCTTTCATTGTTTGCCGAAAAATGATTTTGAAAACTTTATAGCGAAACACTTGCCATCACATTTCACGATCCAAAAAAAAAGAAGAAGATAATTTCGAAAAATGAAAAAACATTTTCTTCATAAGACCCGGAAAGAGTCTTTCTTTGCGTTGAATGATTTCAATTGTCACAAAAATTAGCGCTTAATACTTAAATTAATTACAGCACGAGTTGTGTGCGCAAGCATTAAAAAAGCATTTATTTTTAGGTTTTTCTCTTGACATTCGTTGGTAGCTCTTAAATTCTGTTTGTTGCCGTACGGCTGAAACACACGGGTATATTAAATTTACAATTCCGCCAGTAATATATAGAAATAAGATTTTCCTGAAATTACAAATATTTTTGACCAAAGCTTGCTTTCTGACGGATTTCCTAGTTTTCCTATCTGGGCGTAAGACGAAATTTCGACAATTAAGGCAGACCTTTTTTTTCCTTAGCTGATAAGCCGAAGTAAAGAATAACTTGAGAGCATTTGGAAATAATTTATTTCCGATTCGAGTTGAATTTGATAAAACTTTTCTCTTACGTCCTTGATTCTAAATTATGTAAATTACACAAAGTATTGATACTTCGGAGCAAGAGTCTTATAGTTAATTATTTTAGATAATTTAATGGCTTTCAACTTAATTGCAGGGTGGTCAAGGTTTGCTTTCAAACATCAATTAGTTTATTCATGTATTTGTTGTCTGGTTTTTTTTTTGTCTTAATGAGCAATCTTTAGAATAAAAAATTCAAAAGAATTTTCGCGAGTAAAAGAAACAGAAACCATTCATAAAAGTGTTTATTTATTTATTTTTTTGCTCTCTTCTTTAATGTATTTGTGAACAAATTAATGTTTTTTGTTGTTAGTTGTGGATTGAGAAGACAGAGTACTTTGATTAATTTATGGAGCAGCTTAAATAAAAAGTCAACGCCTTTTTCTTCTTCTTGCGCAAAATATGTGTCATTGAAAGTTGTTGAATCATAATTTTCTTCGTTTTTTTTTTTTTAGTACTCTTATTGTTAAGTATATACGGTAGTAAATTTAAAATCTATACAATAATAACTTTCTACCGCTGAAACGGTAAATGTAACACTAATGTTATCAAGATGTAAAAAAGAATCATGCGAAAAGAAAAATATAAAAAAAACTCGATAACATGCAGAAAAGATTGCTCCTGAGGCGATTATTAGTTTGTTAAATATTTCATTGTATACAGAGGAACGCACTGTTTATATATATGCTTATATAGAAACCTAAGCAAAGGTGTATTATGTGTTCACAAGCAAAGCAATATAACCTTTATTAAGATTCTTATTCGGGCTATATACGTTAAATGCATGCATGTACCGAATAATGTATGCTGAGTACGTTTTGAAGTTTGTTTTTTAAGATTTCCTGTGTTCTTTTTAATTTTCCCAAAAATTTTAAAATTCTCTTCGTTCTTGTATAAATATTAAAGTTACGTTGACATCATGTGCACTGGCGCCGAATCTTTATCTTATCAATGGCGTCACACAACACTTATTGCTAAGAGCACAATGAGTCCCCGCAGTAATGAAAAGCAGCAGAAATCTCAAAACAAGTCAGTTGTATGCCTTGGTAGATATAACACTTGAGTAGTTACGTCAGTCTAGTTAGGAGGTGCGTGTGCAGTTTTTTAAAATACTTCATTAAATAAATACCACTTTTCCCTGAACACTTTGTGGCGCTTGTTGCAATATTCGAGCGCAATTTTTTGAATGCACATACACATTCAGCCAAAAAACTACCGGGAATTTATGTATATATAAAAATTGCGCTCAATTGATAGCACCATAAGTACCTCTGGTCAAAAGCTAAGTTGGGCAAGTATTGCATTGATAGGCGTTTGTAACCTGCGTGTATATATTCTTGATCAATATCAAGTTATCTACCGATCTAGGCATGGGTTTTCAGCCGTCTGCGCATTTGCTTGTCTACCTGTGCTAGATACAGCGGGAACGCTAGAATTAAGTTATCGGCTTCAAATTTGGCAAAACATGGAAAATTCCTGCACTCAGGTTACTATTAAAAATAAGCGAAAAAGCAATACTAAACTGGGAGCATCTCTGTTTTGCTGTTTCTCAGTGCGCACAACGATAAACACTTTCCCATATGTTCTGCGGGTAATATTTGTAAAAATTTTCACAAATAGACTATTCACACCCAACAGTGTACTTTTTGTGCTTTTTTTTGTTTGAATAAAGATGGTGTATATAAAAGGCTTGGACTCGGCCGGGTATTATAATTTCCCTTCTTGCCAAGATAAAGAGGGCGAATATAAGGCATTCGTCCCTAGGCCGATTATTTCCTTTTCTCGAAGTTGAAATCAATCGAGGACCGGCTTATGCATCCCAATGTCGTTTAAGGTTGATCAAGCAAGCTCCGTTGTCGAGTAGCCGTAACTAGTAGCGAGGTAGAGACACCGGACTCCAGTTTCACGAAGGCAATTGAGAGAGCCGAACAATGCCATAGAGACAAGTTCAAAGGAAAAAATTCAAATGATCATGCAAAACGCGAAAAGAAATATTTTGATAGCTGCAATAAGCTTTGGTATAGTTTTGCTTAAAATGAAAGCGATCAGCTTAATCCGCTGATAAAAGATATTTCACTTGTTCATTCCTGGCACTTATTTGACAAAATGTTCCTTCTTAAGAGTATACTCTTACTAGTTGCATAAATATGAATATGTGTGTCAAGGGTCACTATAAAATGTACGAAAAGAACATAAATAAGTAAAATAAATTACTAAGTTGAAGATGAGAAAGATATTTACCAAGTGACTTACTTTTAGGATAAGGAAATAAAAGTTTTTTTATCATGTATTGTATGTTCGTATTTATTTAATGGCAGCTAACATTTTGGCCAATAATTAATTTTTTTTGCTACTGTCGACCAAAATAATTGTTTCATATATGAAAGTGTAAGGAATTTCCTACGCCTCATTTATCCCTTCATACTTTCTGCTTTCATTATACTTATCTAATTATACTTATCTATTATCTAAGTATATAGGGCTGCCACAAGTTGTTTTCCAAATTGATATAATGAGCTTTTGGTAAGTTTTTGACAATGTTATGATTTCTTGTGCATAGCTTTTATCAACCAAAACTAACACACACACACACTACACTAACACAAATCTCATTAGCAAGAAACGTTAGCGTGGAACACAGTTTCTATTCTAATCACTAATAATAACCTCTTTCTTTGATTGCCTGAAGCAGTATTAACGTTAAACATGTGAAGAAATCATGTGACAGAGACAACTAAAAGCGCACCATATTTTGTCAGTAATCCTCTCGACGGGTTACTGGCTTACCAGGTTTGACCAAGTATCCGCCTGAGTGGCCGAGTAGGTAAGAATCGAGTTCAAAAGTCAATGTAGTAAAGTTTGGTTGTAGTTATAGTGAGTGCTTAGTCGATAAAGGTCTATCTCTTCTTCTTTCCCCATATTACATGGGGACATCCCCTGAGTGATTGGTCATATAATAAGAAAAAAAAAGTTGCTCTTGAACGTCGCGGTTGCCGATGAATTTCAAAAAGAAATCCAATGCATTGAGCTTCGCTTAAATGTTTTTACGAAATCAAAGATTTTTTATTTGAATTTTCAATTTTCTCAATTTTTTCTTTTCTGTGTACTCTTAAAGGCTTGTGCCGCGGGCCAGCTTTGCTATATCTTGTATTTACTCCTTATCGCAGGTACAACGTTAAACGTAAATAAACCGATATCTGTAATGCCTCGCCTTCTATAAGAGGCGGAAAAGGCGAAGAGCGGAATGTTCCTAATTTCGCGGCGCCTAACGACGAAAGATGCCCAGTATGTAGGAAGATAGACCATTCCTAAGGTTTCAGAAAAATGCATCCGTCCGTGGGATAGACGAATTTCGTCTAGCTTTTGAAAGTTTTACTGTTCCATGATTCAGAGGTAATCACGAAAACTTTTTGGAAGTGCCATGATGAAGCCGTGACTCCTGATATTTTATTTCGAATTTACCAGACAACACCGTGAAGATTTTTATGTAATCAACAAAATCGCATATAAAAATAATAAAAACAAAAAAAAAACGATATCTATTCTTGCTGGGGCTATTTTTACACCTATAAGTGAAAAGTGTGTGAAAGGATTTGTGGTTCTATTTGTAACGCGCTGAAATAATTACCGGAAACCCTATAGGGCATATGTGTTCTTGATGAGAACAAAATTTTGAGCCAATTTAATTTGATCGGTTTGCTCGTCTGCTCATAATTGCCAGTTAGTCCAAGATCGCAAATGTCGAGATACAAATTGAAACTTGTCAAATTCACGCTTTGCTGAGGGCTACAAAACAAACGATAGAATGGGTGTCATCCTGCTATAAATGTACTTATAACAAGTTATAATTTTTAATTACAACATTATTTATGTTTACTTGAACGTAAATATGTAACACCTTTGAGGAGGATTATCTAAAACTTTGATAAAAAATTGAACCTGATCGATCCCCAAACACTTTGGCAGTAAAAAAAGAATCTAAAACTTAGGACTTGGAGGAGATATTAATCTCTAAAAATGACACGGACACATTTCACAAGTCATAAAATCAAACTGTTTTGAAGTGCTTGATATTAATGATTCAACAAAACGCGAGTATAACTTTCCCACTTGTTATATATTTTTGATATATTATTCACTTAAAAATATGTAACAACAATTTCTGTTTTGTCCAGAAGAATGTTCTTATGGCAAAATGGTTTTTTTTTTTTTATTAATTCATTAAATCTCTTAAAGGAAAATGTTAAAAGCTTGTAGTGTTGAAAATTTTGGAGAATTTCTGCTTAAAAATCTGAATGAAACGCAAATGAGGCTTTTTTTAAACTTTTGTTAAATTATCGCAGACTTCACAAAAACACGAAAACAATAAGGTGCGAATTATTTATGAAGACAACCTCGAACGATAACAACAGCAGCACAGCAATAAAACGAGAATGACGCGTTAATTAATGCGTTTCATTATATCAGTCAATATAAATCAATGTTGTAGACGGGATTAACGAATGCGAACATTATTGGCAGTTTGTTATTTGAGCGGAAACGGATTAGAGTGTATAATGAGTAAGAGCCAAAAATAATATTTTACATGTGTTTGCGGAGGCAGAAAATTTCTCAATCGTTTAAATTATGGAGAAAATACAAGAACTTATTTGGGGCTTAAAGCGAATTTCGCATGTTCAACACTGTAATCAGCAGTTTACTAATTGCAATCGCATTGATCGGACCAATCACTTCACATTTCTTGATGATGAAATCAAATCTTTGACCTTTTTTAATGTTGTTGAGATATCAGCCTTCTAATTCGATTGATCGAAAATGCACAATCGATGCATATAGTTAAGTCGTACAATGCTGATGAATAGCACATAGGCTGCGAAAATGTAAAAGAGGCATAAAAGAAGAAGTAATACTGGACAAAAACAGTACAGTGGATCACGGCCCACCATTAAGTACCTTACACTACCTCGAAGAAGAGATTCGATCTGAACCATTCATTGCTAATAGCGTTCGTTCTTGGGCCAAAATAGCTCAGCGCATTAAGCTCGATCAAGATATTTCAAAATTGCGGCCTATGGCTGAACGCAAGAAAACAAGACGGACAGACGGATAGGAGGGTAAGCAGTGATTGTCAATCGATCGGTATAATGGATCGTGTCCGACCATTTTCATAATCAATGTTAATAATGAGTATCACAAATTTTTGTTTAAAAAAATGGAGTTACGTTCAGTTTATGTTTCGCTGTCGGCTAGTGCTCTGACCAATTTGGCCCATGCCCAATAGCAACCTGTGTGCAAGAACTTCCAATATTTCTACCAAATCTGAAATCGCTGCGTTCAATTTTGCGACGAGGAGAATGTCAACAACACATACCACACGGACAGACAGGCACGCAGATGAACAGATATGGCTTAATCAATTCAGAGTTTCGCGCTGATCAATTATATATATTCCTTACACGATCTCTGGAGCTTCCTTTTGAGTGTTGCAAACATTATGACAGAATGAGAACATTCCTCATTCTTCAGTGGTGGATATAATAAAAAAAGTCTTTATGGAAGAAAGCAAGCCAGGCACACAAAGACACTAGGCGACCCCTGTCTCTTTCCCTTCCCTCATTTCGTTTTGACCACGAACGTGTTACATAAGTAGGGAACATGGTCTGATTGATTGGTCATATCAAAAAAGAAAAGAAAAAGGAAAATAAAAAAGAACAAAAGCTAAAACTTATAGCTTCGTAAGGCTACCTTTGATATACTACAACACAGTAAAAATTGTTGGTTGCGCCGTTTAAAGATTTACTTCTCATAAGAAAGTTTTTAGGGGGAAGGAGCAGGAACTCAAAACGTGAATCTACCTGAACCAAATTTCGCGAAGTTTTTTCTTCTTCTTCAAAGAATTTCATCAATTTTGGTCATGAGCTACCAAAAATTAGACCTCGTGAGAATTCTTAAGATGGTAAAGATAGGCTTTCGCTAACGGCCTTCAAATTTATTGCAATGCGTTAAAATCTTAGGCAAAATTTTTTGTTCACCCATTTCTTAGCAAAAAAAAAAATACATATTGTTTGTATTTTACATGCCTTAGAAGAATGGATATTAAGAACTGCCCTTTCGAGATCTACAGAGCGATCATTTCGTTCGAAAAGTCGCTTCGTTTTTCTTGTTGAAGAATCTTAACGTAATTTATATTGTTTAACATTGTTGAGTTATTAATTATAATTAATTACTGAATTACTAATTAAAATCTACTTATTCCTCGGCCTACTTCTTATTTTAATTTCTCGCTTATGCTTTGCAAAGGCTTTCAGAGGAAAACTCTTCTATCTCTGCCTATCAGCGACATAGTGTCACATTTCTAAGTCCGTTTTCAATGATGTGATTGTTGTAACTGCATCAAGATTAGCTGAGCTCTTTATTTTCTTAATTGCAAGAAACATTACTCTAATGTTTGTTTACCCCTTTAAGTTTCAAAAATAAATTGAAATGGGCTCTGGATTGTAGAGTTTTTTAAATTAATTCTTATCTCTTTTTATACGGTTATAATAAAGTAATAATAATAAGTAAATGATTTCGACATTTCTTCTGGTCCTTCAGTCTACTTACGCAATTAATAGTTTAATCTTTTGTGTCTTCTCTTATCATCTGTTTTTTTTAAATTTTTTTAAAAATTTCACACTCGTTGAACTCACACGATTCGTTGAAGAGTGCGTTTGATTTGTAACAGATACCTAAGAACACGAAATTTTTTCGACTTGAGTCGACCTTTTCAACGCCGATTAAAATAAGTAAATATCATTTATCATTTTGGTTCCATATATAGGGTACGAGTAGATTAGCTATCAAACTTACTCTCGAAACTATGGCAAGCTGAATTTCGCTGAGCGTAGAGGGACTAACAATTGCTTGCAATTAAGGTCAAAGCGAACGGAAGTGCAAGTAAAGTCTGCTTAATTTTCTTTGTTTCCAACTTTGAACGAAAGGGAGTAAGCTTCGAGTCAAGTAAATAGAAAATAGAAATTCCGTTTAGAGCGACTATGGTAAAGCCTACGATAAAGAACTGCCCCCGCACTACATGAACTACGGTAATGTTAAGATTTCTCTTGAACTAACTTGAAGCCATCTGTCTGATTTGGACCGAAAGCACCCAACAAAGGAGCTCAACCGCTTAATTAAGAATTAAGGAGGATCGAGTTGTATCAAATTAAGAATTGAGAAGAGATTATAAAAATTGATTGAAACAAAACGTTGATTCAAGAAAATCATCGTGACGTGAAACGAAGACACATTATGTCGCAAATAAGCCATAGAAACCTATAAATGTGTTTCATAACATGGTCATTAAATGGAGTGCGTCCCTATAAAAATACAGTACCAGTCAGTTCCGTTTGTAGGGAAATGGATTTGGGAGAAGTTCCGCAGGAAATTTTCTCTTTTACGAAACTTTGATATTTGATTCCAGGATGGAATGGAAACTTTTTTGCTCATGTATAGATTTTATATTCATGTTGAATGCACGTCTTATCTGGTTTTCAACACAGATTTTAATGCTTCGCTCGCCTTTAACGAACCTAATGCATTTGGTATGGTGATCCGGTAGTAGTCTTGCATGTCATGAACTGTGTAATCGTATCAACTTGCTCGCTTATCATCACTTAACACGCTTGGGGAACCAATATGTTAATTTGATTAATCGAGTCTCTTTCTCCCTATCCTTACCACAAATTAGAAGATATAAAACATTTGAGTATACATACAATTCTCCAAATTAAGTTATGCTCGGTCCTTGTGTCCGGCTTGCTGCTGTTTCTTCTTAATTCCCTTAACCTATTATAATATAAGTGTTTCTTCTTTAGTAGTCAGGGTGATGTTCGCAAAGAAGGACAATTATTACTTTTTACTGCAATCGTTTGCTGTTGCATTAATAATACATTTTATGCACGTGAAGATAAAAGTGATATATAATTGTTTTTAAAAGCATCGATTTAACCTTTACGAATGACGAATTGTCTCTAGATGGTCCGGTTGCTGACAAATTGAAATTTACATAAAATTTTTTATAAATTTTCGCACACAATTTCAATGCATTGACTTTTAATGAGGGAATGAAGGGAGGCTTTGGACAAAATCAACAAAAAAATATGTACGATTTAAATAAACCAAACAGAAGCGACATATTTTAGTTCTCTCTCTATATAGAACGGACAAGAACATTGAGTCGTACGAGAACATTTCAGTTGAAAAAGAATATTAAGGTTGAGAAGTCAAGAGCATTGCCAAAGAAAAGTGTAAATAATCCTACCCTTAAAGGAAATAGATTGTAAATAAAGAAACTTGAGGTTAAAAGAATTTTGAAGTGTATTTCTCTTGACAAGAATATCCACGATCTAGAGATACGGACCGTGTCGAGGAAAGCGAAGTTCGCAACAATATATTTTCTTTAAATGTTTCTAAGTTGCACGAGTGCAAGACAAAAAAATGAAATGAGCTTTGCTGCTGGTTAGCCGTCGTATTTCTGTGAAAGACGCAGAAATAAATGAAAACAATGCGATCACATATGCGTGTATTTGATAATAGTTCTTAAGTAAATGATCCGAACGTTCGCTTACAGTGTGATCTAAGAAAATCAAGCAAAAGAGGAGAAGAAAATAAAAGTTGTTGACGCAACAATTCATTACATCATTAAAGAAAACATACTTAATGTCAAGTGAGGCTGTTTGGTAACATTCAGAGATGTTAACAGATGTGCCTTATAATTGATCGCATACTTTAAGCGCATTCCTCTCTAAAAAGTTTCCCGAAAATTACACAATTTTCTAATAACCAATTAATTTATTATGCTAAAGTATACTTTCAACGCTCTTCTTGTGGCTATTAACGCATAAATATTTCTTTATAAAAGTTTTCACACGCACCCACTAAATAGTCAATTAAAATTACATATAAATCATTTACATAATTCTCCCATTTTATTAGGTTTTCACCCGCATCACCAAGAAGCATTTGCTTTTGTCATTCCTTATGTACCATTAAGTTGCACGTTTCAGAAACCATTTCTAAATGGATTTAAGATTTTAAGCACGCTTAGCCTCGTTCACTTGCACATTCTGTCCATCAATGGGTTTGTCGGTCTGTACGCAAAACCAATTCGAGGAGTTCATTAAAGATTTTGTCAAACCAGGTTCCTTCTATGTTTTGCATATTATATTAAAGGGATAGTTTAAGAAGCAGCAGACTTTTCCACAATTTTGTTTCATTTTCAATAAGCAGCACTTGCCGCAGATTAAAAATGTTTTTTCTGACAAAATGTTGCGTTTGGCGTCAAATAAAGGGCACTTACAAGTAGCATTTTCCATTTTCAGAATCCCACGCCCAAAAATCCGTAGATAGAACCAGACGTTCTGTCCACATCGTCTGCGAGATTGAATTGCTTGGACGGGAAGCCGATATTTTGCGTTTGGTGCGACCAAAAGAGTGTGGTTCACAACTGGCTGTTAAAATCTGGTAAAACGGTCACCACCAGACGCTCCCAACAACAATTAACCGATTTGAACGATTCGCCGTTAAAAAAGCGATCGAAATATCATAAAAGGCAACACAGATTCGTTTTTTTACATGACGTCCATCAGGTACAGCAAACCGGGATAAGTTAGAAAACTTAATTGGGCCACCAAACTCATGTCCTTCCGCCTTCCACGAACTTTCTGAGCTGAGTTTCAGTTCTTACGAAATGCTATTCACCATTTATAAGACAGGCGAGAAAAACGTCTAGCCACCGACGAGCAATATTTCGAGTCAAATATTTTGTATCATTTTCATACGATGAACGTGCATTTTTTATGTAAACATTCCGGTCTCACATGCCCATACTTGGTCTCTGCAAAATTTCTTCATGATCAGACATACGGAGGTGCCGAAAGATAGATTAGAGGTTCTTACGCGGAGAGGAAAGAAAGCTAAAGGATAAGGTACAAACTTCAAACATTAGAAATACACGGCGCAAACATCAAACATTATAAAGGTACGGTTTAACAAAAACACAACGGAACGAGTAGACATTATCAATTACATGTGCAACTGCTAGAGATCTCTGAAATGTATGCAAACTGTTCTAATGAATTGGAATTTAAAAAAAAGAAAATTCGACGAATAATGTTTTGTAAATTCGAATGTGTCTCTTCTGGCTTCCCCATCACGTTCTCGGCAATGATCACATTGATCGTAATCGTACTCAGAAAAAGGAAGTTTAAATACCGACGGTCTAACCACTTCGTCACACGTGCAAAACAAGTAAATGTACGAGACCCAAAAGAAAAAACTTAATGACATTAAATCCATTGAAAAAGATGCTAATGAAATTTATGTTTGAAAACTAAACATACAAGTTGTAGTGTCGTTAGAGATATGCGTATATATAGATACCCTTCGCATAGTTATTTATTCCGGATGACTGATGACTGAATGCATCGCTTTTAGAATTAAGTACTTATGACCTCTCGCATCACCAGAGTCAGGGGATTATAGGTTAAAGCTTTCATTTTGAGAAAAATGATTATAACATAACTAGGTTTGTGTGTATGTGTGCTCTATAGTATTTAGATTGGGGAAGCGAATTGCAAAATGACTTTAAGGATTATGCTTTACGCTTTAAGTAAACTTGAAGTTTCTTTGTAACATCAAAAAACGCGCAAGTTCTGCGTTCAAGTGCAGCTTGGTTTTTAGTTTTTCTAGAATCTTTATATTAAATTTCTTTGTTTTCACATTTCCATTAAGGATAAATTATCCTTTTTTTAACCTTAAGAAAACACTCTGTATGCTAAGGCAATTTATTTATGTGAACAAAAGAAATAATTTAGTTTACATACAAAACATAAAGAGAAAAGAAACAATGGACCTCGTAGCGTTCAATTAAAAAAAAAAATCATAACAGTAACATAACTAATAATGTTATGCACGCGGATTGGCATAAGCGACTGCTTCCCTTTTCCGTTTACATCCCTAGCTAATCAGCATGTTGAGTATGCATTATGAGAACAATAGACAAACCCTCCACTTTTTGAAATTCAAAGAAAATTTATTTAGATGAAAAAAACAAAAAAAAAAAAAACAATAAAAAAATAAAATTTTAAAAATAAAGGCTCGCGCCTGTTTTTTTCATTTCACTTTGTTTATTTACTTAAGGGTTTATGCTGCTATGCTATGCTGCCTTTTTTGTTCCCTATTTGCTGATTTGCTAGCGGTGATCTTTGACACATTATTAATTCACGTGTCGCTTTTTTTGTTTATGTATTGTGTAAGGAAAACAATTATTTTTCTTACATCCATTACTTACAGTAATGATGAAAGCATCAAAAACTACGTTATTCTGTTTGTAGTAATATGGGCCAGGTATGGTAAACTCCATTAGTTTTTGTATTCTTTGTCTTGCGATAGTACGAATTTACGTAACGACTGTTGCTTGTTTGAATATTCATTCGCTCCTTCATTTATTATATACATAATACAACGGTCAATAATTCCTGGGACGAAGTTTCTTCTCTCCCTTTTTTAAGATTAGGGGCCACAGGTATTCCCCGCATAACAGGCGTAGTTCGTATCGTGCTATGTCGAAACCGCGGTTATACGAAACTTTTTTATTTTTTTATTCCCGCCAAAATACATAGAATAGAATAACGCCGAAAGAGTGTTTTACACCTTGTACCTTGTTAAGTGGGAACGTTTGCATATTGTAACGTCCTGACTGGCCGCTAGTTATAAAGGAAGCAAAGTGTTTTCCTATCATAGCTTTTTGCAGGAATAATCACAATAAAATATTACAATAAGAATTTGCGTACCAAACAGGTTCGTTAAGCCAAAAAAAAAAAAAAACAAAGAGACTTGTGACTCTGTGATGTCTCCGTCTAATGTCTTCGTAGCTTTGCTGTTGTTTCTCGGCTCTTGTTAAAACGCCTCTTTTGACTTATGTAGCGACAGTTAAGTCTATATAACTTTGCAGTACCATCATGCAATGCATGCACAACCACACAACAGTTAAATCATAACATTCAGATCTGAGATTGTGAAATCACAATTTTTTAGTATTGATTTATGGAAAATCTGCAAAGACGAAGTGATGAAAGTGCTCGTGTCAAACGCGCCAACTTGCAATTATAAAAAACATTATTACTATTTATTGGCAAGAAAGGAATTATTATCAATCACTAATGGAATCAGAATTTAATCATTACAATTGCAGATCGATGCTCTATTCGGATCTTTCGTTCCTTTGTGGATCTGAATAAAAAAAAATCTGCTGAAAACTACATCACGACCATACTTCACAACGACTCCATTAAATATTTTCCAAACACACATGATATTAAAACATAAATGTATTGTTTTTTTTAGTCATTATAGTGCTTGCCACCGTATTCATAGCGTAAACAATAAATTAAAAAAAAAACAAACGTTACAAAAGTTACAGAATTATCTTCCAGTCTTTCGTCAAGGGGTTGAGCTGGCACCACACTCACAGATGATTAACTGTATTGAAATTTTAATTCAGATGCAATATGGCACAATTTTTTGTCGTTTGCCGGCAAGTGTCAACAAAGTAAATTAAAAAAAAGCACTAAAATATTTACAAACCCTAAAATAACAAATGCAACTGTTTCTTGGTTCAATTTTGTCAGCTAAAAAAATAAAAATATATCATCATTGAATCAAGCAAGTGGTTTTTTTCCGTCATACTATTGTCCGAGAAAACCAAGCAGCTTAGGGATATTCATCCCTCTATGAAGACTCATTTTTTTCTAATTAAAATATGTATTGGGTTGGCACGAGAGTAAGTTATACCTCTCCTTCTCTCTCTCTCTCCCCTTCTCTTTATCTTTCGCATGTGTTGATACGTGTAAATTATAGAGAAGATTACGCACAACTAGGTAAAGAGTTTAATGAAATTTTCCAAATTATCACGTTTGTGAATTTATTAAATACGTAATTCATGACAAATATTGAGGCTTAAGGCCAGAATACGTATTCCACTTAATTAGTAACTATGTAATTTTAAGCTCAAGCTTTTAACCTAGACTTCTTACTAGTTTTGTGTAGCATAGGATTCTCGGGACTTTTACATGTCAATCGGAAACATTTTTTTGATATAATCAGGATGAAGTTTTTCAATTATTTATTAATCGCGTATTAAATTTTGAACACTTTTCTACTTTGACTGTTCTTCTAATTTAGTAAAAATATACTACAAATAAGAGAAATTGGTTTTAAGGTTTTTCCAAACTTCGTCCCTGTGTATATGCATGTCAAGAAAGAGAGATTGAAAGAAAGGAAGAGATAGAGAGAGAGAGAGAGAGAGAGAGAGAGAGAGAGAGAGAGAGAGAGAGAGAGAGAGAGAAAGAGAGAGGGAGAGACAGAGACAGAGAAAAATTGTAGAATGCTAGGTCCAGCTATAAAATTATACAATGTTCTTGAGAGAGATTTGAAAGTTTCGATAAGTCGGATACAGGTCTGTTCAACAAAGCGACATACACACACAGCCAATCCAGGGATCACGTTGTTAATAAATAGAATAGAATTCATAACCAATATAAGCCCATTTAATCCTCTTCGCTAACCCATTCGCATCCCCTGTTGCTTGCTGTAGCTCTCACGGTTATTAAAAGAGGAAATTTATAATTTTAGTTTGGATTCGTAGATCAAGTGTAAGAATGAGTATGACTAAGAATGACTGTAATGATTGAACGGTGAGAATATTTGACAATATTTTTAATAAAGTAGAAAGCGCATCTGGTATCAATTGAAAATGTATTTGAAAGATATGAGTACCTTGCAAAACTACTCGTACTCGTACTCGTCTTGTTGAGGTCGTCTTATTAAGATATATTCTTTTAAGTATATTTTACTGGAAGAGACGGCTGATCACTATGTGTATAACTGTATAATTTACATATTTGTAGCGCATATCGCCAGATGTACGTAATATTCTGTACGTGCCCTTTAGAAAGCCCAATGTGAATAAATTAGGAGGAAGGTCGATCTTCCAATGTCTTTACAAATTTTCTCTAGAACAAAAGCTGGATCTGTCTTTGTTTTCAGCTAGTTAACTATGTAGGCAGAATACATGCTTTCGGATCGGTCCATGCGTCCTTGTCGGAATTCCTTATAGAATTTTATGACTACGAATGTGTATTTGAATAATGTATTTTATGAATATTTATATTTTTCTCGTTTTTTTTCATTACAATCAGGTTTTATATTACACATCTGTATATCGCTGAAAAGGACGACACGGTGAGTTGATGGAAGGCTTTGACGGGCTTGTATGCGATGCGGACATTACGCGAGACAGTTTATTATTGAGAATGACATATGATGCCTGAATACGCCCAAGGACTCCACGCATTCCCACTCCTGTTCTGTATATGAAACTAATGCTGCAGCAGAACTCACTTGCCAAAATGACGGCCGATTAAAGGTAACGTTTGAAGCTGATCGTCGCATAACGATTTGCGAGATCGCACAGGTTTATTTTTTATATAAAAAAAAGTCATATGATTACACAGTGAAAAACCGCAAGAAATTTCCGAACTACCTAATAATATTTCTCAGTTTTATGCATACACTAAAAGTCAATGTATTACGCTTTGGCCAGATCGTATTTAATTAACAGGCGTTATATTTGAGGTCCGTCGGATATATATTATGCTTTGCATTATAGTACATAGCTTACATATTGCGACCTATTTGCCCAAGAGCGGCATAGCCATATATGCAAAGTAACAATTGCTTATATTTACTGGCCAGCGTTTTTTATTTTTATTTTGATTACGACAAAACGTATTACAAAACATATTTCTATCAGCTCCCATATGTATTTGTATTTAAAAAAAAAAAAACCAAAAACAAATAAGTGGTAATTCTTTTTCTTTCCCGCCTTTTATCGATTTTTATTTTCATTGTTAGTCACTAGAAAACAACCGCAGAACAAATTTTAGAATCATTTCACCGCCGAAAGTTAATTAATCAAAATTGAAATCATCCTAAACAAAATAGGTTGATGCATATAACAAAAGTACTCTACAGGGGAAAGATAGTTCATAGAAAAACGGCGAAAATTTGAAAAGTTTTGAGTCTTTTGACGATATGATATCAAGAACCTGTGCACCTGTTCAGAAGAAAAAGATTCCAAATTTTATTTAAGATAAATTTGAATTTTTTTTTTGCCCCTCAGCGAAGCATACACACAACATAGCATGTATTACATGTTTCGTTTGCTAGATTTTGAAGAGAGAGCAAGAGGGTTGCTTGCACAAATCAACAGCTGTTTCCATGCGATGCTGTTCACTTTGATACCTCTGCTAGCGAAGTCTTCCAGTCTTTCATATGCAACAAAAGGCTGAAAGTGCAAATATAAACTCAAACTTTTCGTTTTTATCCACTGAATTCATGCTTTTTCCCTTTCGTATTTGTCGTGACATTAATGCAGCGGTCGGTTGCATGTACATGTGTACATATGCAATAATAATAAATTCTTTGTGGAATCCCTTGTAAAGTCAATTCTAGGCATGCATCTGTTGTATGTATTTGTATTGTGCATAATTGTTAAATAAATCAATGTCATTGAATTTTTACCGTATATTAGCGTAACGAGTATGCTTGTGATCACGTATGAAACTATGAGTGCTTTTGTAGCCCTCTCTATGTTCAATTTAATTGCCTTTAAAGTTTATTTACATTGTTTTTGAACAGACAACAATAATAATAAAGCAAGCAAGCAAGCAAGCAAGCAAGCAAGCAAGTAAGCAATAGGAAAAAAGACTAAAAGACGAATTGCTTACAAGTTATGGTAATTTTAACAATGTTTATTAAATTTTCATAAACATAGACTTTACCTTCTTTGTAAAAAGTTGGGTTGGGTAGAAAAACTTTAATAATTTATTACTTTATTATACGCAAAGAAAAAGCATATCTTACCATAAAATATTTCTTTCTTTTTTTTTGAAGGAGTACATAGAAAAAAAAAGTCTTTTGTACTAATTCAATAATTGCTTATTTTAAACACGTGTTACCACTTACTCAGCTTGGAAGTTATAATTTAAACGATATTCAAATAAACATAATAAACTCACTTCCACTTGCATACATTTTATTTACCATAGAAAATCCTTAATTAATGTTCATGATTCTATATTGAAAGGATTTAATAATAAAATACTTCTTCTTTTGTTATTTATTTATTTTTTTTTTTTGAAAATGAATCCAAAAAGCCTGGATATGTATATACAGACACTGTATATACGGACTTTTCAATCATGATATTAATTTTAAAAATGTTATGTAGAAAAATTGTATTTGTAACTTTGCTTGATAGTCACTTCTGGTTTTTATTCATAACCAGTTATAACGGTACTATGTTATATAATATGTTCCTCTTAACAGCAAGAAATTTCTAAACGGATTCTACTTTCGTTTTTAGAAGTTTACTATCTTAATATGGAATAAAGCTTTGCTGTCATTACATACGACGCGTGTAAGAAGTTTGTTAACCATAAGGTCATATTTTCCGATGATCTGTTCTATGTCCACAAGCACTTAGAATTAAATACACAAAAGCCCAGAATAGCTCTGAGTGGCCGAAAAGGCATAGTGTCTCGACTAACAACTCATCGG
>KK502414.1:1145177-1269264 GCA_000688735.1 Glossina austeni | reverse complement strand
TGGGCAGAAAGGATTTAGTCGAGGACAAATTTATGGCAGAGCTGCGTTAACGAGCTGTGCATACCATTTCAGAACAGTATATACAGTACCACATTTGGGAACTTCGTTACGGGACAGGAAATTAACTGAAATTTATACAAAATTCGCATCCAAAATTAAGTTTTTATCCCCTACACCACTTGTGCTACAAGAATGTACTAGGTTAGCACGGATGTATGCAATACACAAAAGAACCCACTTTTTATTACATCGACTGATCCACAATCACTTTCTGAATCGATCTAAGCTTGTCTGTCTGTCTGTCTGTATTGTTTTCTTGTGTTAGACCTCCGTTCACGGACATGTTTTGGCCGAGGGACGAATGCCATTGCAAATGATTTGGATCGGACCACTTCTTCGACTAGTTCCCATGTAGCACCTTAGTTTGAAACGTCGTTTTATGAACAACTGTATTACGCGAAGTGGTATATGTATTGTTTTTACTGATTATACTCGACTCTAAATTGAGTTTTGGTTTACAAGTCCAAACTTGCATTAACAAAGCGAAGGCTCTACAGGGGTTTGTTGGACGTTGGTTGTATGAATTTAACGACCTTTATATTGGTAAGACGTCATTTACCGCACTTGTTAGGCCTACATAAGAGAGTTACGTGGTGGTGTGATCGCCGAGGTGCAGGTGCTGTATTGATCAGATTGAGTCTGCGTTCACATGGAGCCCGGCAGTACCGTCGCCTGCTTACGAGAGTCGTCTTAAGCTTATTCAGGCGGTGAGTGTAATTCGCCGTTTTTATTGAGTGAGATCGATGTTCGTATTCGGGCGAGAGTAACGCGTACTTATTGGCTAATTGAGCTATCACAGACTCGCAGTAATTATGAGGTCTATCACCCACTCCGCGTTGCATGTCGATCTTCTAAAGATTTTATTTAATTTTTACGATATGACCGCGGGGTCAGTTCCTAAAAACGCCTGATGGTCAACCTTCTTGCTGTGGCTGCAGTTTGTTATGGTTCACTTTTATTACAACTACAACTACAGTTTAGTTTTTAGTTGTATACAAGGTAGTGGTTGTGTGTTTGGATAAATAAATGAAAATTAAATTTATAAATAAAATTGAAACAAAAAGAATAATGTTTTAATTACAATATTTCCTTGATTTCCATAACTGACTTAGGGTCTCTTCGGAATTTCATTCGTGACGTGAGTTTACGGTTAATGTACTCGGTTACATAATATAATGGCCGACGAATCGCTGACATAAAAGAGACTAAACTCGTCATCTAAAATAAAGAAAGAAATTTTCACTCTTTTTAATCTTTAGTTTATTTTCTAACCCAATAAATCAATTCAGCTGATTATTGAATCTAATCCGCTTATGATGGCAGAGGAAAATTTGAAATCAAGTGTGCTTTTACAAACAAATTTTTAATATTGAAGCCTCGTTTTAAAGAAAGGAACAAAAGGTAAATAGAGAAACAGGACGTACCTGCAAGGATTTTGCTATTCATTGCATTCCAGGCTCACTCACAAACTCGCTCACTTTCGATGCATTTTGCTGCTCTGCAAATTAACAAATCTGTGCCATAGTGTTCAATCAACTTGTTGTGCAATTTCCGTCTTGTAATTCCAGACGGACTGAAAGGAAAAATTACACTTTTTATTACATTATATCGGCAATTCTAAATTCTTAAGAGATTAAGAGAAAATTATTACAACTTTTACTACATTTATGATAGTTTCGATAAATTTCTTTGAAGAAAGAAATTTTAAAATTTCTTTTCATAGCAAATGGTTTTCAATTCAACAATTGCTATAAATGAAATATGATTTAAAACAGAATTTAAAAAATGTACCTTTGCAAGAGTGTTGTAAAACGGAAGTGGGCGTTTTTCTCTTCTAAATGGTTTGCTTTAATTAAACCAAACAAGTCACTTAACCAAAATGAAAGTCGTTAAATGTTTTGTTAAAAGTCAATGGAATTGCATGCAAGTGAAGTTATAACTCAAACTACTTCATGCATTCAGAGCACGGTTGTCCAATTCATCAAATTAATTGAAAAAATTATTGTTTCTACGTATAGTTTTTATTCATGATTATGAGAAGACCATAACAAATTCGCAGTTTGATAATTTTTTGAATGCATTACAAACCACATTGTTTTTGTGCGTTTTGTTTTTACAAATATACTATGGGTTGCTTGATCTTTTCGATTCATATCTAATTCATACAAACTGGCTTCGTATACCGCGTAAAAAGACATGCACAAAAAAAAGGCGCCCTAGGGACGCATGAAAACAGATTGGAGCTTATTGGAGAGGTTCGAAATATGGCGGCGCGTAAATGATTCATTTTCCTTTAAAATAAAAGGTCAAAATAATGTTTAATGTTTTGATTTGATCTTGGAGTACTTTCCGTAGGCACGCGGGCCAAGGTTTCGACTAGTGCGATGTAAAGAGGAACACATGTGGTAGGGCAGTAAGTAAATTGAACTTATTGTTCTACCTTTTTTTTTTGTTTTTTAACTTTCATCCCCTTATCGCAACTGACTTTTGAAAGAAATCACCACTTATTAGCATTCACATGTTGTAGCAAAGCAAGAAACTTGAAAATTGAAAGTTTTTCATATATTTGCGTCGCAAGGAGGGTAAAAATTTCAAAATATATATTTGACTTACATTTCTGACATAAGAAAAACTTACTTACAGTGTCGAAGTGTGAGGGTTTAGGAAAACTTTTATGTGATTTTCATCAAAAATTTCTTTTCTTATTCCTGCTTGTAACCAAAAGGCGGTACGTTTACATCGAAAAGGTTGTTCCCCTCATTTGTGAGTAAAATGAATTGATTTGAAATGTTTGCTAATTTGTTAAAGGTTAAAGAAATCCGCACGATTCATGTTTTTGCAAACGGATAGAAGTCATTGCTAGCATACTTTTAGCTAACACTTAAGGTATGAGGAGGATATTGGAATTTTTTGAGTTTATATTTATTGCTCTCATACACACACGCTGTACATAATATGTCAGCTATTAATTTTGATTGTGGTACAAGTCCATTTAAAAATAAAAAGTGCTTATTATAAATTAATACAAAGGTTTAATTTCTAATTAATTCACAATAAACACATTTTAATATAAGTGCAGTGAGGGCAAAAATCAAGTTCGGTAAGACAGCTTAAGGGTTAACATACAAGGTATTCCAAATAGGGTTATTTGACTTCGAATATAAACTTTGCTGATTGGCAATGACAACCGAAGCGATCGAAAGCAGACGCCTTGAAGAGAATCGTCATTCTGTCGTTTTCCATGGTGCTCTCTCTCTTGGCTGCTACAGAAGAATAAACCGCCGCCAATGGTGTTCACATAATTTCGTAATAAAATATGGTCTAGTAAGTTAAATCCGCATCGGGGTGATTTATAAGACTCCACCCGTCTTTCGGTCGAAGAGTAATCAGGAACAACATGGAGACTCCTTCTATCCTCATGTCAAATAGTTAGCATATGAGAAATGTGAAGTACTTAGGAGTATGCTTAATGTGAAATTACTTATATATATATATATATATATATGGCAGTTAATAAATGTGAAATGATGGAATAAATTAATTAATTAAGTATGTAAGATAGTTACCTGAAGCACATCGTCACGCTGCAGCCTAATGAGAACATAAAATGAAAATTTGAGGCAGTTCAAGTGAATTAATATTAACCCAAATTTTTATTTAAGGTTTACCGTGCAAATTTGTTGTTGTAGACATTTTTTTGTGAACATATTGAAATGAAACTGGACGCTCCTTACCTTTGAAATCAACTGCTCATATAACATATCACTCAATAAGTCTCTTACCTGACTCACATATAAGATAACACTGTTAAGAGTCTACACCTATATGGTTTCTGGATTTCAACCTTCCAAAGGAAACGCGTTATAATTTGACATTCCTTTTTCGCTGCAGGCGCATGAGGCTTAATGGTTAGAAAAACGAGAAGGATTAATTTCGAGACCATGACGAAAATGTAAACTTTTTTTTATTTTTAACAAAAACAATTAAAAAATTTAAGTCCGCAAGAATGCCCAAATAGGTAGGAATCGCGACCAGTGAGGTGATTGATCTCGAGCCTCAGTGCCTTAGTTTGGCCATGGCTATAGTAAGTGCTCAGTCAATAAAGGCACAACACCTACCGGTTCTAGATAGTGCGCACTTCCTATCTCTTGGTCTTTCCACATTTTCTTCTACCCGTCACAGTGCTACGCGAATAGGGAACATCTCCTGGTTATATTGAAAAAAAAAAAAAAATTCAAAAGCTCATCATCTGCGGATTAGAAACGCTAGGCAATGATAAGTCTCTATCTTGAACCATAATTATGACTGCTACCTCATAGAAACAATCGTTGAAGGTACTCGCGACGCTCGATCCATCTGCATTTCGGAAAGTTCTTATTTTCTTTATTTGTCATCTTTCGTAAATTTCTACTAAAATATTCCTGTATTATTAGCTCCTCCTATAATTTTTTCTTTTTCTTTATTTTTAAAAACTTTTAGCTTTTTTCGCACAAAACAGAAAAAACAAATTCGTAATTGAAAAAATTTATTAGCCCTAAAATGTCTGGTCGCTTTTTTCCTGCCTTTGGAGTTGAAGAATAAAAGGAAAGAATTCTTTTTTTCTTTTTACTTCAGAACTATTTAATTCACACCATAATTTCTTTAAGAGGCGGCGTCACTGTTTCAAGCAACATTAGCAGCAATAATTAGTACCAAGCAGTGATGTGCTCGTCACATTTGCACTTATTTAAAAAGCAGACTCCACTCTTTGAATTTAATGAATAAGTGAACAGACAAAGTTCTTATTTCTTAAGAAAAAACGGTGGGCTTTTTCCCTTCATTTTATTGCATTTTATTGAATGCGCGAATTAATGTTGTTTATAAGAACACATGTTTAATGTCGTTTGTTGTCGTTGTCAATGATTTTAAAATGTAAGAATTTTCCTTTTTATCAACACAATGCGGGGCAAAATTACATGCTTATAGACCAAGTTGAGATGTTTATCACAAATTTATGGAGAAAGGAAACTTCAGCTTTCACTACATAATCCCTTTGGAGGGGAATTTGCGATTAAGTGTACTTTTCGCTAAGGGAGAACTTAGTTAATTTAACTAGTGTTTAATGAAATGTTCACTTTCGCAATAGTTGATTAGAGAGAAAGATTGGTTTAAAAAACGCGATTTAATGTGTCATTCATTTCTGATCCTAGATTAGCAATTAAACTCTCAATTAAAAAGAAATTCTAATAATGTTTGGATGCGAAAGTTTCTTTAATTTAAGTGCAAAGTGTCTCTTGGGACTGTTTTCGGTTAAACTAAACTGAAAGTTATGTATATTTCACTATAAATGGAAAGCTCGATAAATTTAACTCTCAGAAAGAAAGATAAATTTCACTTTAAACTGCTAGTTAGAAATATTTCATTTTAAACTGAAGGTTAGATCAATTTAACTTTCAATTAATAGGAAATCAGTTCAAGACCTTAAGTTATAATTAAATTGATACTTAAGGTCCGTTATAAGAATTCTTCCAGTTAGTAACTGGTTGGCAGAACGAATAAAAAGAAACGACTGATAAAAACAATCACCTGGTTAATAAAATTAATTAAAAAACACAGAGTTCAGAGTAGATAGAAAGTCAACCAACCACAAATCGTAAAAATGTAATCGCAATAATCTAAGCGACGATTAGCAAATAAATGTATATGTGAGGAGCGAATGTAACATTCAATCAGTTAGCAAACGTTCAGCTAAAATGATACATTGAAAACGGCCCTTAATTTTTGATTGTTGCGCTTTGACTTTAGACTTAGTCTTCAGAAAGTTAGATAAATTTAGTTTAACCTATTTCACGACATTAATTCCAAATGAGACTCAAAGTTAACTGTAGAAATTCTTTTGCTTAACTAGTAATTGACAAAACAAATAAAAAGAAACAGCTGAGGAAAGCTGAAGCGTCAAACACACACCGTAAAGTTCAGTCAGTTAGTAAGTCCTCAGTTAAAATTAATACAATGAAAACGGTCTTTAATGTTTAACCGCCGATTTTAAAGAACACAACTCAAATGTAGGACACGGGGAAGGGCTTCTAGAAGTTCAAGTTTGTTAAAAATTATTCTAGAAAATTTTGTAAAAAAAATCCACTTTACTTAGCGATAAATTTTCTTAAATTAGACTTTTCTTGCGAATCTTTCATTTATAAGATTAAGATGTTTCACGTTAAGCATGACGGAGCATTGCTGAAACAAGTAAAAGAAAGAAAGGAGAAATAAAGAATTTCAAAAATTGCCAACAAATCTGTGGCATTAACAAATTGCAAATTTATTTGGGTTGTCACTTCATTTGCGAGGCCATATGTTAAACGAAGCCAGTTAATGTGACAGAAATCACACTCACTGGTGACAGTGTGTCGCTAAAAATAAAGTAAGAGGAAAATCTAAAAGAATACGCGAATTATTATCAGAAAAGAAAACCAAACGAAATTAGAAGATTGTTAACTTTAACTTTGCTCGACCATTTAACACCACTTATGCCTCTCTGACACCATAAACTCGTCTTTTAAGAGATTTTCTTGTGCGCAGACGGCGTTTTCTTTGACGAAGAAATAAATTACAGCCGTTAAAGTCGTATGCGGCTTGTTTCATCGAAGAAAGCTAAAAGTAAACATATCGTCGACATAATCACAGTAGAATTTCCACAAGCGCGGGATATGTGATATAGAATGGAACTGAAAATATATGTAGCAAGCTTTACGTTATTATCCCAACTTTTTTGGGATTTGTCAATCCGAAGGGAGGTGGATTTATCAGTGCGCTTAAGTCGTCGAACATGACGGTGATCTGGACGAATATCTGGGTAATAGTTTGTCGGAAATATCTTCAAGTGACCGAAACTTAGGGACGACAATAAAAAAATATTTGAATATTGAATTTTAAATGGATGCAACTAGAAATCTTTCCGCAGGACTTCCAAAATAATTTTTACCTTCAGTTCAAATTCTTGCGAATGTAGAATTCATTGGATGTTATCAACATTCTCGAAAACATGTTATAACCCAGGCTAGCTGCACTGCGAGCGCCTTTATTCACAATATTTTGCTAACAAATCAATAAATCGTCTTGAAGGCGCATTGTTTGTGTTCTAAATTCCCCAATAATCAATTATTGGGGTGGATAAAATGCTTTTTAAAATTAATAGAGATCGATTGTTATAGTGCTAAGCAGCTTATGACTGTAGGTCAACTCTCTTCGATTTAGTTTTAGCGACGTGTCTTCTAATATTAAAATCCTTTGACTTTACGTGTACTTTAGCTATGTCGCGTGTGTCGTAGTGCTTTAGCTATGTAATGAATTTTTTCAATTAGAAAGAAGAAACGGTGGGTTATTCCACCACCGAAAGTGGAATGTTAAGCTGAGCCTGTCTAAAAATCCAGTACATGCGCGTTATAGTATTAACAAGGGAAAGGTCATAATTTATTCTACAAAAACTGTAAAAGAAACGCAGCAAATAAATTTAAGAAAATTTAAATTTATAATCTTTGAAGAATTGATCTTTATAAAAGCAAAAATTTGCAGCAAAAACGTAACGCATTACGTAAGTGGAACAATTTTCATTATCTACGCGCACAAACGAAAAAAAAAAAAACAAAGCAAATAAGATTAATGGCAACATCTTTTCAAGGGTTTATTTTTAGACATAATCAAGATTCTATAAACAGATAAGATGCAGCTTAAGAGTGCTGCAACAATAATAACCAACGGCGATACAGGCGGTTAAGCACGACGCTATTACGCCCTAAGAGAACATTATATGTGAAATCGTTATATCACGTCAAACATGAGGATGTTATGCATGATATGTGAAACGATTGCATCATCTTATGTGGAGTAAATTGATGTTATCGCAGATATTATCACCAATAACATATCATTTTTGTTTCAATTTAACGTGCTTTTCACGAATACCAAAACTGATTGCAGGAAATTTGAAATTAACGCTGGTAGTGGTGGCGTCACAGGAAGCCAAGGCTAGCAGCTGGATAACTATGTCTATTGAGATAGAGAGATAGTTTAATAAAAAAATTAGTAAATGGAGATGAGTACATAGATAGAGAAAACTAATCGGAGAAGTTCGAGAGGCACAGTTAGTTGGGCAAAGGCAACTTATTCGAAATGCGATACTGCTTATGTAGGGCATTGGAGTAGAGATTTCAGCTATAAACATTCATGTAGGTGTACACACAGCTATTAAGAGGACCATAAAGAAGTGCCAAACTATTTGTTCTCCATATTCGCTATCGAATCATGATTACGCATTTATTTGATTACATTAACAACTCAAATTTGAGGTTGAGGTGCAAAAAGTACAGTTTTTCTGGAAAAAGTTCATGGCCCCTTTTAATTCATTGAAAAAATTTTTTTTGCTTTTTTGTTTTACCTTTCAATCTTTATAATTCGGCCTGCATTTTTAGTTCGTTAGATTTTACTTCCTAGGGCTTTCTATTTGATGTCTGTATCAAGGGGATTGTTAAAAAGATACTGAATCTGATACTTCCTCGCTGCCGCCATTTTCCATATATAGAAATGGAGACAGCTGTAAGGTTGTATTGTTATTGGCATTAAAGAAGTGTGCAACATTTTCTCATTATCGGATATAGAACAATGTCATGCATATTGGATGCCAGATTCAATACTAACACGAAAGCCAAAGAGTAATAAAAGTAATAAAGTATAATAAAAACTTACAATAACTGCAAGATTTGATATAAAAAGTATTTCAAGTCCAAAAAAATCTTGTCACTATAATGCCTCCGCTTAATTTTTTGGATACGCCCATTTAACTCCAAATGCGAATGTAATTTCTGAACCCTCTTATATTCTATTTTACGCCATCGTCTATAGTTATACAGACACATTTTGGCATATTTTTGCCGACATGGTGATATCGTGTCCAAAGAGCTTATATTGAATAGGCAGCGATCCAATCGTCGACCGATTTTCGCACTTCGTCAACTTTGCGGAGCTGCGTGCAAGCCAAGCCTTGCTTCCATCCATCGATCTGAACAAGTGGTTATCAGAGGGCGCCATGTCTGGGGAATACGCTTCTTGCCATTTTTGTTTATCATTTTTATCTGTAGAAGTCGCCTATCAACTGCTTAGCCTTTATAGGATCCAAAAATTGATGTCCGATAGTGCAGTTTGCCCATAAGTAATAAAAAACGAATCACTTTTTGGTGAAAGCTAAAATTTTACTCAACACAATCGCAGGTTACGGAACGTACCTGGACTTGAAAAACAGATATGTTTGGGATATATTTTCTTAAAGCAGATTATTTTATTATTCAGCTTGAGAGCACCTGCCCGATCATTTTAGAAACCAAAGCCATACTTATCTGTCCGATTAGCATACATCTTTGACGTTTTTGAGTTGCATATCGGGCTTGGCACAACAATTTTGTCAAAGAAAATTTGTAATGCTTTGAAATTTTTAAAACTTCCCCCCTTCCCCGCTTCCTTCTGGCCCTCATGGTGTTATACCTACAAATGTTATTCTCTGAGTGGTTGGTCTTATCAAAAAATCAAAAATTATTAGATTTCAGTTATATTTACGTTCACCTTATTTCGTTCAAAAATTTATTTCCTTGAAGTAATAAACAAATTTTATTACATAACAATACTTGCATTTAGTTGTTTTTGTGTCTTCCCCTTGAACGACTTTGCAATTTTTGAGCTTCATTTGACGACAACGTTGGAAAGAGGTTGGCGACTAGTTCTATTCAAAGCGTTAAAGTTGTCATTGTTACTTCATCTGCTGCCGGTCACACAGACAGACTGAAGGACAGATCTGGAATATGTACATTTTGTGGATTATTGTAAATATTTGTCAAACCTAACACTAACTTGTCTTAGATTGCCACAGTGTATTAATTACTTATATATAACACGAAGTTGTTTCCTTAGAACGTCAAGAGTTGATTATGAAATTTATTTCGATACCGCAATTAATCATCCGTTGATCATTACACCAGCTTAGATTTGTCTCATGGCAGACAAATCTAAGGCCTTGCAGGCTTTTGTTATTGTGATTAAGATTGAATTATTGTTATCGCCCAAATTTTGACATTTCCAGATATTAAGGTAAATTTATTTACATGTGTCTTTTGAATGTGTTGCGTTTGAAGGTGTTGCTTCCAATTAATGAATACACACTTATTTACACATATATATAAATGAGTTTCGTTTTTGTAGAGTTTGTGTTTTCTTACGCTTATAAAAGACAATCTTCTCCAAAGAGCTGCATTAAATAATCATATTGTTGAGTGGCTTGACGGCGGTGTAAAGAAGATATCATATAAGCATAGATACAATAAAATGGGGAGTGGGTTCTTATGGCTCATTACTGACAAAGCACCAGGTATACCATATGTGCCGCATTACATACAAATAACATAATGAGATGTTTGCTTTATCTTTTAATCAAATTATTCACATTCACATTCATATCGATGAATTTTGAAACTGATCAAACGTACTCTTGTATGAAGTGTAGTGCTCTTTTGTGAGTACGAGTACTTGGAGAATCCAAGTCAGAAGCAAGTGCCGCTGGTGACTAAGATCGTTATGAACCTAAGAAATTTTAAACATAAGAAGAGTATTATTAAATTAAAGGCTTCTCCTCCCACGTGTTTCCGCTTTCTTTTTTTTTTGAAAAATTCTTGTCGTCTTAAAGTTGTAAAGGTATTCCTCTTTTCAAGCCATTGGCGGTTATATGTAAGTGCATGCACTGAGTTTCTAAGAAAAGCTTTTTAACAAAAATAAAAATATTCTATAGACTTTGTCGATATATTCATTAATTCATGGAAGATTATTTTAAGTAATAGTTCGATAGAATTTACTTTCATCTTAGACTGAACTTTTTAATACCTTTTATTAGAGGTCATAATGACAAGAAAAGATTTATTTTAAACACTGATTAAGTTATTCAATATTTTGTTCGTTTAAGGGCGTGTTAGGTGCAGATTGAAATGTACTTTACAAGATCGAGCTAATATACGATATTAGCCTCAATTCATGGACGATCTTGCAATACGACTACGTATCCTTTGTAGTTTTGCCACTCCTCTGGTAGGCTTAGGAGGATGTCCTTGACATTCGACGTCTTGTCTTCTGCAAGTTTCTTCAGTCCTTTAGTAAGTTTTTTCATAAGCTAAAAACCCTATATGTGACGGTTCGTCTTATTATTTTCTAGAGGACTTATGGTAAGGATATGTTAAACATTTGCCGATGCGTGCACTCACAAAATATTTTGTGGCACTTCAAGTCAGATGCAAACGTTTGAACAGAATTATTTTCGCAAATAAATTCGAGATAATGAGAACGATCCATAACTTCGTGTGCGCGAGATGGCATTGTCGCTTAAATGTAATCACGACGCACAACATCATCGATCTGTTAATTCCCTTTGTTTGAAAGAACGAACGTTGTAGTCTTGAAAAAGAGAAATTTCTATTTCACCTCTTGACGCACTTGGCCCTGTGGTTTAGTTTTTTTTAATTAAAATTATTATCACGAATAAAAAGAAGAAAAATTTGATATTAAATTATTCTTTCAACAGGAGAAATACAATTCTTATGGTTTGATAACTTTACTTAAGGTATACATTTGGCTGGTGCAGTAGTAGCAAAAAAAAAGAATAATCGTCCGTGATGGAGTTACACACTATCTGCACAATGTAAAAAATCACCTCGCTCGCCTTAATCCTATTGACAACCATTTGGTCGAAATGGTGTTAAACGCATAGACAGAATTCTTCTGCAATTTTCACGATATGCTAATGAGTGTCGTAGTTTTTCCATTCAGACGGTGCAATATTTATAGCACAATTAATTTCTTTCCGTTCACAACGGAATATTTACTGGCTTTTTATGCATTTTCGAGTTATAAATGAGTATCATTTCCTGCAGAAGACAAACAGTATGGTACATTAGTGCGATTTCCTATAGGAATTTTCTAACTTTTGGAATTTTTGTCCGTATTTCTAATTTTGACCAAAAACGTGTAAAGATTTTTAATGAAATGTGTGCCTTTACCTACAAACCAACTTCTACAAGCACCGGAATATAAACTAAAAACTACAAGATAAAGTCGCGCTTCTTTCAACACCTCGAATAAAGGTAATCAAATATGGAAAAAAACGCTTAAAGAGTGGTAATCAGTTGTAATCTGATATGCGTGACGTAACCCACTGAGTTATTAATTTTATTAACATATATCTTCAAGTGTGCCTGCAATGAAAACAATGACTTTGGACCCTGCATTCACTTCGAATTTACATGACAAGAAATTAATTTGGCTTCTGTAGGTTTAGCAACCACCCGGTGTTTTGTGAATGCCTTTCTTCGAGAAAAAGAAATTGTACGGTCAAATCCAATATGTTTTTTTTTTATATGCTTTTCTACTTCGCGTTCGACTGAAAGCCTGCGTGCGTGCAGCCAAAACAGTCGGTCTGTCTCTTGCTCAAGATTTTGAAGCAAGCATGAAACAAGTAAAAACGTCATGGTAAGCCCCGTCCGCCATTAAATACCCTACACCACCCTACCGTTATTCATATAACGACCATTCAAGGAAGGCCCTTCTATGGGAAATGGGCGAGAAGGTGGTCCAATGTGAACCATTTTCAATACCTTTCGTACTATGGCCGAAATACGTCAGTGTATTAAATTTCATCAAAATATCGACTGGTAGGTTTAAGAGGGTCAGGCAGATAGATCGACAGACAAGCCTGAATTAATGTTAATGCGATTGATATGATAAAAGTTGGGCCTATCGCAAACTCTTTTGGGTGTTGCATGCATACATGCACAACATTAATACAACTTTATGCCACAAGTGGTGTTGAGAACAAAACCTTCAAATTGAAATTTGATACAACTTTTGTGTTGAAAATTTAAAAACAAGGCAATGATCTGGCCAAACTAAACAGACAGACAGTTCAAAAAATACATCAAAGATCAACAAACTGATACATTCGTATAAGTGAACGTATTTATTGAAGAACGTACATCTGTTTCTATTACTTTACACTCATCTACAAAATAACATTTCAGGCTAAAGTTTGCTTTGAAGGAATTGTGCATACACATCCTTCAGGACAAGTTGAGTTAAAATTATGTATAAAAAAATGAATGAAATTGAAGTAAATACTGAGTTGGATGATTTAAATGAATTGAAGAGTGAAAATGATTATCACGACCATCAAATTCAACACAATAATAGTGAAATTAAGAGAATTTCATATCTAAATCCAGCCGAGAGAAAATTTGCGATTTGAAAAAGAACCCAGACAAATCTAGACGCCACAGTCATTCCTTCTTCGCAGTTTGAGCGGGTACACGTCTTATGGGCAAAATGAGTTGCGACGTTTCCAAAGATGAGTGGAATAACGTATGTTGTTGCTTATCCGGGTCACTTGTATTCTTCAAAAGTGCACGAAAACAATCCACCAATGGTGACATAATGATTGTAGTGAGCAACAGAAGGAAAATTTTAAATATTTTGCTAACTATAACGGGCAGTAAACAGAAGAATGAAACAATGAAAGTGCGTGCAATGGAAACTTTAGTAAGGGAAACAATGTTGGTGTAAATGAAATATTAGAAAGAAATTCCCTCTATCACCGTTCCTTTGCTAGTCAATTGTTATTTGAAATTTTCTTTTTCTTTTTTTGTCTGAGCTGAAAGTTTCCAAAACTGCTTCTAAAAGAGACATTGCGATGGCAATTACACTTTATATTACATTATTTACTTGTTTTAAATAGAATAAAAACTCAAAAATATGGACTTTCTTAAGGAATTATTTCATTTCGCTAATCTATCCTATCCAAGTCAATTGTAATCTACGCATTATTTCATATTAAATTTTATTAAAATAAATATCATCTGTAATAAATTATTTTGTTGCCGGATTGCAGGGATATTTCTATAAGCACTTGTATGTTTATTAACAAATAAAATTTAATTTTCAGTTTGCTACGCCTAGTAAGCCAAACGGTCTGCTGCATTAAGATAAAAATATTAAGCTTTTTTAATATGCCGTTGCACCTGATGACAACGGCGATGGCATGCTATTGACAATTATTGTAAATATTTTATTTATATGTTAATATGTTTTCATTTAAGCACTTGTATGGATAACTGCAAAATCCGTTCGGTTGATGGTAAATAAATTGCTTTAATAATCGCACTGATTCGAAGCTGTATACAAAACGATAAATTTAATACGAACAGACATACCGGCGACCTGAATCATTTTAATTTATGGCAAATTAATATGAGTAATGAAATGCTTTTGTTCCCATCATTCTCATCAACTCTCAATATGCTTATTATTTTATATTTAAGTATAATGAGACTTAAAAAAAAGGTCTATTTGAATATATTCACGTTCATGTACCTAAAGACAGCCTTATTTAAAAGCGTTTCAATGATCTTTAGAAGGAATGCATTCGATTTGTCAAATATGTATAATGCACGTATAATGGCTACAAAACATCAGCATGATCAGCGTGGATAGCGGCATTGATTTTGACATCTCTCTTAGGTCTCTCTTTATCACGTTTGTTATGTGCACTATTCATTTTCATCCCGAAGCAAAAACTTGCTTTGAAGGTTTTCTTATAATTCAAGTCAGCTTATTTTAAACAAGTAGAAAATTTTATAGTAGGGCAACGCCAACCAACCATTGCCCTATACCACCTTAATAATAACGCTCTTTCATATATATTTGCCACCACCAAAAATTACATCTTTCTTCCACATAAAAGCATACTTTTCAGAGAAGCCTACAAATTGGCGGGACGGAGTTCAAACAGTGAAGTAAAATGCTCGAAATTTAGCAAACGTCATTTACTTCTCTAAGACCTTACAATTCTTTGCTATTGTTGTCTGTTTTACTGTGACTTAGACCTTGCTGCCATGTAAGGTTATGCGCCATCGGGTGGATCTATGTGGTCCAAGCTTCAAGCACTTAATCTTTATGTGAAATAACTATTGTTGATCGTCTGTTTCATCAAAAAATACCACTTTTCACAGGAAGAGTAACATGGAAATGGGTTCAAAAAATTGGTCTATTCGATTCAAATTTGCAATGCCGAAAGTCGACGAATTTTGTCGAGAAATCGGGAAATTTGTAATTTTTTTCCAAATAAATGTTTTTCCAAAATAAAGCGCTGTGCAGAGACTGCTCTTAAGAATTATCCTATCCGATCGATACGTGGCCATCAGACAGACGGAGGAACAACCTCGAATAAATTTAGAAACGGGTTTTTTAGGTATTGGTATAATAAAGGGCGAGTCTTTCTCACGCGAACAAAACTTAATATACCCTGCTCCGTAAAGGATGTAGAAAAGTCGAAAAATTCGGGACATGAATACGTCAATTTATAGACAAAATACATCATTGTTTTCTGTTTTGTAATTTTGGGCTTAAAGCTGAAGAGTCTTTAGTTTAAATCTTGAAGTGCTGAGTGTGCAATTCCTTAACAAAATCCGCTTGACTAGTTTGAAATGAAACAAAACCGTGTATAAGATTCGTCAGTACTACCAACGAATACTATCTAGATATACGTAGGATAGGTGAACATGATCTCTAGTTGGTAAGTTTGGGTATGAAGTGTTGTCAAACCGCCTACAAAAATAATTTAACACATACAATAAATATGTGCGAAAAGTGGAGGAGATAGATCTGTTCTCTATTCTATACCTAAATGCTACATAGACACTAACTGATGGCTAAGTAGAAAAATTCAGGTTGCAAAACTGCTTTATAACTACTAACGTAGGTTGTTCAAACCCAAGAGATGGCATCAAAATACCCAGTCTAATCGTTTTCTAACACGATGAACTCGAGACACTTCTAATTAAATACTTAAAATGTTTATTACTAAGAGCGTTCAAATGTGCTTTACCCTGTATAAAATCTTTACCTTTATCTTGACTGAAGCGATTGCATGCATCTCAGCAGTTCTGTTGCGTACATCCTTGGCGATAAATATCACAAAAATATTTCTCTCTTCAGAATGCCTTTTGTTAATAAGTAAAAAGCCATAGTCGCAGACAATTTCCGCCATAAAATACAATTCTCCACAGCATGTGCGTTAACGGCATGTCAAATGCTTTTGAAAATATTTTGGTTGGTCAACAATATAACTAGCGTTCAAGCCTCAAAATCGAGCCATAATAAGTGCTTTAGGTTTCTGACGTTTATTGCTTGCACGTAATAGCAACCGCAAAACCCTTGTCGCACCGTTTGATGTTAATTGAGTGATATGTGTTAGAAAGACGACAAAGAAACCATAGAGTCACTACACTACCCTATACTTAGCTAATAAAATATGCTAACGTCTTCCGTACGCTTGCACATGTATTATGAGAATAAAATGCTGATAATTCTCTTGAATGAACTGAAGGGGAAAAATTATTCACAAAATTTAATGTAAGCAGGAAACTAACTATTCTACCTTACGTCAGTTGTACGTGTGCGGTTGTTAAACTCTTTGAAACTTCAATTCTTGAAAAATATTAAAAAATTCCCTTCCTAAAATTATTTTTTTTTTAAGAATGGTTAGTATGCGCATGTAAATAACTCCTGTCCACAAAATTCATGATCAATAAAGTAGTGGGTAAAACAATTTATGTTCACCTTTAAGGCGAAAAGGAGACACGCTTCGTTCAAGCTAATGCGAAGACGGTTTATATTTTTTTCTGTTAATTGCAGACATGTTAATATTATTACTAAGCACACTTTTTCTGTGGCTTCGATAAAACGATGCCCGCAAATTTTACATTTATTGGAGGGGAAACAACGCAGTTATATCCAACGCCACTTGTGTTACAAGTTCATATTAAATTTGTGCGGTTATGCAACTTCGGAGATAGACTCATTTGCTTTTATACCGATCGATTTAAACCCACTTTTGCCGAGGATCTAAACTTTTCTGTTCATCTGTCTGCATGTCTATCCTTTTTTCCCACAGGATGTAATTTACGGGATATCTCGATGAAATATAGCACATCGACGACTTCTGCCCCAATGATGAACGCTGTGGAAAATGGGTCGGATAGGACCACTTTTTCGATGAGTCCCCATATAAAGTCCTATTTTAAAAAGTCGTTTTGTGAATAATTGCAATAAACGAAGCGGTGGGGGGTCACGTACCACTGTAGTGTTTTCACTTTTTTTTTTTAAATTTTCTATTGGCTTTTTATACTCTACTATTTCTTTTGCAGCTTACAGACAGTTGATGCGCGTTGGCAGACTGTGTTCGGGGACTTCCAGTTTCCAATTCCACTTAACGGGCAAACGCCGATATCTCAATATCTTACATTTGTCGACCGTATATTGTGTGTGTGCAAGATTTTCAATCTCTGAATACATTATAAATGAAAGAAGGAGAGAAAATTAATCTGCTCCCATATGCCGCTGGTGGTTATAAAAATATTTTCCTTAATTCACATATTGACACAACATGTTTGATTTATTTCTCTTTTTTCTGCGCTTGTTATTATGATTCATATTCACATATGTCAAAACTCATAACCTTAACAGAAGCAACATTAATTCACATAATGGGAAATGAAAACAAAACTGTACATAAGTCGATAAACAAGGCAAACTTATGCGAACGATTTGTGAAAGAGAAAAATAAGAAAATATTGAAGTCACGTAACTACAAGTGCTATCGAAAAGATAGAAACAAACAAACATGACATTCGATTTAATGATAAATTATCAGATACAATTGCATTGCATACGAGCTGCGTGTGTGAAGAATAAAATCAACCTCATATGTATCACGCCTGACATTTTAATCAGTTTAAAAAAGTTAACGTTAAGTAAAAACCAGAATATTATCAACATTAGTTATGTTAATCACTTGCAATCGACTAGTTTGGAAGTAGGAATCATTGAAATACGTTTGCTCAGATATAAATTTCTACCTCTCCGAAAATATACATAAATAAATAAAATGATCTTATTTATGAAAAAAAATGCAAATAGTTGACAAAAGGAAAAGCAAATAAAAAGCTTTTCATGCGATAAGAACATTGCTACTGCTACCTCTTGACTTTTTAGAACCAGAACAGTTTAAGAACAAGCTAATGCGCGATAGCCATTAAATACCCTACCCCAACTCAAAGGTAGTTAGTTATGCAACGATTTTTTATAGTAGGACGTTGTATACAGTGGCCAAGGAAAGTGGTCCGACCAGAACCATTGTCGATAGCGTTCGTCGTCGGGCCGAAACAACTCGTCAATTTACCGAATTCCATCAAAACATCTCAAAAATTGCTACCTACACGTTGAAACCAAAAAGGAAAACACAGACGGACAGATGGAAAGGCAAACTTATGACCCAGAATCGATCGTCACAATAAGAGATGGGTCTATCTAAAGTAAAGTACCCTTGTACCGCAAGTGGCGTAGAGTATGAAAAATTCTTATCCTTTTTAAGCAAGGATTTCTACGGCTTGAAACGTTTTCATTGCAATTCAGCTCAAAAGAAATGGCAAAAGAGAGCACGGAGCGACAAAGGTTGATTTTCCAATATAAAATGATTTTTTTCTATATAAATTTTTTTTTTTCTATGACCAGCCACTCAGGCGATTCCCCCTACATGTGCGGTCACGCGTTGATGGTCAGGAAGACTTGTAGGAAGAGAGAGATGTGATGGAAAGTAGTAGAGTTTGTGAACGTGCGACGTGAAAGTGATCACATCAGATCAGGGCAGTGGTGAACACAGCTGGTATATTGGTCCAAAGGCGGGCAGTACGGCTAAAGAACGGCGAGTCTCGGTAGCTTGTTGGGACAGGGTGCGAATGCTAAGAAAGCCATGTAATCCTGTGAAAGGTCTTAGTTGGTGGTCAAGTCTCTTTTATCTCTGTAAAGCGCCTGCTCTGGACATACGTTTACGTAAGCAGGACACAACCCGCATTATGCCCCATTATTGCTCAACGGTGTTGAGAGTGTTGCACCGACTTTTATCGCCCACAAGCATCTGACTCTTCCGCTATATGCAATCGGGGGCCTCCAAGCGAAATATGGAGGCTTCCACTCATACAGGTTATACTTTAACATATTAAAACTGATGCAAATTTATGTTAAAATATTTATTGCGCCTCTATTATTATCCATTGTTATAGTTTCTTTATTAATGTTAATTACTTTTTTAGTATTAAGTGGGCTTGCAATGAAAGTTATTTCGGGTATTGACGTGGTTTTAGTAAAAATCAAGTAGAAATGCAGGATTTCGTCATATGAAAAATCACAAGTGATCGGAAAACATCACAATAAACGATTGAACTTTCAGTGTATCAGGCTAGAAAATTAATAGTTTAACTAATCGTCTTTTGTTTTTTTTTTTTTTGATATATTAGTGACGAATTACACGGCTATGTTGCATGTTTTGCTTGTTGCGAGGGTCTGCCCACCAACAACAAAAAAAAAAAGAAAATTAAAAGTGCCCCTTGCAAGGAATGGAAAAGAAAACAAACTGACACATAGAACATAAGAAAAATTGAAAGGGGGGGCAAGAGTATAAGTTCTTGACATTGTCAATATTTTTTGATTTTTCAATTTTTCCTTATTTTCTATTATTCGCCATATCTCTATATGCAAACAAAAAGCACTTATATGGTCGAAATTAAACATTTAATGCGTTCCATGCGTTGTAAAGGCCGTTGCTCGTAAGTGAAATTATTTGACAAAGCTAAGGAAATCACTTTCATTTTAAATGAGTTATGAGGTACTTTCTAAGAACTTTATCTTCGATCAAAAAACTCCGATTCAGTTTACTTTTTAAACAATCTTTTGAAAATTCAACGTTGATCGGGAGAACTCAACTTTAACAGCTTTGAGTTACGACCTACACTGGAATATACATGTCTTGTACACTAACTTCCATATTCTTGCCAGGTTAATTCTTTATTGGGATCCACCTCCTCTGCCTCTCTCTCTCTCTCTATGAAATCGGCTTAGTACTTTTATGCTTACAAGACGTAGGTTTTTGTTAGGCATTACCTTCATGATAAGGTTGACAAATAGTGTCGTTGACCGGGTCGGTTTTGTTAAATGATACCGACTTCAATGTTCTTGTCTGGCCGTCAAGAAATTTCCTTTTCGTAAAACTTAGTTTGATTTGAATTTGACTGAGCTTGAGGGGAGAAATTTCCTTTTCATAAAACTTAGCTAACGCAAACTCAATTATGAACTTTTTTATCCATTGTTGAAATCATCTGATTCGTGCCATAAAAAAATTAGTTATCATGTTTCTCTAGAGGTCTCCATTGGCGGAAGGTGTAATGCCACTCCCATTTTCAAAAATGACATTTTCGTACATGTAATAGTGCTTTAAGAACATCAGATATCTCTTAGTCGCACTAAAAAGCGGCAATAATCGTTATTTACGAAGGCCTTCAAGGAAACATGGGCACCCCACGGTGCGTAATCGTGGGTTCATTGTTTTTGTAATAAGTTCCCTGTAGGCTGCAGAGAGATGTAGCTATGTATGTGTTTTATTGCACAAATTATGGCACGGTCCAAACAATCTATTGAAGGAAAATTTGACCCAAATCTCAATCCCAAGTGTGTCTTGTTTAATTTCAAAGCCACTAAATGGGTGACCCTGTATATTCGTACATAAATAAATATGTATGTATGTACATGCACATGGAGTTCGTTGCAATATTTAATATGCGAATTGCTATCTCCATTAATTAAGTAATTTTTTAGACTACGCATTTAATATTCTATTGCTTTAAGTGTGTGTGCAGAGATAGTACGTTTGTTTATTTGGCTTTAAGTTGGTTCTGTAATTATTACTTCCAGTTTATTATTAATTTACCGTTTCAAGTCGGCGGTTAAATTTTCTTTTGAAATAAACAAATAAAAAGATAGTAACCGATATAAGACAAGAATACGTACTTTTCATCAAGGCTGTATGGTATGTATATAATTCATTGGTGTCAAAATGTTAGAAGGCTTTCGACAACATTCGGTCATTAGAAAACGGAATGAGAGAGATGTTTTTTGCGTGTTTTATCTTAAGTAACTTTAAAATTCTCTGCAATGATCTCCTGCTTGAAATATTTTTTTTTTTTTTGTCTCTTCGAGCAACTTGAGTACAATGGGCTCATTATTTATTGGTATCCTAAGCAAGATCTCATCTACGGGACGTGTTCTATACTTTTAAATCTGCTCTGAAAATACATTCACACGCACAAATGTTGATTAAACCTACATATGCTTTAGTTACGTATTTCATACGGTTCAAAAATTTTCAAATTCTATCCTTAGGGTGGTTTACCGTTTCATATTTTTTGCTTTTCAAAAATATTGAAATGATAGTAATTTGATTCGTACAACTTTTAGATATTCAGAAATTGTGTGTTATTGTGACAGTTGTCGAGTTAATCCCAGTAAATAGCCGGAAGCGTTTTGCGTACAAAGCAACAAACAACTGCGCAGAATTAAAAACAAAAAGCAAACGAAAATAAAATCTCTATATATATATACCTTAAATATATTATAAACAATGGATATATGTAAGCTGAGGATTGACTACATGTACTGTAGGATTTAAAGTATTATTATGAAATGCACATAAGTAGCAGTGGTGGTTTTACAAGATAACGGCAGTTTTGAAGTCTCATACATTATGCGCGTGGACGTTGCCAACGTATTGAGGTGTGAAAAAACAAAAGGTAGTAATTATTTTCACAGCATTCACAATGTCGCGATATGGGCGACGATATGCGTAGGTTTCTTGAAAAGTTTCCGTCCTTGTATCATTCCTCAAGGAAATTACGTTGACGAATGAAGTTGAATTTTACAAAAGTTGTGTATTTTTCTTACTCAGATCGGGGAACTTTTTAAACAACCCTCGTAAGTAACCAGACGAGGATGCAAAAATTGACGTTTGGATATATTTTAACATTTTTATATGAAAGTAAAAAGTGTGAAGGCAATCTTTTCAACATTTATGAGACCCAAAAAGTTTTAGTCGCAGACATTTTCAGCTGGTGAGGTGGCACACTCCATAAAGTTTTATATGTAAGATATCGTTCGATAAGTTATAGGTCAACATACAGGAATAGTATGATTATTGAAAAATCTGTAGCACTAGCCGGGGATGGTAGAATTTGTAAGAACAAGTTCGCCCACAATCGTCTTTTTCGGGAATCGCTTGAGCCAAAAAAGAAAATTTATTTCTTTTAAAAATTCACGCCTTTCTCCGCTTTACATAAAAGAGCCTTAATTTTCAACACATATTTTAATGGCATAATATTGTATGTTTTATTAAAAACTTTCTTAGAAAAGGAATTAAGGCTCAGCGTTTTATGCTTTTTTTGATAATAAAACAAAGGAATGGTTTTGATAATAAAACATGAAGTGTTGCTTATTCATTCATAAAATCTCATGACCTCATTCATGAAATGAGTGCATTCACAAAGATGAGTTTTGAGTTTTTCGGTTCTTTTTTTATTCATTCTACCAACGATTGCCAGCTGGTATTTCTTTCGCTCTAGCGCATGTGTACATGTGTGAATAAGTTGATTCTTTTTCTAAAATTTATTAACGATATCACTTTTACTTCTTTTCTTTTTAAACATAAACACAAAGCGTGTGTGGTTTAAAATTCTTTTATGTATAGATATTCTAAGCACATTTTACAATGTCTCAAAAGAAAAAACAACAAAAAACAAATACATTGTTCTTTGTACTTATGCTTTATATGAACGCTCTTGGAGATATAAACATTGTTTCTTTTTCTTTTTTTTTTTGAAAGCGAAAATTTTTGCTTGAATTCATTTTTAAACGTTTATAGTCTTTGAAAGCAAAAAAACAAAAAAAAATAAATTAATAAAAAAATATTTATTTTCCCTTTAAACTGAATTTCACGTCTTAAAACACTAATAAAAATTTTTCTACATTCTAAGGAAGCGCCTTTTTTTACTAAGCTTTGTGGTATCAGTTGTTATCAACACCCATTTCCCTTATTTCAAAGAAATTCAACCCTTGCTTTCTGGCTTATTGCATATATTACTTTTATCCTACATCAAGCAAATTTTTGGAAGCTATAGTTCCGGTTAAATATGCTTCTATTTTGCTCTAGCGCATAGTTTTCTCGTTCATGTTCTTAATAGGCATGCATCAACGTAAGTACAACCACTTTCTGCGGGTTCCTCTACTTTTCTAAGAAGCCGAACTCCTAGCTCGTACACACTTTTTTCCTTTCTTTAAAAACCTGGTATTAAAAGTATTTCTACGAGTTATGCGTTGCGTTCTGGTCTAGTAGCGTGCTTAGTCTAATTACGCAAGTTCGCAATAGCAATAGTATCTTAACGTAAATTTGGGTGAGAATGTTTCTATTTCTAGTCTCTCTCTGTGATCCCAGAAAGAGTTTCAATCACTCAATTTGTAAGCACTTTGGCGCAGTAAGGCCCATTCAAGTTTAAGAACATCAAACCGCCAAACAGTTCTCAGTCTTTCTTAATTTTCTCTCTTTCTTAACATTAAGTTTAACATATGTGCTCTTAATGACAGCAGCAAATGACATCGTGCCTAGAAGTAAGTCTTCATTTCAACGCCTAGAAGTAAGTCTTCATTTCAAGGCTTTTTTATATTTACGGTAGGAGAGTATAATAGATTCCTTTGCATTTGTAGCACATAGATATCTCATTCCAAACATCGTAAATCATTTTAAGCGGCATGAAGAGCGGAATTGATTCATCAAAAAACCTTTGATCGATCAAAAAAACTTTCATATTCACTCTTATATAAGTTTATTGAAAATATTTGAAAACGGAAAAGGTACACGTCGCAGTTTTCTTGAATTTGGAATTCAAAAATCGGCACTTGTCCAACAGCTACCGTAAAGGTAGATATTTTTCACGTGTTTGCCTATTTAGTGGCTTTGGTTTGTATCTTGAAAATGGGCCCTTAGATGCTAGTGCTTTAAGATTTTAGTAGTCTTAGAATTCATTTTTCTGGTTAAAAAATTAATAATAATAATGAAGTGTATGCTCGATATTGTTACGCTATTATTATTATACTCCACACCACCTAGGGTGCAAGGGTATATTAAACATGTCGGGATATATGTAACACCCAGAGAGACTTGAGATGGATCCATCTTTTATGGTATCGAATTCAGAAGCGTTGTCTGAATCGATGAAAGCTTGTCTGTCCATCTATTCGTCTTCTTTTCTTTCACTCAATGATGAAATTTTTTATACAAACAAGTTTTGGCCCAAAGACGAACATTATTGAAAATGGCTCGATATGGAACCACTTTTTCGACCACTAGCTATATAATACTTCACTTTTAGGGGTGCTTTGTTATGTACCCTGTCCCATCATATGAAAGTTAATGTACTTTGATCACTGAAGTAAGTTGAATAAACTCATCAAAACAACACGAGCCAGTCGAGATGTCCCGTCTTGTAGTTCGTAGGAAAGTGGAAAAGAAGTGTCTCGTTTACCTCAAAAAGGGGAAGAATTTCATTGGTGTGGTAAACGTGTACACACTTCTTTTTTGTAAATCCGGCATATATATGTTTGTGTGTTACATTTGGAGCATATTCATATAAAGAATTACAAACCAATAATTTCGTACTCACTACTATTAGTTCAAGATTATGCGCAAGTTTTCTTAAATAGTTGTTGTTTGTGCGGTGGAGTGGGCAGGGGTAGTAGATGCCTTCAGCTGTCCCCAAAGTTAGCCAGTGTATGTGAATAAAAGTTGAACACAATAATTATTTGAGTTATGATCTGCTGAAGGCTCTGTACTTGTCTGAATTTGAAAATATTTTTATAACTGTTGTTGTTGAATGCGAATTATATTAGATTAGATACGATTAAAGATTTCAGATTGAAAACCAAATGCAAATCAAAGCTTAATTGCTTCTAATGACCGGCCATAAAATTGCTTATCGTCGTAGGTTTCCTCGTCGTTAGTTAGTCCTCAAAGCATTCACATGAATTTAAAGTTTATTTTCTCTTTGCATTTTTGCTTTAAACAGTGCAACGAATTTTCATCACGGAAATGAACCTGAACTAAGTAATCATTAACTACGTACGCAACGTAATGCTTATGGAAATCGAATATCAAAAGCCAAAGATCGTATGCGATGGTGGTGAAGAAAGAAACGGAGAAGGGACTGTTAGCGAGTAACTTATTTTAGCTACGCAAGATACAAGAATAAAGACTCTTTGTACTCTGACTATAAATGGTGAGTATGTAGGTAGCTGGAGTTGGGAATAAAAATGCTTTTCTTACTTTTTGGCCAAAGCGCATGCGTAAAGAATTGCTTGCGTTCTGCTTTGTTAGTGTTTACAAGTGTTTTCCTACTCAATTTACTTATCGTACAATATATATATATATACATATATATATATATATATTCTTGTTTTGCATTTCTTTTCTTCTACGCTAACTGCCCATCGTTTTGAAATCAACTCTTGAAAACAATTTTTGCAATTTTCTTTTCTTGTTTTTGCGCAAGAACTTCCAACTTATTACCATATTAGATTTTACGCGGTATTCTTTTTTTTTCGTGACATACCTATGTATTCATTGGCTTGGCTGTCTACCAAATTAGTTACAGTTTCCACGTATGTAACTTTTAAAACAACTTGTTATGCATTGGCTTTGTAATTGTGTTCTTTTACTTGCTTTACATGGTTCATAATAGAATTCTTTATCCAACTAAAATTGTTTTCGGTTAGCTTTTGTAGCTGGTAGCAAAAATTTCGCGACGCCAAGCATTACATGACCAGAGAGCTAATGCACAAGTTGAATTCCTTTTAAGCCTAAAATTCAGCTGGATTTCTTTCTTTTTCTGTTCTTTGTCTTTTTTCATTTTTCTCTTCTACCTAGCGACCATGCGCTAATTGAACACTTTAACCATAGAAATATTTGTTGGCATAAAAAGCAAGTGATTTGGTATCTTGTATGCGTAAGTAATTCACATAAATGGTGTGCGAATGTTTTCCAATGAAATATTTGCGATGGGCAACTTCCACGTATGTGTATTTATATTTAGAGTTTTTTTCCTCTCGCTCCAGCTTTTTTTTTTAATACAGGTTAGTCCCTCTGGCAAAAAAGTCATTGTTACGATTGTCATTCCAACCAATGGAACGAGCTATAGAGCGACATTTCTGAATCGATTGCGCTACTCGCATTGGATATAACTGTCGTTGATGGGAGAAAAGTGTTTTGTGCAGGGATTAGCCAATCGCTGGTTTTACGTGAATAAATTATAAAGACAGAGCGTCCTTATTAAATTTAACGCAACTATCTGTCATGACAGCCTTAACTCAGGGCTACGCTTTAATTGGATAATCGATAACGGGCGTCCACCAATATCTAAAGGAGGAGCCTCTTCTAGTCTTGAGATATCAGAATGGGAAAGAAATGATACGGAGACGTCTGGTGAGCGTCCAGGCCTATCTAACACTTCCTTGTTTAACCTCCCCACGTCCCCACGAAACTTCGGGGAATCGCAGCAATCGGGATATTCCGTGAAAGGACCCAACCAGCAAACAGGCAAGAAAGCATTTTTCTGAAAATCTGATGACAAGCACATCACATCTATCGGGAGCTATTTCACTTTGGACACATTCACGGGACTCACTGAAATTGCGGGCACTACCTTCGCCTATCCGTCTTTCGACTGTACATAGTCAAAGCCACTCTCAGCTTTTAACTATTCATATGCCCTGGAAAGCGATCTAGGTTCAGCTAAACTTCAGAAGACGTCATGCATGAGGCCCAGCTCTCCCCTTGCCCTAGCCCTTTACTACTTTGCAACACCATCAGAACTCAATGGATAGAGGCAGTAGTTTGATGGCCTCCATAACAAAGAACAATATAGAAGAAGAAAAAGTTCCTCTTTTTATAGAAGTAAGGCGGGACTTGTTCCAATATTCTTCTTCCTAGATAGTAAGCCTTAAACAGTTTTTAACAGATTGCGCAATTCTTAAATTGTAGAGCTGCATAAAAAACAGTTACGCTTATGGGAAGCGTTAAGAAACGATGATGATTTCAGTGCATTTATGGTACCTCGAAGTTTCGCGTAGTCTCGTCCCCCGACTTAAGGGGACGATATATAGGAATTTCGCGATTTCAATAAATATATAAAATTATTCTGCATTGAAATTATGAAAAGTCGGTCAGGAATCTGTGATTGGTGCTAATATTTTCATTAGGAATTTATAGTAAAGTACTTTGCGAGGCATGAGAAATATCACTTAAGTTCTTTCTAAAACTTGTTACAAAAAGGAGAGAAATCAGATCCCAAGTTTGTTATTAAAACTGGGAAAACCGAGGACGACAAGTTCCTTTTTCTAGACGTACTTGTTGAGTTGAGTTGAGAAACAAGAACATAATTAAGTCGAATCTTTGGAGCATCACGCACAGATGCCGGACTTTGTGATGAAGAGGAATATATTTTTCCTTTGGCTAAGTTAACTTTGTCTCTTCTCGACTTGTGTCACTCCTTACAGCATACAGTTTACAGTTTACACATCATCCGTAATCACAAGCCCATAAATCATATTGAAATCTATGGAAAATATATTAAAAGGATAATTGTGTCGAACGTGTTTATTTCAAGATTAAAATCAGACACAAATAATGAGAATAATAATGGAAAGATGACACTGATATTGACGATGGTGTTTGGCAAAGTAATGCACTTGAGCACAAAAAAAAGAAGCGAACTGCAAGAACAAGGTTACATGTGGCTTTGGTCGACTCGTGTAATACTTTGTAACCTTGTTTTGGCTTTGAAAAAAATATTTCATGCTTAATAGTAAATTGTTCTAGCAGGATACATTATGCGCAAGGATGGATGTACATTTTTGTCTTGCGATTAACTACAAGATATTTCTCTAATGTTTGAACTGCTTTTTGCAAAATATTTGAGCAGTTTGTAGCTAACCCTAATGTCTCACTTAAATATTTTTCAACTATCTTAAATCCAGTTGGGGAGAGGGAAGAATACTTGTCGGACATAGTGCCAAAAAGTGTACGATATTTTACGAAATTTACAAAGGGAATGAAGAAGTTAAGTCACCCGCCAATTGCGAGAGTAGAGCTCGGAAAGTTATGCACATGCAAGCATACACAAATGCATTTTTGTTCTCACTAAACAAATGTAGTACAAGTTAAGCATCATAGCCATTGATAAGTCATAATAATAAAAGTGAAAGACTAGCTATAAGAAAAGGCAACAAACACCGATATGTATCAATATGTATACACAATGCTGCAGTGAAGAACGAGTTTAATTTAGGAAAAAGATAGAGAGACGTTTTTAAGTGAAAAAAAGAAACAGATAAGTGGTCATTGGCGCCAAATTGTCACAAGTTTTGTACTTAATTGAAAATTTGTGTATAATGCCTTAGCTGGGACAGCATGGGACATAAATAACGATAATTTGTTATTGATTTCTTAATGCGTTGGTACGAATGCATATCTTTTCCTTTCCTTTTTTCTTTTATTGGTTTGTTTGTTTCGAATAAATCTTTTCATTACCAACTTGTTCACAGGCAATGTCTGAACATGTATTTAATTTAAATTCTAAAAAGAAAAGCTTGGGATTCAAATGATAAATTTCTTATCAACGCACATATTGCATAAACACTATGGGGTTTAAGCAATTTAAGAAATTAATAAAGAATAGAAGAGAAAGTTTGTATATTACTCCCACGAAGGAGCACATCTGAAAAAGACATTTTTGTATTCATTGTGAATGAAATCTGCGGTATGTTAATGTTATGACATTGTATGCAAGGGAGATATGAAAGCATTGTGCCTCAGCCATGGTATTCGCCGCGCTTGGCCACCCTCGACTTTTTCCTTTTCCCAAAACTGAAAAGACCCATGAAAGAAAGGAGTTTTGTAACGGTTAAGAAGATAAAGACCGAAACGCTGGACGAGCTCAAGGCCATACAAAAAAGCGCATATGCGATGTCTTTCGCGGATTGGAAAAGGTATTAGCACAAGTGTATTATATCTAATGGGGACTACTTTGAAGGGGACCAAGTAGATAAATAAATGAATATTTTTCGAGAAAAATAAATGTCAGACTTTTTGAACACGCCTCGCATAATTTTTAATTGATGACAACATCATTATCATTTCGTAGGTCCGACTAAAGTTTATACGTTATCTGGTTAATTCAAAATATCAAGATTGAGAAGCGGAGTAAACTATTTACGATACACTTAGTATCATGGAAACAAGTGAAAAGGTTATACCACTATTTACGTATGAAATCGGAATTTTTGTGTAGAATTATATTTAAATGATTTGAATGAATGAATTTTTTCGAAGTATTGCCCGTCGCTGGCTAAACATTCTTTTCACCTGTTTGACAAAACTCTGAAAAAATTGTTGCTCTTTTGAGACAAACTAGTAATCGAACCAGTTTCGTAAGAAGAGAAGTGTGACTCAGTTACTGCGTGTCCCACCGATGTAAACAAGTGGTAGTCGAAAGGACTCACGTTTGGTTGGGACCAGTAGGTGCCAGCATTTCCCAGTTGAGTGCATTCAACGTATAGCGAATTCGTCGTGGAGTTTTAATGGAGGGACGGACGCACTGTAAAACTAATGGTCTTGTGTTGTCTTTTTTGATATTTCGTTCGTTTTCGAACAGCGAATGCTTCACTCTGATTAATTGCTGTTGGCAGCGTTTGGTATTCACCGCTTCATAAGACTTTAATTGCTAATAGCAGACCAGAAGCTTCTGGCCCCGTCAAACACAGCCTATCGTCTTTCCGTCAAAGCGATTAAGTCTTGCGGTCGATGTAGATGGTACGTGTGGATCTACGTATGAATCTTTACTTGGGGAACTTTGATTGATCCACTTTTTATCCCCAGTTACGATACGATGGAAAATGGATTTGCTTTTGTGTTGTTTAGGTAGAGAAAAAATGGTCTCCGTGAATGATTTTTACTTGGCACAGAATTCGTTGTTAGAAAAAGTTGGTTTGCTTTGCGATATGTGTTGGTACTACGACTGCGTGTTGCTGCCAAATGTCCTAGATATAAACTAAGTTCACAAATTTATATCCCCCACATGTGGTGTTATGGCAATCAATGAGTCAAATCTGGCTTTATATGTACATAACCAGCAGACCATTAGGGACTTCAATTTTCGTTTGCTTAAAACGGTACGATATCCTTATTATAATCATAACAATCATTATGAACTACATTAGGAGCACAATTACGTCCTCGTTGTTACCTTTGCTTATGTGTGATATCTAAGATTTATCGAACCATTATGTCATAGTTTTATTTGTTGAAATTCAGTAAATTTAATTTTAATTTAGTAAGAAATGCGTTTTTAATTGTGATTTCCGTCTCGCGGTTTTAAACAGGCATGCGAGCATCAAACGGAAAAGTAGACGTGTTTATAAATTGAGTCAGCTTCTTATGTTAATATATGTATGTATATATATTTTAGTCTTCCGCATGACTAGCCGGGTAGGCAAAGGTTCGCGACTAACAACTCAATGATTGCGAGTTCAAATCTCAAATGCGACAGAGTTTTCAATGTAGGCGAGAGCATACGAGTAGTATTTGCTGGCTTTTAAGAGTTAAGTAAACAAATATAAATTTTGCTTGATTATCGTGGTTGAATACGCAGCATCTGCTTTCTTTAAGGTAATGATAATAATTCCGAAAATATTTTTCAGATTTTCGTCATGTTTGTTGGTTTAAAAATTTATTAAAAAAAATTTTTTTTTAATTTTTTGTCCTACAGTGTGAAAATGACTATAATTATGAGTGCTTACTCAAAATGCTATTTTATCTACTAGGCCACGCTGGATTCAAATAGTGCCCGTTCGAATAGGTAACAGTTCTTCTGCGATTACTTCGATTAGGATCAATTTCGATAGGCGAAAGTATGTACATTTCAACTCCTTCTTTGTGCATACACACAAATAGCGTAGAGTACAAAAAGGCGAAGTTTGCAATGCGTTTTTTATTAGTACGAAAGCGTTGGAAAGGGATTCCAATTCTATCGTTTCTATAAAGAGTGTTAGTTAATGATTTTGCTGTACTTCCCTGAATTCCCTGTACCTCCTTTTGAAATCGCTATACCTCCCTGAATTCCCTGTACCTCCTTTTGAACAACTTTGTTATCAGTTCTTCTTCTTCTTGAAAGTGAACAGAATGTAATTAATACTATGTACTATACACAGTGCAGGCCTATCAAATGAAAACTTAACAGTCAAATTTTCATATTTAGATGTATAAACACGTTTAGTACATAGGCTTAAGAAGCGAAGATTGTCCTTCTCTTAAATTAATTGGCGTAACAATTCCATCATTCAACTGTTTGAAATACCTTGGTGTCCATATCAACAGAAGAGTAACTTGGAAAAAGCATACACAATCGAAAGATCAACACCTTAATGTGACAACAAAGAAAACAAGAAAATGTACTGGCTTTTAGAAACAAAATTCAAGCTTAGACTGAAGAACAAAATTTTACTCTGCAAAGTCCTTCTATAGCCAGTAGGGACGTATGAGATCCTACTATAGGGAACTTCCAGCAATTCTAACGTGGAAATATTATAAAGATGCCAATCTAACGCCCTAAGACTAATCACAAATGTTCCTTAGTTTATGAGCAATCACGTCTTACGTACACATCTGGACGCGCTGAAATTTGGAGACAAAATAAAAGATTGCTAGATGATAGCTATAAAGCAAGAAAACTGAAAAGACTACATATTAGACTTGCTACTCTCACTGGCGCATTACTGGTTATTCCTAAAGTATACTCAACAATTAAACGATTGACTTGGATTCCTTTTTTCTTCGTACACAGTAAATTAGCTGAACAATTTTCGAACCGTTTGTTTTTAAGTTATGAGTTGACAAAGTGTGTTCCTTTTGAGAAAATCTTACCTTAAGAACACACGTATTCTTTGCCATAATCCAACAGAGGCAGGCAAGCAGTTAGTATCAGATCATTCGAAAATAATTTATGCTCCTTTATTTTGCATCGTGGGTACTTCACGAACCGTCAACTGCAAGTTTCTCTATCCGTAGTTGTGGAATCTTCAAAAAAAACTTCGATAGTTTACTAGAACCGAAGATATTTGACTTGTGCTCAAATGATTGCTTAGTAAATATAAATATTCGAAGCACTAAAACGTATGCTTGAAACACTTTCACAGATGATAAAAGAAAACTAAGAATTAGTAATAGCAACAAATAAATTAAAAGGTAAGAAGATGCTACCAAGCAAAGGAATAAATAAAGTTATTTTATTTTATGATGCATTTACTTTGCAGCTGCATCGATGGCCACTAAATCTAATAAAGAAGCGCGTATGCAAAATTGTATATAATAAAAAATAAATACTGGTAAAGACACTCCCATTTTTTTAACTGCTATGTTTACAAAGATTATGTATTGGCAAAATTATATTGAGAACCCTGATAGATACGCACTGCAAGCCAATCGAAATGTATGTGTGAAGTTAAGCTAAGCAAAGCAAAGAATATTGCCGTCGTGCAACGACCCTTCAAAGAAACAAGCGAGGGATTTTTCATAACTATTTTTAACAATTTTTTAAATTTGACAGAGTTGATAACAAACAGTTGGCAAATGGAAATAGAAAAAGGTTCCGGGAATGACACATGGAAATGCTTCTGTGTTAATGCGTTGCCACCTCCTTTTTTCATTCGTTCACGACAATCAGTTGGTTAAACAACGAATGAAGTCATTCCGTGTGAGCAAAAGTTGTTCGATTTGTCGAAAAGCGTTTCCAAGTAATTTTGTAATTTACAAAAACTATATTCGCATACATATGCACTATGTGCCAGATACACTACTGTTGTGACTTAGTGCATAGCAATGAAGAAAGTCATAGTTGAAGCAAAAGGGATAATATAATCTTACTTTGCTAGGTTAACGCGATCGTTATCGACAACATTGTCCGAAACCATACAACATATGATTTGGAAAGGTTCAGTGGTTTCTATCATGCGAGAGACTTTTGTAGAAATTATTTATATATGAATAACCGCGTGGGCACACAAATGTTTGAAATTAATGAGATTGTTGGTCAGCTAAAGATAGCCAACCATTAAAAGTCTTACTTTAGATCTCTTCGTACTAAGAGATAATAAACTAATAAATCTTATAATAAACGCAAATAACGAATGATGCTCATACGTCACGCCACTTTTGGTACAAGGGTATACAAACCCGCAAGAACTTGAGATAGACCCACGGTTTATTATACCGATTGACTCACAATCATCTTTCCAGCTTGTCTGTCTGCCCATCCGATGTTTGTCCATGTGTTTTCGTGTTCAATTTACGTATCGAAATTTTTGAACAGCGTGTTTTGGCTCAAGGGCAATGCTATTCAAATAGCTCGAATCGGACTACTTTCTCGACCACTTCCCACATAAAACCTTATTTTAAAAAGTCGTATAAACCGAAATGGTGCAAGGTACTTAGCAGCGGGGCATAATGGTCCATAATGATTTTGCTTGTTTATATATAAAGGTAGTAAAAATAATGATTTGGTTATTTTCAATATTTTGGTCGTTTCGAAAAAATAAGTAAATGATTTTCAACTTTTCTGGAATATAAAAATTAATGAAGAAATACTTTTATATTTTCCAGTCAAAATTTTAATTAAAAGATGTTAGACGAATTTTTCAGTTGGATCGCCGCTGCCTATTACGCTATACTTAGATTTTGTTTGTGTTATTGCACCAGCATCGAAAGTATTATCACTTCGAAATTGAGCATTATCGTAACGACTACTTGCATCTCTGGCAGCTGGTGTCAAATAGTTTTCACGCACTTCTGTAGTCATTCCAGAATTAGGCACACGTTGAGTTTGGTTGATAAATTCGCAACGCCGCTCTTCGTGTTTAGTTCTAGAATCGAAATTTTTCCAATTCCAAAAAGTTATATTATCATGGGCAGCTATACCCTTCATTATGTCATTAGGAGATCGATAACAATAATCCAAACGTTGTGTAGTGGCTTGTGTGTCGAAATATTTGCCATACCCGGATTTATTGTACTTGACAGTAGCAGGAGTATTAGCAACTGGAGCTTGCATTGGCTCTGTGACGTATGACGCTTTCGACTGATCTGGTTCCCATAAGAAATCAGAATGAGTTACACTTGAAAGCGGCAACGTCTTCTGGCTAAGAAATTTTAGTTTCTTTTCAAAGAATGGTTTCAAGTGTTGACTTGGTTTCGCCAAAGACGCATTAACCTGTGCAAGTGGATCACGCGTTTTCCATACGTAATTATCCTTATAATCACTAACGCGACATCGTTGCAATAGCGCATCCTCGACAAAAAGACGCGATTCCAAACATTTATCACCGTTCATTGTATCCTTTGGGTATTTGCTGCCTCAATAGACAAACATATAAAATTTCCCGTCCAGCCGAATACGAAACTCTCGCGACATGTGTAGATTTAAATTTTGTTACGAAATTAATAAATACTTTGAAAAAACATTTATAAAAAAAATGTATAAAAGTATAACAATTATTTATATAAAATACGAATAATCTGCTGTCCGTTTTGCACAATGATGTATAATAAATTTTGGCATTGCCATGATGATGAGTAAATAAATAGAACATCGGCACGACGGTTGCTAGGAGTTTTTCGAATATATAAAGCGTTGTAATTTTCTACCGTTTTCCTCCGCACAGCTGTAATAAGAGGTAATCAAAATTGCGCGAGATAAAAACTAAACGAAAGTCGTAAGTTTTTGTTGAAAATGTGCAAAACACTATTCATGTAGGATATGTGAGTCCAATTTTTATATTGGATTTCGAGGAGGAAAGCGTCTTTAGACGAATATGAATTGTCGAATTTTATACTAATTTAGACCGTTTTTTAAATTAATCTGAGGATTAATGTAAATCTCGGAAAGAAAAGCTTCGCGTTTTTACCTAAAGAACATAAAGTGTTAATTGCGACCGCAGCTATGGGCGGGGAAAGTGATGACGAAATATAAGAAACAAGGGTGAAAGGAATGTATTAGGCAGACATTCCGTTTTTCTAGAAAATCGTTTCAGACCTTATGGTACACTACGCCATAAATCTCGTGGCACAATTAGCTCATTTAGAGAAAAGTGCAATGAATGTGTGGTCTACAAAAATGCCTATGTAAGCTGGTCACGAAGATCATGCGATATAACCTTCTCGAATTTTATACCTTGTGGGTTATATTGGAATATTGGCTTCCTTAAATAAATCAGAAATCTTGGATTGGTGTTCCGTTAACTGAAATAGTTTTTAAATAAAACTCCCATAAGCTAATCTTCAAAAATGACAATATGTGCTGATGATACCTTCGATAGTATTCGGTATATGCCATACTATACTATATATTCTATACTTTCTTATTCTATACTATCTATAATATAGCATGCTACATATAATATAATATTCCTTATATGCAATGCTATATATATTGTGCTATATATACCAAGCTGTATATGCTAAATTGTAAATGCTGTACTATACAGACCAACTATGCTACGTATCAACGGTTTTCTTTTTATTTCAAATTGAAAGTATTTAGCTCGCTTAAATCGTACTTGATAAGTATTTACTATACCTCAGCATATGGATTTGTGTTGCAATGAAACGATTTTCTGAAAAGTCTCGATGTTTTGAAAACTTTCTCTAAAACTCATGTCCTTTCATTACTTCTTCACTGAACTTCAAGTAGACAACACGATTTATAAGGCTTCTAGCAAACATGTCATATGTACGCATTTTTACACCCCCACTATGGTGAGGTCATAAATTTCTATGCTTGTATGAAGAATGCAGAACGATTCGATATAGACACATCACATAATATGCAAAGTCTTATGATGAAAGTTGGTCCAAGTTGGTTGGTGATATGGCATTAAAGTTTATTGTGGTAAGTGTGAACCGCATGCGTATGTATACTTGCAACAGAGTATAATTGTTAGTATCCAATGATGAAAATAAGTGAAAAATAATAAATTCTTCGGTAAAAAATATTAACTTCATCATCGTTAAAGCACTTCGATTCACAGTTTGGGCGCAATTCTATGCAATCGTCCTTATGAAAGGCAAGCTTTCATATGATAACAAGATATCATTTTTGCTATTTTGTGGCAGAAATTAAGTAAGAATTGGTAAGAGTCCAAGTGTGATGATGTGGTATATAGCGGTCAGACTTGTCCAAATATAGAGTTGTTACTTGTTTTGTATGAATTATTCTGTTATCAAATAATATCGTTTGTCAAGGCCTTGACCTGACCTTATCTATCCTTAAGGCTTTCCTTCTCCAACTTTTGAAACTCTTACTCACTGTGAATCACTTGTTGGCTTCCAGAAAATGAACAAGAACTTGCATTCAATCAAGCATTGTTTATGCTCCCTGTTTTTAATCTATTATAAACCCTAAAATATTTTCAATTACTTCTCTGCACTTGCCTGTCTTCTTATGATTTATCTCTAAGGCATCTTCATTTGATATCCTGCTGTTCAAGCACTTACATATATATATATATATATATATATGTATATATATAAGAGGCTACCATACATAGAACGCAACATGATTAGTTAATAATGTTTTGCTATCTTTAGCAAATTTGCAATGCAAAGTAGTGTAAATACATAATCTAGGTTTCTAATCAAACAATGTAAAGCCGACTCAGTTGGAAGTTAACAATAAACCAACTTATACAGATGTTTATATGTAACTAATGCTTCGGAATCAACGAAGCCCATTTAAGGAATGAGGTAAATACACACGCATACAGAAATGTAAAAGTGAAAATGTTTACAACATTTAGGTGGAGATTACAACATGCAACACATGCTGTGCTTCAAATGATTGCTATTGAACGATTCTTTAGCCAGCCGTTTGTTGTGAACGCTGTTGGTAGTCGTAGCCACTTTTATACTTGACGCAATTCAATCAAATAATAAAGTAAGTGCTTTACGTTTTTTTCCCTATTTTTGATCAAAAATCACCCCGTGTAGATCAATGTCAAATCCTTATTTTTATACCCTACACCACTTGCGATAGAGGACATATGTGCTTGAGACAGACCTATCTTTTATTATAAGCTTGTCTGTCCGTCTATCTGTCTACCCATCTGCTCGTCTAATGTCTGTCCACGTATTTTTGTGATTATTTGAGATATTTTGATCAAATTTGACGGAACGAACGCTATTGAAAATGGTTTGGATCGGACCACTTTTTCCGTCTTAGACCTTCGTGAAAAGAAACTTATATGGTAAAAATGTCCAATTTTTCACATATTATGATGATAATTGGTTTTTAAGAGTAATTTAATATAGAATTTGAATCAAATAGGTTTTTGTTTAGACCCAAGCATATGAAAGGGCTCTCATTACAAGGAAACACTTCCATGGCAGCAAAGTCTAGAAGTTACTACAATCTTTGACAAGTAAGTTAAGTTTATTACATTTGGACCACATTAGCGGACGTCTTGAGCATCCTGCAACATGAGGGCTTTCATGAAAATTATACCTTCACATAAAAATAATGCATTATTTTTACTATAGTATCACGCAAATCAAGAAAGTGTACAATCGCGAAAATGAAGAATGTTTGCATCAAGCGAAGTGGTGTAAGATGTCTATTAGTCTGTTTTGCCCAACTATAGTGTTCTTACTTGTTTATATTTTTAATTATGAATAGTAAGTAAATTTGTACACGTCTCGTCTCACTTAAATGCTAGCAAAGAAAGCTTTTATTAGTCAGTACGCATTATGCTCTTCTAAGCTTTCCTTTTCTGCAGTGTTTAAATTGGCTTTCACATGTTTAATCCCTTAAGTTTAAACGGTTAAAAATGTAAAAAAAGCAGGCCGGTGGAAAGTCTTGCTCGTCTTTTTGAATTTTTTTTCTTGTCCTTATCCTGCTTATGATCGGTGCAACAGTAATAGACGAATTTTTATATTTCATTTTCAACGAAACCGACAGCAACTTTTTTTAGCATGAATCTTCGAATAAATCCAATACATGTTTAAATCATTTTTTCTATGAGTTATGTAAGCCTTTCATAGAAATAAACTAAAATTTTTGAATGTTTTGCACTTTCTAGGTGGCGTGGACGTATTTACAAGCAATTCACTCTCACTTTTTATTTTAGTCAGCAAACAAACATTAAAAAGATGATGCGCTACAAGTTTCACCTTCCACTTCCAGTTAATGACGGGAGGAGGGCAGATTTACACTCTTTCACTCACCCGAAAATTATTATATTTTGTAGATGTTGCCAATGGTCTCTAATAAATTGAGGTTGACTGACATTCAGGAGTAGGTAAGCAAGAACTGCTGTTGCTCATGACGTTGTTTCTTGAGTAGTAGTTTCAAAATCGTAATAACTTAAGCACTTATACGAATCTACAATATTGATCACTAGTGTTAAGTGAAAACTGTTGTATATTTCTTGGTATTAACTCTTAGCAAAGATTTATCGCTATTAGTGCTACTACGATAATGACATTTTGTTTTCCCTTAAGGTATTCGATTACTATTGGGAAAACCAGCAATATTTAGTAAAACTGTAAAATTCTTACTTCGATCTTCGAGGGGGGGAAAAGTGTATAAACTTAAACGAAAACACTAGCAATTTCGAGTATTTACATAAAAATAATGACTTGTATGGTGTTGTCATCTTTACAGAATAATCGCCGCTTAAACATAACATTTAGTGTTTCAAGAGGACAATGAAAAAACATAAAATTTATTGCCTGCTATTGCTTTTAAAAATTGTTACAAAAAATTCCTTAGCTCGCACCTCTTATACCCTTTTTTAAAACTCACATAAGGGTTGCTAAAGCCGATAAATTTTGGTGTTCCTTAAACAAGGGATCGCGCATACAGCAAGAATCCATTAGCCAGATTTCTCTAATTAAAATAAAACGTCGTGTGAATATTCTCATAGCGTCTACGCTGACGTATCGCCGTTAAAGGACACTAAACTGCAAATGGGAAATTTTTTGTTTGTTTTGATTTTTGGCGAACACAGGCATGGCAGTGTTAAAATTTTAACAAGCTCTTAAAAGTTTTCAATTTCAATTTTAATTCATTTTTTATAAATCCGTCTTCAGCTTATGTTTTCGAAGTCGTCGAAAAGCGTTTGTATATAGAGGACTTTTGCTTTCCCGTTTAATAATAGCAACCATCATATAAGAGCATAAGGCAATAAGCTATAAAATGGTAAGCAATGAAATCAAATAAATGATTGCCTAAAACTTACTTGGGATGTATGAAAGGGAAACATTAAGTTTTTCATTAGTTTTTTTTTTTTTTTGGAAACTTGACAAAAGAATGAATTTCATTAAATAAGACCTACAACCTACACACGGTTTTCTTTTACTGACTTCTTACTCACTTCTTAGTTTTTAGGCGCGATGAGTTCTCTTTTTTCTTTAATGTGTTCATATATTCACACACTATTGTCTACACTTTTGAATAAACAAACAAATCGCAAATCAGTATGCATTTTATTAAAGTTTAAGCAGAAGTGTAACGAAGTAATAAATCGTGTTGATGATATATTGCTGTTGTAGAGGACTGTTTGAAGACCAACAACATAGTAGGCTGACAGATACTTTAATACTTCTCTTCGATGGTGGCATGCGAATCAAGCTCATTACAATACTTTTTCTGTACAAGAGCATTAACTATAGCGAAGTGAGCAACACTGTGACATCATAAACCATTAACATATTCATACGTCAACACACCATGTATACGAATATGTGATCGCTAAGATATTATGAATATTAAATTTTACGTATGTTCGTTTTTTTCGCTATCATAAGTGAGTGGAAGCATGTAATCCTTATTTATTATAGATTACACATGAACGTTCACTTCTTTTTCTTGTGGAATTTTCATTGGTATTAATCAGTTTGGTTGGTGGATGGGGTAGCCTGCCTATGTCAGCAAGTTCAGGTAAAGTATAAGTAGAACTATTTTCCGTAGAAATTGAGAATATGGAATTATTTAAGCTTGCACAATTATTAACCACGGAAATAATAACAAACTAAAATAGTATTTAGACAAATTTCGAAATTTAAGGGTTTGTAACATTAAAAAAAGTAAAATAAGTGAGGAGATTATATTCGGGCATAACCGAATCGTTATCCTTAAAAACGACAAAAAAAGATAAAAGAATTAAATTTTCATGTCCCATAATGCGGAGAGAGCGCGGCTGATTTTTTCGATTTTCAAAATGAAAGTTTTGTCGGATAGCCGCGGCCATGAAAAAGTTTAGATCAATTCTAAATTCTTTTGCAACTTTGTAGGCGATATCTTCATTTTCGCTAACGGGAGAATCTTTACCACAAATACTACACACTTGGCCAAGAATTTCTATATTTTCTGGGGTATTTGAAGCTTGTTTTTGTATTGAAAAAAAAATGAAATTTTGATACGCTATAACACTGGGTAGGCGTATTTAATTTTTTCTATTTATGTACAGGTTTACAGCACACCCTATAGAATACGCATTCAAATTTTTGCACATTTATCTGCTACAGTTTATTAGTAATGAGCAAACTCCAATTTTTTATTCCTTTTGACAAACAGACGTGTTCTTAGTTTACTTGGTACAGTGGGCGTGTCCTTTCACCCATTTGGCCCATTGTCAACACCAATCTGTGTGCGAAAGCTTCCACATGTTTGTTGTTGTGAAGTGTTGTGTGTTGTTGTGAAATGTTTCGATCGCATTTGATGTGAACAGCTTCACTTTCGCGGCCAGGGAAATGTTTATAACAGATATTACACGGACGTGCAGACGGACATGCTTAAACCGATTTAAAATTTGATGATGAAGAATACATATACTTTGCGAGGTCTCCGATGCTTCTTTCTGAGCGTTGCAAACGTTTTAACAAATGTATCGTTTATCCTTCGGTTATAGCTACAAAAACCATAGTCTACCCAATAGTTATTCATGCAAGGAATTTCCAAAATAAGGGGCTCTATAAGAAGTAATCGAAAAACACAATCCGAACCATTTTCAATGGCGTTCGTCAAAAACTGCGAACTCTACATTGAATATAATAAAGTGTGACAGACAGACGGACAGACAAGTTTAAATAGATGCAAAATGTGACTTGTAGATGATCGGTATAATGACAGGTGCGTCTCTCTTAAGTGCTTCTAGGCGTTGCACATACGGCCGCACAAGTTTAATATTTGCTTGTACCACAAGTGGTGTAAGGTATAAAAAGTAAAATATAAATAAGCAGAAATGAGAAAGATATTGCGACATTAAGGTAGATGTTTGACGCCCATTACCTACGACCTCGTCGAAAATAAAAAAACCATCGATAAACGGTGGAGGAGGGTTGCCATAGTACTTTTCAAGCCAGTACAGAACAACACTTTCCCCGTCAAAACTTGAGATTCGCACCAGTCCCAAAACAAAAATCCCTCTACTTTGTAAACTAATAATCGAAACGGCTTGAAATGAGGATTAATTAGGGGCGACATCGATATGTGTCCTTCCTGATTAGTTAAAGATCGCTTGGCATAAGTATGTTAGTATAATACGACAGTATAGTCTAATGCCCGTAGGATTTATTTCGCACTCTTGTGCTCATAGGATGTGTTTCGCAAGAGCCACACGCATCACATGGGTTCTTCGCACGGAACAAAGTTGCAAGTTTCAAACATTAGCAACTATACAGAAGAGAAAGAAGGCTTGAATGTGTAATAAAAAATGTAATTGTTATAATTGAGAGTCTTTTGTTACCGAAACGGTAGTACGTGTACGAAAAGGAAAAGTTTTCTAAAAGTATATATAAAAGCAATACTTCACGGTACGCGAGAACATCGTTTGCAGCATAATTAATCGCGCATTTGCATAACGAGCGCAATTTCAGGTAAGTCTTACTTAGTTTTGTCATACCCTGAGCTTCTTTATAAATAACTTTCGTATGTAATTATTTATTTGCGAGAGTAAGTATCTTACTTTTCGAATATGTACGCATATCGGAGTTTATAGCATAGCTTTGCAACATTTTCATCCTCCTACCATTGTCAACAATTAATTTCATTTTCTGTGTTGTCGTCTGTTTTTAAGAAAAGAAAAGTAAACTGAAGTGGTTCTTAATTGCTTTTAAGTTTTATATTGTAATTTGTAAAGTGCTCCACACAGGCAAACAATATATATAATAGTTAGGAAAAATTAAGAGAACGATTGATATGAAAAATTTACATATTCATCGTGTACAACAAACGGAATTTATCAAAGTTAACAGACATAGAAGATATAAACCCGCTTTCTTGTTAAATTCATAGGACTAAAGTGAGTTCAATTTAACCGCCAAGCACTATCCGCCACTCAGCATATATGATATATTGTTTTAGTTAATCACTCTTTTGAGAGAGTTCGATGGTTGAAAAGTGTCTATATCCGACGGTTGCGAACAACAAAGAGATCGAAAATGTCAAAAAGTTGTTACCTAAAAAGTTAAAGTTCCCCTTAAAAATCAAGTTCAAGTATCCCTTTAAGAAACACGGTTTAAGCCAATTGAAAGTGTTGCATTGCAGTATTGCGGACAATCCATACCACAACCTAAAAAGCCGCCATCCGCTTTTAGCATTTTTATGAATCCCGCTATCTTCTTTGGTGTGGAGAACGATGCCACGCGGGTTACGAGCGTTATTACATGTTCGCCAAACACTTGGTAGCAGATTCTTCAGATAGCCGCAATTGAAAGTAAGTAAAAAAGAAAAAAAAGGCTTTGAAAAACGAATACAGGGGGGGATCAAGAATGTAAAGTTGCTTAGCGTAAATAGCGTATTTTATATAATAGCGTTCTTTTATTTAAGAATTCCGGATATGTTTAGTATTGAACGAGTTACTATGAAAATGATTTTCGTTTGCATTACAATTAAATTCAATGTTATTTAAATGCACTTTAGCTTACAATTTTACAAAAAATCAATACCGTATACATCTCATTAAATAAGCAGAATTTATTCACAACGCCAATCTTCTAATGAATAGTAACAACAACAGCCCTCTCCTTGCTATAATTACCAACTTTCGTTTTTTCCATAATTTTCCAACAACAAAAACGTAATTGTACAACTACTCCATAGCATGTTAATGGCAAACTTTTAACGCTCATTTATGTAAAGTTTTCGAATTTCAAAAATTTTTATTAATTACAAGGACAATTGTGTGTGTATGCTTGTGCTATGCTATGTGCATCTATAAAAGTGAAAAGAGGGCTCTTTAACAGGATGTAGAGGATGCTTATAGTGTAACATTGTGTTTTGATGTGCTTTTATAAAATTAATAAAGTCAAGAGACGTTGGGAGCACCTGTTGTTGTTAAACGTTCAAGTTTGCTAATATTTTAGACTCGACTAATTGAATGAGATTAAGAACAATGAAGGAAAAGTCAATATGTTGTTGATTCGTTTAATTCTTCAGAAATTTTTGAAAATTAAAATTAACTAAATTGAATTAGCTAATGTACTACTGACCGAGTTGTTACGACGAAGATATTCATTCATTTATATCTTATTGCGTAAAGGATTTACAGTTTAGTGTATAGAAGTTTGTGAATTCAAAATGTTGAAGTACAGCAGCGTCAACTAGCCTCGAAAATTCATGAGAAAAAACTGGATAATCTAAGAGGTAAATTATTATGTTTATGTTGTGTTATGAGAGCCTTGCAAGTAACTATAGCTTGCGACGAATGACTTGCTTCTTTTACATCGAAGCTGTGCTTTTATTTCTCTTTCCATGGTGAACTTGGATGTTAAGCTTTCGCGTAACGTTTTCAATTTTGGAATAGCAGCAACGTCAAACGCAATCGAGCAGATTTTTTATTTGTAGCCTGCGCTCAATTGTACTTAATGTCTTGCTGAAAGAATATTATTTTGCTTGCAAGCACCTCCATTTCCACATGTTTGCTTACGGCTTAACGCTTAACGCTCAGGGTAAAAAAGGCCAATTTATTGATAATATTCTGCATTCAGCATAAGCAAAGGTACACACATATGAAAGTACATATACATATAGTATATATATCGTTCAATAATTTCGCAGGATGATAGGATTAACCTTCAAACAAAGTGTGTGCAAATTTCATGGCAACTAGATAAGTTACGGGACTAATATCATAAAACCCAGGCTACATTATTTTTTAAGATAGTTAGCTAGAATTGAAAGGTATTAGCAGAAGACAGTGTATATATAAAGATCGATGATATGTGCAGTAGCAACAATAACAACAACTGCAGCAGGAGCCCAGCATAGTGAACAAAAGAGTGGAAAATATTGTGATACATCAAATAGAACTTGAGAGTACAATTCTGTACACATAATTTATCAATTTGCCAATTGTCATTTCTCCATGACCATTAGGTAGCAAAGTAACTACATAACCACTGCTGTTTAAGTTTACAATCCAGAAATACTTAGACACAATCATATTTATTTAGAGATATGTGCTATAGCCATATCACAAGATTCTGTGTACAAAAAAGGCTTTAGAAAATCATATTTGGTGTCATGGTATAAATGGTATGGTACAAATCATGTGGATTCGTCAAAAGTCATGTGACATCTGCATGTCATCCTACAAACGTATCGAGTGATTTGGTATTGGATATATATTAGAATAATTGGAGATATTTTTTTTGGGTCAAATTTGGTCAAAACCAGATGGGAAACATTCCCATTTAATTATCAACAATATGAAGAAAAAAATTAATTAATAAAGTCTATACAACGTTAGACAAAAGTTTAAAGAATAAAATGTTGCTTCGTTTTCTTCTTTCTTCTGCAAAGGCAAGTGAAAACTTTCGTAATGTTTGGTGTAGGAGATTGGTTTCACTTTCCCATGGAGTTTGATTTTGTAGAATTTATTCGTTTTCTTTGTCATTTCTCCACTCCTAGGTGTTTATGGTGGAATAAAACCCGATAAATCCTTCGCTTAAATAATTCTTCTATACTTGGTTTGCTGTTTTCGCAGTTGTTTAAAACTTTTTATTTGTATACTGAAAGGAAGGAAGCATGAGTCAAATATTTTAAACGATGCTATTATCCATACCGGATCATTTAAATGAGGGAGAAAAAATTACGAAATGGCCTTCAATCTCTTGCGATTCTTCATTTCTGCAAAAAGGAAAACCACATCGACAAAAAAGCGACAACGATTTTGTAGATTTTGACCTAGAAAACAATGAGCAGCAAGAAAAATTTTCAAGTTGATAGAGTTTAACGGTCAGATGGCATTACGTGAATGTATTAGTAGTAGTATTAGTAGTAGTTTTGTTTTAAAATTCTTTTCTCAATTAATATATGAGTATGCGTTTGTTTGTAGCCAACCATGTGTAATTCCTTAATGTTAATGACTTGAAAAATTAATTGAAACTCTTTACTTCTCATCATCACGATCACTTAATTGGTAATCACTTGGCTTTCCTCAGGATATTCTTTTAATATTTATAGAAAATATATTGGCATCTTAAGATCTTGTAGTTTTTTTAGCTCTTCCGAATTAATGCACACCGACAGCTCGCTGCTCGTTTTATTAATTATTATACTGTTTTGCTGATATCTTAAACGAAGCAATTACTAAACGACTGAGGAACACTGAAATGAAGCTACGAAGACACATTGACAGACAGCAGAAAGCCTTAAACATCACTAACGCCATGACTGATTACTCAAGCAATCAGAATCAATTAACTCTTCTTTCGCGCTTGGTATCGCAAGCAATCTGTCCGTACGTCGAACTTGAAATCATCAGTCAGTTGCGGTGCAGCCAGGTTTTTTATGATCGTTTAAGCTTTTCAACAAAGAAATTCACAATTGTCTAGCTAGGAAATATGTAAAGTTGAGACTTTTCATCACCAGCAAAGAATATCGTGTAATGTATTGGACGTTATGATATAAGTTTCATGATTGTATAAACAGAGAGCAAAGAATATCGTGTAATGTATTGGACGTTATGATATAAGTTTCATGATTGTATAAACAGAGTATACCTTGAGTAAGTTGTAAGTGATTAAATATTACCTTAACATATTTGCAAGCTTGCTTTGACGAAATCCATATATTAAGTAATGGATTTCCAAGTATAGAGTTCATTATCCAGATCAGACACAGCGAGTAGACCTAATGTGAATTGATTGCCAACAATGCTATTATACCTTCCTCTTCTTTTTCGGGAATTTAGCAAACAAACAACGGGTGGTCCACTGTGCTGAGTAATTTGTTTAACTTATAATTCTCATAATGCGACCAACCGCAGAAAAAACATGGAGCATATCAACTTTTCTTTTCATTAGAATCACATAAATATAAATAAAAACAAGTAAAATCGCTGTAGTGGCCGACAGCCCATCATTAAGTACGCTGCACCACTCCTCAGTTATTTATAAAACGACTTTTCAAAATAAGTCATTGTATGGCAAGCGGTCGAAAAAGTGGTCCGAACTGACCATTTGTAACGGCGTTTGTCCTTGGAAGAAACTGTTTTGCGGATTAACACAAGGAACAAGACGGCCAACAGACGGCGAGACAAGTTTGGACCAATTCGAATTCACTTTCTATTTAACAAGACACGCGCCCACCTCAAGTCCTCCTGAGCACTGCGTACAGCCGCACAAACTTAATGTGCCCTTATATCACAAGTGGTGTAGCGTATAAAAATTTCATTACGCAAGAAATAACAAAGGTAGTCCTCAACATTCCGAAAAGCGTTCTTCTTTAAATATTATTCCAAATTTGAAAGTGCTTTTAGCACTGAAAAGCCGTGAAAAGTAGCACAATTTATTCTGATTTATTCTGAGTGGCCGGTTAAGTCCACGTTGTCATTAATTTTCGCCAAAGCGGTTCAGCTGCTATTTATCTAAAGAAGGTAATACGGTTTAAGAAAGCACTATACAAACATACGTTCATGTTGAAATTGTAGAAACTGATATCGTTCATTGGGTTTTTTCCCACGACAGTGCACAGCAAGGGCTTTGATAAAATGTAAGCAGTACGGCTTTATGCTCAACAAATGATTATCTCTTCATGCAGTCTTGTTTGGAAAGTCCGCATGCAAATAGTACATGACAGGGTCACCTTTATACAAGTAAAAGAAACATAAATTAACACTAGAGCTACCGTGTGGGCCATCTTGACTTTTTCCAGTTTTTGAACTTCAAGAAAGTGGTTGTAAAACCTGTAAAGGTCTAGAATTTTTTAGTGACTTTTATTTCAAATGCCTATCAATTTTATGTAGAGACTTTTTCGAGATACTTACACATATGACATGAGATGCCTGTTTCTATCGAAGTGGGTCAATTTGACCCATAATCTCTGTCGGAGTACCACAGTTCCTGAAATGAAGCTAAGAAGTTGAAATTTAGCGTAAACACTGCTTGACCGATTAAAAGTCTGAAACTGAAAAACGATTGCGATTTCTGAACGTACACGCCCACAAATGATTAGAAAGCGAGATAGCCTCGAAAAATCACTAACGGTTTTTTATATTTTTGTCTATAATCTTCCATCAAGATATTTCGGAAAACCTGCTATCCGTACATTCGCCAGAAGCACCAGCATTTTCGGTGCAAAAATGGTTTCGATTTGTTGACTAATACGTCTGCAATTAACTACGAAATTTTAATTGCAACTTATTTCCAATTTCCAAGCAATAAAAGCGTTATATGTAAGGCAAGCAGTGGTTTTAATCTTTACTAGATACCAAAGACAATACCATTACTGTTAAATAACATTCCCTAACATTCTTTTATATTTCGTACAAATAAAAAAAAAATTGTAATCAGAAGAAAGAATTGCAACCTAAAGAGTTACAAGCCACGAAATATAGCGCGTCATTGCTATAGTTCTTCGAGACTAACAGTATGATCTTTTTTGCTTATCTATTCATCACATTTGAATAATTTTCATTTTAGATCTGTGTAGAATAAGTAACCCATTTGCCATACCGGATAATTTCCACGCCTGTTATACGCGATGCAATTTGAACGATGGAATATAAGTTTCTTCAACTCTTTAATAAGCTGTGCATCGGATTCGTTACAAAACAGAAGACAGGTGCGCTTGGTCTCTTCTTTTATGGTCGTATATTTTAAGTGCTTTCACTTTAATAGCGCAGCCCACATGTCCAATAGTCATTTCATATTAATTGTGTATTGCATACCTATATACATAGCCGCTTTTTCCTGCTATATAACCGATTATAAATTAATTTTTTTGCGGTGTCACATTGACGCTTAAATATTATAACGTGACTTTGTCCTGCGTGGGTTGACATTTGCAAAGGCCTATGCCCGCTTGCTTGCAAACGTGTGTCATAGCAAACTAAAGAAGAAATTCTCATGGTGCAAACTTACGTCATGCTTTCAACTATAAATACTGTTAAGGTAAGTTGAATGTCTTATCTTAGCAAATGTTCCTTTTTTGGCACAGCAGGTTTTGCTTACAAGCACCAGCAAAGGTACATTAAAGTGTTCATTCGGTATGTAATAATACGATATATGCTTTGTAGAACAAGGCCTCTTTAGTACAAGCTTACACCTGTACTGTAGCTGCCTTCGCTATACTTTGTTCTTGGAATGTTTTTACTGATCACTGTACTGCTGTACATTGCAGATTTTTCTTAGGATTGGTGGAAGGACTGGTGTAAAAATAGTGCTTATCAACTAAGTGCCACGTCAACATTTAATAAATAAATTTAATAAATACTTTGTCCTTATTTTCTATCCGCTTAAAGTAGTGGGGTTCAAGAATTCACCGTGAGGCGAATACAACATTCTTTGTTATTGATCTGAAACTAGTTTTTCGTTTCTAAAACAACCTGTTTTAAATTCGGATATTTAAATATTAAGGCATGCTAAGACTGGCATACTGTTTGTCTCGGACGGAAGAAGAAAACGCAACAAGTTATCCGATTTTCACATATTCATATTAATTAATGTCTATCCGAAATTCGATCGAGTGGCCATCGTGTTTCATTCGAAACTGAACGAAGGCAATTTCCTAATTTTTAGCAATACGGCTAGACTTTAAGGCAAAGTGAAAGCACACTTTTCGAACTTTTTACGGATTAAAAAGTTCGTTAAGTTATCCCAAAATAATACAAAATACAATAAGGAAGAAATAGAGGGAGCCCATCTACAATTAATATAGAGGCTTGCGTTTATGAGATAGATTATAGGTGGTGATGATTTGAAGATGATGGACGACCCATATCGCAAAGAAATAATGTTTCTTGACAACTTTTAATGCAATATCGGCCTTTTAGTAACTTCACTGTAACTTTGCGTTGTATATTAACACTTCTTAAATGTAGGTGCAGACGTACGTATAGTGCAGACGTACGTATAGTTTGGAGGGACTAATGATTGACGATTAGGTCTCTTCTTTAGTACACAAAATCGCCAGACCTTTTCTACAACCCAATGGGGTCCGCCAGACCTTTTCAACATAGGTTCATTATTTTACAATCTTGATCGGTCAATATGATTCTTTTTTTTGGGAAAGTATGTTTAAGTTATCGGAAAAGCTTCATACTTATACACAGGAAACCTTACTTTCCGCTGGGTCGATATTATTGTACGTAAGCTGTGGACGAAAATAATCTTTGAAAACTCAGATTTTTAAAAATTATTATAATGCAAAATCACACCTACCAACCTAGCAACTTTGCGAGCCGTCTTTATCGAAAAGAGCATAAGATTAAACATGTATCCGAAAGCAAAATTGGGTAACTTTCAAACACAAAATATCTTCAGACTTTTCATTGTTGGAGGTTAAGTGCAATCTTGGCAGTTGTCAAAAGCGCTTGGAAACGTTGCTTCGCTCGACATAAGTATGGGTAGACGAACTGCAGCTACGATCATATTGATCTTGAGATACAAAGTTTTTCAAGTAGGTTGTCGCTCGTCGTCTGTCTTCGTATAAGTTTTTATACTCATCACAGAAGGATGAGGAGTGTATTGATTTTGTCAAAACTTTTGCAACGCCCAGAAGGAAGCATCAGAGATCTCACAAAGTATATATATTCTTGATCAGCATCAAATTCTAAATCGATTTAGGCAACTCCGTCTGTCCGTCTGCCCGTCTGTGTAATGTCAGTTGTAAACATTTGCCTGGCCGTAAAAATTAAGCTATCGACTTCAAATTTGACAGAAGCAGTGGAAGTTCTTGCACGCAGTATTGAAAGTGGGCCAAATCGGTAGAAGGGCAGACCCACACATAAACTGAGAACACCTCTGTTTTTCAAAAGAAATGAAAAATTGGTTTTTTGCTCATTACTCAAAAAGTATAGCAAATAAGTGTATAAAAATTTGGCCACGCATTCTATGAGCAATGCTGTAGCCTTTGTGCAAAAAAGTGGAAAAATTGGCCACGCCTACCCAATATTAGAGTGTATCAAAGTTTAATAATTTTGTCAATACCTTTACAACTCGCAGAAACAATCTTCAAAAAGCCCATAAAGTGCACAAATTCTTGGCCAGTTTCAAATCTTGAATGCGCCTGAACATATCCGCCTATTCGTCTGTCCATATGTCCGTTTGTGTAGCTATGTAGTATTTGTGGTGAATATTCTCCCGTTAGCGAGAATGAATATATCGCATACAAATTTGCAAAAGGATTGGGAATTGACATAAAACTTTCAAAGGACATGCCTGCCACGCCAACGTGCCTATACGACAAAAACTTTTACTTTGAAAATAAGAAAAATCAGCTTCACAAACTCCATATTAAGCAAGAAAATTTTGTTCTTTTACTGTTTTTGTCTTTTTCAGGATAAGGCTGATGGGTATAAAAGGTTCGGTCCCGACCGAATTCAATTTTCTTACTACATATAACAAAGCGGACTGTATGTAATGAATATTTCGGTTTCAAATATTTCCTATGTAATTAAACTGTGTACGCTTTTTTTTTTTGAATGTCACACAAATTTCAGGCCTCAACTAATTTGAATTGCTTTGAATATTGAACACAAGTGAAAACAAAAATTGCGAATAATATCTTTTGTAATTTCACTATACAGAAATACATTCTTCAACATCTTGAGATTCCGAGCCCGTTTAGGTGCATTACACGTCTATCTGAACATCCCTCAGGAGCGTTGCCACTCCAAAGATCGCAAGAAATGGTATAAAGAGGTAAATTTCGAGTAAATGATCTTAATCAAGTCTACGGATAAAGCTCTACGCTTATGATTGTTTAAAAAAAACGTTAAAAGCGGAAAATATTGCAAGGTTCTCAACTTAATAAATATAATAATTTACAAGAGATATACTCAGCAAAGTTATTTAAAAATTCGTCGGAAAGAATTTTGATTGGCTAAATAACCCGTCAACAACAAAAACTTTTTAAATTCCTACAGACATGCTTAGGAGGGTTCACTTCTGGGGATAAATAATTTTTTGCTTACCTACTTTGATAATTACAATCATGGACAGGGCGGAATAAATTCAAAAACAAACGAATAGAGTAAATGAAATCTTAGCGTCATAGTTAGTATGTGTCTATACTCCGTTCGCGGGCATATATGACTCAACCAAACAAACTCTAAAGGCAATATAATAAAATACAATAACAAACCAAAATTGAAAAAGCAAACTGCCACTGACTCGCGGCTGAAATCTTAACTTAGAAAAGCGAAGTTAATGCGACGGTTAAATGGCTTTAAATTAGATGAGAACACAACCTACCTACAAAAAAAATTTGTTTCAAGTTGAAGCCTTTGCTGCGAAAACGTGATCATAACAAACTGTAACGAAGCAGTAAAAAATAAACAATCAAAGCGAACTTGAAACCTTCTTTTATGCGCGTGCGTTCGTGAAAGCTTTACAACAGCATCCGCATGTTGCTGTCATAATCAAAGACTTGAGCATATAACCATTTTGTAGGAGAGCATTTTGAACAGGTTTTCGTTATTTCGACATATATCTGACTGTAGCAAAATACGGTAAAGTGAACTTTAAACGTTCTACCGGTCAAGGGCTGTTCAAAATTGATCACTCGAAGATGAATTAACACACACATTCATAAAAATTATGTCTAAGAAAAAAAACTTTTTTTTTCAAATTCCGTCTACGGGCAGTCATTCGATCATAATTAAATGCTATTAATTTTCGTACAGAAAAGCAGTCGAAGAAAAGAACGCCAACAAATGCCGACAAAAAAAGAAAAAAAAGAAAAAGCACTAAGCAACCCAAGTCCCAAATAAATTACCTACATCAAATACCCTACATCATTCTACAGTTGTTCATATAACTGTTTTTCAAAATAAGCCATTAGATGGGAAATGGTCGAAAAAGTGGCCCTGGGCGTCGATGTACCAAATTTCGTCAAAATATCTCGGCCTGTGAGTTGAAGACAAAAAAAAAACCGGCAGACACGCAGCCAAGCTTAGGTGGGATCAGAAAATGATTCTCAATCTGCACAATAAACTCTCGTTTTGTTGATTGTTATTTGTTGCATAAATACACCGCTTTTTTAGAATGTTTCTTATGAAAAAATTAATTTTCAGACACGATCCCGATGTATTAGATTTATTCATCACTTTGTACTATAAGCAAAACCTGACCATTGTGAATACTAATTCAATTTAGCTAGACCCTTCTTTTGGCCTCAATACGCCTGTCTGTTGTCTGCTGTAAAGTTGCAAAATTGAAGCGAAATGAATGCCCGCCGTAGGGCCATGAGCACAAGAAAACGAAGAACAGCTTTTAACAAACTATGGCCTGCCGTGGTACAATTATTTAGAAGTTTGCTCACGATTTCTATACGAAAGAATGGCTTGTTACGCTATTCGTAAATGTAAAGAAGTAACTGCGTGCATGACATTATTCTAAAATATGAGGCATATTTTTCCCCAAGTACCCAAAAAGATCAATAAGAGCGATTTTAATTGTTCAACTGAAACGTTTCCAATTACCAAAATAGTTTGCATTTCCTGGATTCATTTTAAGAGGAGCACTTATCTAGGATACGTTTATAAGGATAATTTTCCTACTAGATTTTTTTAGGATAAAGTAGTAGGTAAAGAAGCGAAACTAGCACACTTTCATTAGATTCATTAACAGAATTCTTAGTTTCTATCAAAAGAAACAGATGAAGTATATATATTCCGCTTCAGAATTCTTTATTTATTTAAAGTATCTCAAAAATTGCGATCTGTGTTTCGAACACAGGGAAAGAAGATGGACATACGGACAGATGAGCTTGGACAAGCTGAATAAAAGGTGGACCTATCTGAAGTCTGTCCGGATATTGCACACTTCGGCACAAACTTAATATACCCTTATACCGGAAATGCTGTGGGGCAGAAAATTGAATTGACTGTGAAATAATTATAGAAATGCAGTAAAATGAAGGAGGAGAATAAAAAGGAGTCAAGTTTTGACTCAGAATAGTGCTAAGCGACTAAAGAGCGCCTTTTTAGAGAACCACGTTCATATCCATGGGGTTTGACAAAAGCAAAATTAAAAAATTAATAAAATTTGTTACTCTGTGCGAATAGCGAGTGAGTTCTTTTGTCGATCACTTTTGCTATATGCAAAACTTGAACACTGCGCCATTGCGACAAGCGAAACAAACAAAATCCAAGACAGCGTGGCATCTATTAGGCTAAGTCCTTCTATGTAATGTGTATCATATTTTCAAACAGCACAAACTATATTTTTCAACCGTTACGGTTGAGGAAATTTGTAATAATCCTTAAAAATTTTGTTAAACATGTAATAACGCTATGTTGTTGATTAAATGTAAATATTGTCTTACGCGAAAAGTGTTAAAAAATTTGTTTAATTTGTTTGTCTTTTCCTTTGAAAGCATATCCAAAGTGTAATAAGCAACTCTAATATTTCATACATAAAAGAAAGTAATAAAAAATTAGTTATTCCCTTTAGCGATAAGCGCAAAAGGCAGAAGAAATATTGTCAACTTCGATTCTTATCCAATAAAAAGCAAAGAATTTCAACGAAAAGAGACTGAAAATGTACCTTAAAAATTTCCAGTAGACAACGTCGACAGTAGGTACCTCAATGTGGTAAATATGGAAAAATCAATTTTTATTAATACACTTATAATATTTAACCTCGACCATTACAAATCATTCGTGATATTAAAATCAATACAACTTATAAAGCAAGTAAATCAATAAAGGTGTTAATATTTACAGCGGGCGGTCACACGCAGGCGCAAAGTATCTTGTCTTCAACAATGACCAGACATAATAAAATCAACTGATTACAGTAAAATATAAAATAAAGAAGGCATTCCTCATAATTCTTTTTGGTTTAAAAAAAAACCTTCACGTTCGAAAATTACGGTATCATTAATGACTTGACATCATGTCAAGTTTAAATTAACGACGGCATGATACCTGTCACAGTAGGTATATTAAATTTATCGAAAGTGTGTAGCACGTACAAAATGAACAAAACACTGAAGAACGAAATGATCTCGTGTTACTCCATCTCGATAGTGTGATGACGACTTCAAAATTTTATTTAGAATATCAGACAGTAAATTTTCTATTTTTATCAGGCCAAACTTGAAAACTATCTAAATCGGTGTATGGGTTTATTCACCATTTGTACAAAATTCCAAAATTGATAGCTGTGTAGGCCCGTTAGGCTTATAGGGGTCATTAGGTTCATTAGGCCGTATGTCCATATTTCCTTAGGCCCATAGCTCCATAGGTCGTTAGGTCCATAGGTCCTTAGGCAATAAGGACCTGATGTTTTTAGGTTCTACATGTCTGCTACTTTCTAGGTACGTAGACATAGAGGCAAATTTGAAAAATATATATATATATATCTGTTAATATAACTTATGTCATAAAATGTCGCATTCTGTAGTGCATGCTTTTGTGATATGTACTGTTAAGTAAAACATTTTGTCCTTTAAGTAGTTTATGTTTCATTCCACTCTGCGGCATATTTGCTTTACTTGTGCTTTTTGCAATCAGGAATTAACGTGTTTAAGCTTAGTTTGCCCATTACCGTTGCTACACATAATTGTTGTAATTGTTGTTTTGTTTTTTTGCTTATGAAATATGTTTTAGTAATGACAGCCAAAGCGAGCAAGCAGTAAGTGATAAAATCCAAGGGATTATTAATTACCCGCATGTTAAGAAAGTGCATTCAGGCCATTTGGAACTGTCTCGGATAGGTTAGATGTCAATAACGTCATAACGTAACGAGAATTTAACTTTCCGAAATGTTGCTAAGGACCAATTAAAAGGATAGTTTGCACCACTAGAGACAATTCACTACACTATGTTCGCCAAATCATTCATAAGTCTAAGTCGAAATCTTCTGCCTCAGCATCAAGTTGTTCTCACATCCTGGCAAGCGTCGTATCAACGTCTTATGAGGGCAATCTCGTTAGATAAGATATAAGTTTTAATCATTATAGCTTCGATTCCAAATAATGCACTACTTTCCAAGACGGCTGAGATGTATATGCGTTTTAATAGACCTGGTATACTACAACATTCGCATTTATTGTTGTTGTTGTTTTAAGTTATGAGTGAATGGGTGGATTTGTCATTTTATAAGAATTGCGGCCACACAATCGTATTGTGATCGTAGTTATGCAAACTTTTATCCGTAAATCATGGGTTATAAATGTCTGTTTTCCGCAAAATAAGCATAAAATAATTGTTAAGGTGTGTTTTCCTGTGGGATCTTTTCATTTATTTTTTTATTTATAATAGTCTTATAATTCAATTTACTCCGTTCGTATCCGCTACGATGGATTGCATAGAAGAATAGATTTTGGCTTTAAAGTTTATTATTTTTTATATTAAATTGCATCAAATTTGTTAATGCTAAAATTTCGCCAACACTTTTATAAATATCTTGTAACTTATTTTCGCAATTAAAAGCTAAAGAATTACATGTAAAATGTCATAAGCTTGCATATGAGGAAATTGTAGCTATGATGTAGTTTACAGCAATTGCATACACCCTCAAAAGCCAAATGAAATTCGTGTATACTAAGAAAGTAAGTTCCATACGCCTTAAAGCGTAGCTTAGATACCAAAAATTTCAAGGCAATGTCAGGAGATCGAATATGTTTTATTAATTGTAAGCATGTCATCAGTCGTAGAGTCTTTTATGCTCGGCGCTGCTCCAAACGCGTGCATGCATTAGGCATGAGTTATTACATATACGAGCTAGACGACTTAATTTGGCTCATATTGTAATGTTTAGCGAGAAGAGAATAAGACAACAAATTGTAAGACACAAATTGTGTTGCTTGCAATTGAATGCAAAGTAAAATACAAAAAAGTGTGCACAAAAAAATCACTCTATCATGTATACATGTCCTTGACCAGAGCGACTGGGGGAAGCCATTTATTTACATATGCCCAAATATGTTCCCTTACTGAAATTAAATTTACTTAGAAAAACAAGTTTCTTTTCGATATGACCAATCACGCAGCGGGTGTCCGCCATACGCGTAACACGGTTGTGGTCAAAAAGTCGTTAGGGAAAAGGCAAAGAGGTAGGAAATGGCCCCTGTTTAGTGGATGTGCGCTCAAGCGGTAACTTTTATGGCTTTACCGACTAAGGATTATCTATAGTTATATGCAGGTGTGTTTTCCACCTTCTTAAATAATACATGGTAGTACGTGCAAAATATTAAACTGACATTTGGCACAGATTATCTGGAAGATTGTTTTAAAATTTGGCGGGAAAATGTTCCTAATCAGCTAATCATCGTATGAGCATGCTTGCTTATGGTCGCATGAGAGATGAATATAGATTGTTACATGTTCCGAAGTTGGCTAAGTCAATACCGTTTGGCAAGTACTCGTGAATTTAATTTCTCTTTAGTTTATAAGCTCTGCGTCAGTCTTAGAATAACAAAAAATTCATTCTATCTAAACGTTTGCAACGCCCGGAAGGAGGCCTCAGAGATCACACAAGCTATATATATTCTCGATCAAAAACAAATTCTAAATCGATTTAAGCATGTCTGTCTGTCCGTCTGTTTAATGTCTATTGTAAACATTTTCCTAGGCGTAAGAATGAAACTATCCAATTTGACAGAAATAGTGGAAGTTCCTGCAGGCAGGTTGGCATTGAAAATGGGCCAAATTGGTAGAAGGACACGCCCACAGCGCCCAAGACACAAAAAGAATGAAAATTGGGATTTTTCTCATAAACTACAGCACATAAATGCACAAAATTTTGAATGCATATCCTATGGGCGATGATTGACCCAAAAACTGACCCAATATTATAGTGTATCAAAATTTAAACAAGCAAAACAAGCTTCCAAGAACCCACAAAGTATACGAATTCTTGGCCAGTTTCAAACCTTGAATGCGTCTGGACAAGTCTGACCGTTCGTCTGTCCATCTGTCTGTTTGCGCAACTTTGCAGCGAGAATGAATATATCGCCTACAAATTTGCAAAAGGATTGGGAATTGGCCTAAACCTTTCAAAGGATACGCCTACAACGCTAACATGCCTATACGACAAAAACTTTTATCTTGAAAGCAAAAAAAAAACAGTTGCACCCACTCCTTATTACAGACAATGAAAACTTTGTTCTTTTACTTCTTTTGTCTTTTTCAGGATAACGGTGATGGGTATAAAGCTTCGGTCCCGACCGAATTAAATTTTCTTGTTACCATTTTCGTATTTCTCTTAAAGTACGGCATCTAGAGAGTTCTAAAGTTTGCCTCACATGTGCTTATGCCGTTTGGTTTTCTTATATGTGTAATGAATTCAGTTTAGCGGATAAATTAAGTTCGTTGCTATTTAGTTACTCCATAAATTAATATCTCATTACTACTAATGGTTAGTTTTTATCCAGTTCCTTTAAAGGAGCAATCGTTTGCCTTCGCATGTTTACCACATGCTATGCAATTATTTTATTTCATTATGTTACTATTCCTTTTTCTTAAAATGGTTGAGTAAATCGTATATATATTATATATATATTATTTGTATACATGAAGTGTAATTATCCTTCATAAGGTGGCCTTTATACACAAACGCAGGCAAACACAACAGTAGTCAGCTCCAGTGGATTTCGAAATTGTCGCCAAAAACGATCTTTATGGTTAAAATTTTTAAAAGTAATCCATATACGCACAAAAGCAAATCCTCACGGTATGTAGTGCACAGTGCGAATGGCTCAAATCTACCAATTATAGTTGATAGGGTTTGGTGATAATAGTTTCACGAAGTTTTAACAGCTCATAATGGACCACCACTTTGTGGTCTCACCTTTCAGCTGAATCCATTTTCCATTTCGAATTTCAAATCCAATATTGACAAAGAAAACTTCCTTTTCTTCATTCTCTCTTCACATTTTATTCCCTTTCTTATCATCGCCGTCCCCACAAGTGTAATGGACTTACTCTGAATGACTGGTCACAGAAAAAAAAAACGATCAAGTATTGTGTCCAAAATGAGCAGTGTACGTGGGTCTGTCCCCTTATCATTTCCGCTAGCGATACGATAGAAAAGCAATTTTCCTTTTTACGTTTTGAGCAAAAAAAAAATACTCCAAAGTTGTTGGTAAATTTCAACAAAGCAAACCAATATTATGCAGCCACTTTCTCAATTTACCATTTATGCGAGTTTGACACTTGTTGGTGGGACAGTGAAATGATATATGTACACATTCCACAATGTTTTACTTTTCACAATTTTATAGGCACTGTCCAGATGAAAAAGCTACTAAAGTGAAATAAAAGCTATCAACTACTTATTGCTAGAACTATTTCACATGGGAATCCAGAAATCACTTGCGAATAGTGGCGCCACTTATAAAAACGTTGTTCGGGTTTTGTCGAAGCTATTTTTTACAATTTCTGTCGCGCAGAACTTAAAAATGCACCTCGCAGCTATTTCTCTGTCCACATTTGTATATAATTCGTATTTCAAATTTTTATATCTGGTAATGTCCACATTACTTGTACGTAGCAAGATTTCGCATAGATTCACTTTGGACTCGGCAACTGGAAATTAATCTTAATTAACGTGGAATGTAGGTGGATCCATGTTTGTCTAATTTTTTCTAAAATCTAAAATTTTGCAACAATTGGGAAGAAGACGTGAAAAGTTTATTTTTTCCTCCACAAATAACAAAGTAACGAAATGTCTTTGTAAATGCGTCCTCATGAACAAAGCCTGGCGGAGACCCTTCAAGAGATCAATTTGCCTGCAACAAAAGTTCTGCAGATAGCCAATGGGCCACAAATTGCCACAAATATTTACGAAGAGCATCTGCAGATAAGTTGGGAAAAATTATCTTTCTTATCTAGGAGCAGAAGGATAGTGAAATTCAGCAAATGAGTAGAAAATCTAAACGCTTTGAGCTTGTTATCCTGATTCAAACTCAGTGATTTCCACTGTGTAATCGGCTTTTCTATGGTTCTCATTTGCGTACTTCTTGTCAACCACAGGTTTTATATCGTAGGATCAACACGTATTTTACAAATCCTTATGGTGGATATAATAAATATATAAAATTAAAGCATAACAGTCCCAAAAAGCATTTTCTTTAATTTAAGGAAAATATTCCTCGCATCGAGAGAGCAGCCTCAACAATAGCTCGTCCACCCCATGATTTCAATGTTTATTTCAAAAATTATGTTCACACAACACAGAATATGATGACCATTCAGCAAATCGACACAAGCTACAACATAATCAATAACTTGTAATCTTTAGAGTATTCTCAAGTTCACCCTCTGTGCAGCATGGTATGAAAGATTATATACACACAGCACAGTTGGAAATGTTGATGATTACTTGCTGTGACAATTACATGAGCATAAAAGTAAACTCATCGATGATGCCTGAAATTGGCATCGGTTTGGGTGCAATTTTGTTTATGTACATCACCCAATCTGGGATAATAACACAACTTCCCTCCAAACAAACGAAATGCCTTGAAATTCTATCATTGCTTTTTCGATTTTGACGATTTTAAAGCTTTAATGATTGCCATGGCATTCGTGGTGATAGCAATTGAAATTACTGTTTTTACAGTTGCATCATTTTTCATGTCACGCGTGAAATGCATGCGTGCGGCATTATGAAAACAATACAAAATCTCTTTTAAGAGATAAAAGTATTTCAAGTAATATCAAAGATAACGACTACAACATAGCGCGTAAAATAAAGTACTTACGGAAACGGAACACACGTTGCATGTCCTCAATGCTCAATGCTCGCCATCCGGTTTAAAGTTATTATTATTTGCTTTTTTTCAGGGTAGAGGGAAAATATCGGGCAAAACAGAGTGGAAACAAGAACGGATTAATTTAGTTTGTGGAAATTTTTTTTACATTACATATTCTTTGCAATAGCATATAAAAGAATATTTATCTCTTATTAGGCACAAAGTGTCTAATGTCGTATTTTGCAAAATTTGAGTGCTTCCAATACATAGGATAGTGTTTCAAAGAGGAATTTGATCGCTGGGTTATTTTAAGATTAGCAATAGATTGATGGATAGATTTTCTTTCAAACTATAATATATTTTATTTATACCGTATTCGCCTTGTACTAAGGGCATGTTGGTTCCAGAATGCACTTTTTTTCTGGCGCGATAGGCACTGTTTTTATTAAGAAGGATTGTTGCCAAAGGAGGGGATATGGAGGAGGAAGACCAGCGTAATATTTTTGCTTCGTTTAAACTCTCTTTTCATCCTTTTAATTTTTTTATACTTGAAGCAGTTGTGGTAAGTACCGATCTTGCAAATAGTATCGCCATACAAAAACAAATAAGAAAATTATTTTCAACTTTGCCCAAACCTTTTGGCGCACAGCCACCGTCTTAATCGTAAAAAACCCTAAAAAAAAAGAACAACAATGCTAAATTTACATACTCTGTGATATTGGACGAGCAATAAGTAGTAGTGTTTTTAGTTTGTGATGTACTGTAGGCGTGTTATTTCACTTATTTAATTCTTCTTCAATATCAACTTTGGTGCGAAATTTCCCGATGTCTTCACTTTTGCGAACAGAGAAATGCTTATCACAGATATCGCAAAAATTGACAAATGGGCAGATGAGCAACCAGACAGACGGACATGTTTTAATCAGGGTTTGCTGCTGATCAAAACTACGTATACTTTATGGAATCTTTGAAACTTCCTTCTACGTGTTGTGAACATTTTGACAAAATGAATCTACCTCTTCCTTCGGTGCAGGTGTACAATGGGTTATATACATACATTTCATTCATTTTGAGAGTGATCTAAATCGATTCGAAATATGGATTTTAAAAGTTCACCAAAAATATTTCTGTTGTACCCTACATATTAAGCTTGTGCCACAACCAGAAAGATTTGAGATAGACCCACCTTTTCTTATACCGAACGCCGACAGTTTTTGACATAAAGACTAATGCTATTGAAATGTGGATCGGACTACTTTTTCGATCGCTCCCAATACGACGCCTTATTGTGAAAAGTTGTTATGTGAATAACTGTGAGGCGGTGTAGATGGTGGTGCATTTAATAGTGGGGCCGATCCCATTTTAGTGTTTTTGCCTCTTTCGTCTTATAAATGCTACTCGAAATCGGCGCATTTGAAATGTGGTTTTATAAAGCCAATATCCTACTTAGGATTAAATAAAAATAAAATTTTTTAGGTGACGGTACGCATTGTGTTCACAATAATAATAATATTTCAAAGCAAAGGAATGCGGTTTCTCACTCTGCCGTCTTTTTTTGGATGTAAGCACTTTTACTTAAACTCTCGTTCTATTAAAATAATTTTTATTAGTAGCTTGCTTTTAACTCAAATTCTTGGAGATAACACGTCCAAAAAATTTCGCTTTTGAGATTTTGTTGAAATATTACATATATATAAAAACAAAAAAACAAACAAAAACTAATGAATGAAAGGTCGCTTTCAAATAAATTATGGCATTTATTTAGGTTATTGTATCCGCCAACACAATACATATTACATATACACATACATATTATTATTGTTTTTGTAATGCCTAAAGACTTTGATCGTTGTAGGGCGCTACAGTTATGTCACAATAGTCTCCAACTACACGTAAGCACAGCAGTAAAAATGGTAATAAATTTTATTTAACAGCTTCGTATCGAAAATGATTAGAACACTCTACATATAGATCAAAGAAGGAGAAGCACATTGGAAAAAGTATGGTTGCAAACAATCTGTTCCATTCCGTTCACTCTTGAATCTTTACATATATAAAAACGAGTGTGTTGCTGTGCGTAGAAAACACTTGAATTTGGGTAAGTTTAACTTACCATATGAGTAACAAGTGCTGAATGATTGAGGTCAAATTGAACTTCATAAGTAGACTATCGAAAACTCTAGACACTGTGTCTCCAGAGTATAACTCCTATGTTGACTTGAAACCTGATAATCTTGTTGTTATGAATTTAAATTCCTTAAATAAAATTCCCAGTTGAATATGAATTTAAAGAATTCGTCGTCACAATCGTTATCATTTTTTCCTTTTCCTTTGTCGCTAGAAAAATGTGGTTGATTGGCTTTGTTCCTGCTTTTATAAAAAAAATAAACGTAGAGTAGAATGGCACCCCGTGATCTAATCCGTAATAATTTTTAATGAAAAATATTTTTATACGTGTAATCCCTTTTAATAACTTATGCTAGTATAATACCTATTGTTGGATGATATTTAAAAAATATAAAATTCATTCATAAAAGATTCTGTGACTGCAATGTAAACCCTTCGTTGAAGCATCCCGCTTGTCGTCCCGTTCATAGTGGTCGCATATAGAGCCACCCTATAGAGACGCTGTGAGGCATATGCACTCTTGATCAACGTAGGCAAAAATCTCAAAATGAGAAAAATTTGCAATTCGAAGCAAAAATTTGATACACGCATTACCTTAGTTTAGATACACACTTGAAACGTTGAAAGTTGTCCCTCAACCCCTCAACAAACATTTGAAAAAAGTAAAAAGACTTTGAGATGCTCAAAATATGATAATAAAAAGGCGATAGTTACATAATATCACACACATCAACTTAACGTTTAGTGCAAGAAGGGCAGTCGAAAAATTCACAACAAAACTTCATTTGGCGAAATGATTTACGTAAAAGACTTTTTAGAGTACAATTAGAATAATATCCAGCTTTGCTTGAGTAGGCGGGCACCCGGGCAGTATAATTCTTTTCCTCTTATTCTTTTTGCACTATATTGACCGCGCACTTATTTGACCGCTTGACTGTTGCAAAATTTTTGATGTCGAAAGAATAGCGTTAATTCCTAAGTAGAAGGAAAACGTAAAAATCGGGATAAATATGAATTAATTTTTGTTTTCATTAATTTTTCATTAACTGTATACACTGCAAGCAATGTCACCTTTCATGTTTTATATTAGTACAAGTAAGCAAAGTTTTCCTTCATAAAAATATAATTTCAAAATATAAACAAATGGATACTATGAAATTAAAAAAAAAAAAAGAACAAGCGAAAACACCACAATTAGACGCGGCCCGCCATTAAATACATCACTACTCATCCTATACCACTACCTCCTCCTTTAAGATAATTATTCATTGGACAACCATTTAAAATAAAGCATTGTAAGCGGAGTGGTCGAAAAAGTGGCCCGATCCAAACCCTTTTCAATAGCGTTCGTACTTGGGGCAAAACACGCTGATGTACTGTATTTCATCAAAATATCTTCAAAATTGCGACCTGTAGGTCGGTCAAGTTTAGATTGATTTACTTAGATCGATCGATTCAGAAAGTTATTCTGAATCACTTTATGCATTACTGTATGTTTTCAATCGATCTAAACCTGTCTGTTCATCTGTCCACTTATTTGTCTATCTTTTTTTATTGTGTGCAACCGATTCGGAATCTATTTCTGAATTGATTTGTATAATATCGGTATCTATTTCAAGACATTCTTTGTATTAAATACATTCGCACAAACTTAACATATAAAAAAATTGAAATTGAAGCTTTGTTTTAGCTCGTTAAGAAATAAATAAGTTTATCGGTATTTTTTTCCTTAATCTCGTTTTAAATAAAAATGTTCGTAAATCTTTCCGCAGGAAAATGTTGAACACCAACGGGCATACCATAAAGAAAGGCGTAAAAGGAACTCTATTTGATATTTTCTTGAATTTGTTAAATAGCTAATTAATTCTTAATGCAAAGTGGAGCGATAAGATACACAATAGGTGCTGATAGTGAAGAAGTATATAAGAATAATCTTTTAAATGATCAAGAGGAGTTCTGTCAAATTTTAATAAGCATAGTAATAAATGTAAGAACATAACGAACCTAGATATAAATAATCGGAAGATGATAAGTTTACTTTTCAAATTATAGGAAAAAAAAGTTGCCTTAACCTACAAAAGTAATTTTTATATCCAATTAGGAGTCTTTACCATTAATTAGAAAATGTTGTTATTTGAAGCGGTTGAAATTTTAATATTCTGTAATGGATGGAGGAGAATACATAACAATTTTTCTACTAAATTTCGTGTTTGCGATGGTTTCGAGTTGATATTGGAAGGTGTGTCCACCGATCATGCTATAAGACACAACCAATAAAATAGGAAGAATGTACGTGTTCTTTGAAAATGCCCACAAGTTATAGCCATATCTGCTCTATAAAACCATGATGTGATTAGCAAAGAAATTCATTCGACATTTCGACAATAAACAGAGCTTATTATTGTCATTTTCTTTTTGCTTACATTGATCGATTGATTGAATCCGAACTCGTTCGCAGCCAACCTATTGTAATGAACACCACTTGTAACACAAAAATGTGTGTTAAGTGTGTTAAGTTCTAAGGGCTTAAGCTTCTCTGTCCGTCTTGTATTTTTGTGCTCAGCTTGCAGCTCGTCATTTTAGAAATATTTTGATGCAATTTTGTACACTGACTTGTTTCGGCCAAAGAACGAACTCTACTTAAAATGGTTCGGACCGAACCACCACCAATTCTCATATAATACCGCACTTCAAAATATCTTTATATGAATAATAGCAGGGTGCTGTAAGATATTTAATGGCCGACCATGACCGACCATAGCATTTTGCTGGCCTCGCAATACAACTTACAACGAACGCAAACGTATTTATTAATTAGTTATTTATAATTATATAAATTTATGTGAGATTTCCGTAATACCTTTACGTATCAATGTTTATTTGTATCTATGTCAAAAATGATAAAATAATGATGTTCGCGTTTAAGTATGATTGTAGCCACAAAACCTTTAATGCATTAAATTAATTAAAAATTGAAATACTTTCGCATTCAATTGTGTATTTAAATAATAACTGCGCTGCTGGGGACAGAATCACAATCATGATGTTTGATGCAAATATTATTAATTCTATCATATTATGCGTAATGCAAAGGTAACGCGGCTATTATGTCGTGGTTTATATATATTCGTGAATTATTGAGAATAAATCTTTTATTAGTAAAATTATTATTTGTTGCTAATTAAAGCCACAAAATCCAAGGCAGTAAACGTATTTGGTAAGGCATGTCTGGACAAAATATAAAGAGTGACAACCGAGGTGTCGTAAAAATGGATTTTTCTTTTCTCGTTTTGTTTAAAATTTTTATATCTCCGTCTTGTGTATGCGCAAACTGAGGCGTTAATGAAACAACGGGCGATTCACAGGTAAACCAACTTTTGAACTTTTCTTCTCCGTTTTGATATAAGACAACCCTCTTGCGTTTATTTATTTATCCTTTTGTTCTCCTATACCTTTTTATTTAACTACTTATAGCATATATTAAGCAAATCATTTGTCGTACACACACGACATGTATGCGTACATGCGTATGTATTCAGTAATGCAATGATAAAAGCGGAACATTCGATTCAAATGTCTGTCAGTCAGCGATTCATATAAGCGTATAAGTGTAACAAATTCGCTGTCTTCCTTCAGACGTAGTGAAGTAGAACGTTATGTATAATTCCTCTTGGTTGGGTTATGTTTGTACAGCAGCCGAGCCCAAAAAGTGTAGGCTAACATGTTAGGTAGGTTAAGATCAGCGTCTTAAACAATTCCAAATGTTAACCTATACAGGAGGAGATTTTGCAATTAGTAAAACGGGTTAAAAGCAAAAGACATATATAAGAGCAAGCCTATGTAAGAAGGCATATAAGCATACCACATACGAAACAACTAAGCTGTTAGTTTTCATAGGAGTGATACGAACGAACAAATTCAAGGTGTGTTCTTCTTGATTGACATTTGTTTGTACAATCCGTGACAATGCGTAAAGTTGAAAAATGCGTAAGTGTGTACTTAACATAGCTTTATGCTGAGCCCGAGCATATTAATCCATTCATATCGTTTGTTACGTTCAATTCCAAGCCAATATATATATGTACATATATTTAACATATTTTCGATAAACACGCCTTAACTTTCCCAATTTTGCTTTGCAGAATTGTGGAAAGTGTTAATATCAAGCTATTACATAATTATTTTTTCGTCCATCTAAAAATTCTGTCGCAAACCTTCTATGATAAAAGTCGACAAAGTGAACTGTGAATATTCCTCTAAGCTAAGAAAAGAATATTTTAATTCTTTCAGAACTTTTTATATTCTTATTAAAGGCCAGTCGTTATACACAACCACTGAAGTTCGAGCTTTTATTCATGTTCCTAAAAGGAAGTTTACAGGAAGGATCATACAATATATTATATAGTATATATATATAATATATAATATAGTATATATTCTTGATCAGTATTCTATTCTGGCTCGTTCTGTCGGCATGTCTCCCCGCGCTTTATGCTGTAGTAAACACACTCCCTATGCCGAAAATTAAAATATTGGCTTCAAATTTAGCAAAAACATTACAATCTCTTGCACGCAGGTTAGTATTAGTAGTCAAACAACTACAGTCCAATATGCACTAAGAATATTTCTATTTCCAAAAGCAAAGCAAATGAATTTTTTTGTCATTGCTCCAAAACTTTATAAACTATCTGCAAGCGTGCCGAGAATAATAGGGAACAAAATTATTTCCGGCTTTGGTCGAATCTGTTATACCCGCCACTTTTATAGTAAAATAGAATATGCAAGTGCTGCAACCTTTTCACTTTACATTGTACTGTATCCTTTGAGCGGTTTGGCCCATTTTCACTACCAATCTGTTTGTGACAACTTCCAGTTTGATGCCGATATCTTCATATTTGCGACCAGAACGACGTTTACTATTAACTAGATTACACAGACAGATGGACATGATTAAATAGACTCAGAATTTGATGCTGATTATATATAATCTCTACTGTCTACGAAGCTTTCTTCTGGATGTTGTAATCGCTTTGACGAAGTGAAGATACCCGGATCCTTTGATGTAGGCATAACAATATCCAGCTACATCTGATGTGTGATAATAGCGCATCTATTAAAAAGATTTCAAAAAGTCAACCATCTCCACCCGATAGTGTAAACTTTCTACATTTAATTTTTGTCGTTTTTCTTATTTTTTTTTTTTAAAGTGAAGGTAGTGGACATAAAAGATTCGCCCAAAGCCGAATATAGTTCTCTAATTTATTTACATTCAGCCTAACAACTACAAGTCTGTGGTTCAAGGAATTTTTTAAGGAAACGGAAGTATTATAAATGTTTTGCTCGTCGAGCGGCTTGATTTAACATAAATAAACCCGACAAGGCTGATGTGGGAAACTCCTAAATCAAGTTTGGCTTTGTAGCAAAAAATTAATTTCGTACTTTTTTTTTTGGCCAATCGCACAGGAGTGGCCCCTATTCGTGTAACAACGCGACAGGCAGCAGGAATTGAGGAAAGAGAAAGATCCAGACCGCTAGGCCGGAGCCTAGGGGATGCTTATCGCATCGGTAAGTAATGTTTCTTTGCCGATTGGCTACTCATTACAGTTACTACCATATTGAGATTTTAACCCGCTATTCGGCTACTCTTACAAGGATAGATAGGCGATATTGAAATTGGTTAAGTTGCTCACGCTAATTAATAGAATACACATTTTAAGGCGGCACCGAAGCGAATATTAACCCCCTACAAACTTTCGACTAGTCATATATAACAGCTTTTTGTGGTGAGAAGAAATGCTTGGACTGATCGCAAACAGTTAAATTTAACCACAATCGTTTGGTTTTCACGATAATGCGCTACCCTTCTTGGGCTATCGTCGAAGTTGAGGAGATAAGTCGTATGGAACTTTAATTAGGCAAATTTAATAAAAATTACACAAAAAAAGCAAATCCTAGATAAGATGGCAGATTTTGTGTAAATTTATAAAAATAATTTTTGCTAATGTTTGACTTATTAATAAATTGAGCAAATTAATTTTTGCAGCGAACTTTAAATCAACAGAACAAGGGTGCAGATGCACGCAGGGAGAATGATGTATTTGCTTTAAGCGGCTAAGAATATGCAGATTTTAATTGCTCTCTTTCGGGTATTTTTGAATGCTGTAGAAGTAATGAGTAACCAAGACATTCCATCCGTACAAAACTACACATCCCTTAAGCATCTCTGTTAAAGCACTCTTTTGCATCAACTATTTACGAAGATTCAATGTATGTTCCTTCAGACTTTAACATGTTGCCTTCTATATAAGCCCATTAACGTTCAAGGTTAAAACGAATTTTCGTTTACGTTTATCTGATTTATTTAGACAGCCAATTAAATGTTTATGAACAGATCAACCTAAAGTATCCATGAGAATGGTGTATTTCGAACATACGGGAGTCTTTCATCTGTCACATAAAGTAGATCTGAAAACACCTGCAGCTACCAAAAATTACATTTCGAAAACTAACAATTAAAATTAATGCACTCAAACAAACACTCACTGTTCTTATTGCTTTTCTGACTTACTGTCTTAAAAAAATTGAAGAAATAAGTGTCAGAGGGACTGGCACAAATTAATTAAAAAGAAAGATAAGAAAAAGTAGGAAAACCTTTTAAAAATAAAAAAAAGTAAAATTTTTTCAAAATTTAACAGATGAGTGAATCTTACCGAATACCAATTAAACGACTGAATAATCGACGCAATCAAGATGAAAGGTTTTCACACATATCGTCAGGTATCAAAATTTAGGGTCATTTTTATATTTTAGGGAAAATAAACAATAAACTCTTTGAAAAGTATTGAACCTTTTTATGAATATAATATTTAAGGGAATAATAAACAATAAACTCTTTGAAAAGTATTGAACCTTTTGATGAATAAATTTTGTTCATGACTCCACTTCGATAAGCTTCTACTATTTTTTAAATCTTAAAACCTCATGCGATTTTGGGATTAAAAAACTGCGTCATCTACTTTTGCAGAAATGTTCTGATAGTAGCTTCACACAATCCTCAGAGTTCTGCACAAATCGATAAGAATGCATGTTTTATGTAGTTTGCGAAAAGTTTTCGCATTTGCTAAGAAATAGTTAAAGATTTATGTGCCAAACAAATTGCAAGAGTAAGTGCTCATATTAGTTGTATAGCGACGATTGACAGGTGCTTAGAGCGCTTTTAACATACAAACTTTCTGAGCAGCCTAACTATCGTTTTTGATAATATTTTATAAGCATCATCAATTTTTTAGAGCCCTGCTTAGCAATGGTCCCTTGGTTGGAATGCAATATTCACATGAAATTCAGTTTTACGGAAAATTCATTCAATTTTAGGGTATAAAGACTTAGGGCCAAGAACTCGAATGATTATTACACGTGTATGTTCAGATATGCCTAATAAGACGCAGGCCTTAACAACAAACGTGGATATGGCTTACGCGAATTTAGCGATTTGTGGGATTTTTGTTTCGGATTCGTCACATGAAAAGAAAATAAACCTTTCTCCGCCGAAATATATCTGCCACCGTCTTCCAAAAAGGTTGAATTGTCTGTATGAATAGGCATAAATACGCCAGGATCTCACCCTATGTTTCATAAATAATGAGGGAGGCAAGTTTCTGAGCGGATTTTTTTTTTTGTTTCCGCACACTCAAAACTCTTGTCGATTTTTAAACAGGAGAGAGTTATGCGAACCAATGTCATGTACAAGAGTACGATAATTCTTCGATCACATGGGTTCAACTGATGGGTAACAATTTGCATGGTAGCCAAAACTGATTTCTTTCGGTACAAGTCGAAAAGCGGCTTTTTTTAAAGTTAAATAATCTTTCAGAGCGTCATGAGCCGTCATTAAAATTCACATCTTAAGAGCGTATTCATATCATAATCCGAACGACAGTAAGCGTCTTGATAGTGTCGATATTTGGCTTGTTCGTCATCTTGTTTCTTGGAAACTCCATCGGAACGATGCAAGTCCGCAATCACTTTCCAAGTTTCTCTGAATGCTGTGGGCATGGCTCACATGGTTCGCAGTAACTCGAAAGAGCTCACGAGGCAATTGATGCTCTAATGTTCTCATTATGAAAAACATATAAAACAGATTGATTGACTCTGTGTGCACATCTAAAGGTGTTTTCCTGTCGTGGATTTAATTAAAAAGAAATTACAATTCAATAATCATCTTCAATTGCTAACAAAGAGTGAGTCTATACCAAGGGTGTCTATAGAGTGTGCACAGCAACCAATTTAAAACCAGCTAAGAGCGCTATTACTTTGTTGATAACAAAAGTGTGAAAAGTCCCCGCGCGTTTACTAGCGCGCGTTTTGAAACATTGCTTTAGTGTCCCTATATATTTATTTCTCTCTGGTTTTGTTTGTTAAACGTGTCACTCTTATTAAATAGCTAACACACACACCCATGCACATGATTTTATGAGGAACTTAATTGAAGCGCGATCCAATAGAACTTTTTGGCGTGCGTCTCAGCCCAGTTTGGGAGGCAATTTGTTAAAAATTACGTAAAAATTCGTTTTAGGTAATAACACCCCTTCGAGCGGTCTTCTTAGTTTACAAACTGTAGCCCCTGCTTTCCCGGTGACAGTTTTACAATATATAATATGTGACGTAAATTTTTAAGTAACAGTTTTCTTTATTTGCTGGATATACATGTCTTCAAGTAATGTGCACTTTACACTCTACAACTGGTTGAGTGCTCAGCAATAGCAGATTTTTCCCACAGCACAACAGCATATTCATCATTTCTATATGATTTTCTTTTGTGCAGTTGTACAAAAATCACTAGAACGTCTTTATACCCACCACCGCAATTAGGAGATATAGTCAAACGCTGCCAAAACGCTGGCAGAAGCAAAAAAGCAAGTTTCAGCGATCCTATAAAGCGTATATATGCTTGATCCGTACGAAATTCTAAATCAACATTTGGTCGTCCGTCAGTACGTCTGTATAATGTCTGAGGTAAACATTCCCGACCGCAGAAATTAAGCTGTCAGCTTCAAAGCTGACAAGTTATTGAAATGCAACAAATATTGCAGATAGATTGGTACCGAAAACGGTCCAAATTCGACAAAGGGCCGCACGTCTATCCTACAGTTTAAACTGAGATCGCTTCCGCTTTCAAAACCAAAAGAAGATCATGTTTCTTGCTCATTGCTCCTAGTTTGCAATAAATGAAACTATAAAAATTTTACTAAACATTTTATGACTGATCCAACAATACTTGTACACGGAGGAGTAAAGATATGTTTTTTTGTGTTCCTTTCTTACAGGATCAAAATAGTGGAAATAAAATATTCGGTCACAACTGGATATTATTTCTTACTTGTGTCTCCTTGACTTTGTCTTGCTTTTGTTTTCCTTTTCGCCAAGTTAGTTGCGTTCTAATTCTTACAAGCATTGTTGTATTATTAAACAATAGTTTAGTCAATTCGTAGCAGAGAACTGCAATGAATGCAGAACTGTTCGCTTGTCATTCACAGAGCTATTCTTCTGAATATGCTGGTTAGATTTCAACTTCAAGATGAAAACAATTGCTATAAATTATTTTTTGAGTTTGTTTTTTCTTTCTACCTGAATATTATGTCAAATGCACGCATTGCAAATTTCGCATAAATAAAAAGAAATTTGGTAAAAATGAAAAGTTTTTCAAGTGGCTTTCAAATCTATTTAGAGCATGACGAAGATTTCTGGTTCTTTCAACTCACGTGAGCGTGTTTACTTTAAGCCAACAACTTACGTTATCGGAATTAAAAAATCATATTAATAATAATTAAAAAAAATTTTTAAAAATTTAATTTCGTAAAATTCGAAGATATTTACTTAAAGGGTAATGCCCTGTGGGAAATACTATCGCAAATTCCTACAATTTCGATGGTCGCACAACCGCTTTGGCAGTAGTGGTCACAGCTCATGTTTGTATGCAGTCAACTCATCTTTTAATACGCATTTGTGGCCATCAACTTAGCGTATCATATATTCTTTATTAACATTGGAACTATCGTATATATCTATTTGTACCAATTTGATCCGTACTCTCTGTGGAATCGCCATAGTTGCAATAATAAATATAGGAAATTAAAATTTAGCAAAAATATTCTTTCGAAGCACAAGTTGAGAAAATTCGTTTGATTTGCTTACTTGCACGTTCATAGAACGGAGAAGAAAGTGAAACAACCTCGAAAAACACCGACAATTTTGTTTGTGTATTCGTCTATAATTTTCCGTGCTGTACAGACACTCCAAAAAACCATTGCCCAGATATTCTTCAGAACCAGCTGGACAAAGACTAGCCAGACGAGCAGCTCGAAGAAGGAGGCATGATGGGACGGATAGACAAGTATAATTAAATACTTTCGTTCCTTGTATGGACTCAGGTGCATAGTATCAATTTATGGAAACTGTTTTATAGATGAGGGGTTTTAATATCCACGATTGTTGTCTTTTCCTTATGTGAATAGCAAGTTGCTCTTCCCTGCTAGCAGGCACTTAAATTATACAAACGTGGTGGTACACGTTCCCGTTGTTGAGCGTTTTTAAATTCTATTAACACTTTCATGGACAGCAAAAATTTCAGTGACGACCACAGTCAGTTTATTTTAGCTATGATATCCGACATCTGATCAGATGCATTTTCTAAGGACATTTAGAAGATAATATTTTAACCGTAACATTTAAATCACTTTGAATCACATTTTTCAAAACGAAGACGATGAGAAAATCTGTTCTCTATATAGAAATCCACGAAATTAAAGGCACTTAAGTACACAGAGAAAAATGAAATGATGAGGAATATGTCGCGAAATGATTTAAGTGGTATAACATTTACGTTCGCGAATTTGTTAAACCATCAAAATTTTGTACAGTTATGGGATTGAAATAAGCAAAAAAACTTATATTTTTGGAATATTATTGCATAGAGCTGCTCTTCCTTGTTCAAATGTGATTCCTCATTCAGTCTTTTTGGAGATTTTTGCCTTTGCCAGCCTGTCAAAGACACAACCGCACGGTCTCGTCTCGAGGAAAATCTTCGTTGATGTATTTAAAAAGTTGCAGCAAACAAATCATTCCAAAAAGTTTTGCTTTTAGATATTACCTAATGTACATATGTTGGAGTCTTGGCGAACCTCAGGTTTCTTTACGAATGATGTGCTTGTGTTGAAAAACTTTTGATATGAATACAACGGAACATGTGTCAATGTGAATATTAAGGAGTCAATAAATTCCTTTAAACGTTATTGTTCGTTTGTATATTCTATAGGTAAATATGTAAAGAATTGATGATGAATCATATATCGTTCGAGTCTATTTACAAGTGCTTTGACTCGTGTGTATAGCATTTGATTGAATTGTTTATTTATCTTATCTTGACATGTTAGTTATAAGAATGTTTACATAGATATTTTTCGATATGCCTAACAAATGTATTTTCATTGATTTAATTTAAACGATGAAATGTTTGCGATGAGTCACATTTGATTCTGAGACACTCGTTTGCTATATAAAGCGTAATGATTGCACAAAGAATTTTCATTCTCCACCCTAGCAGAGAGGTTGCGTTACGTTTAGGATATGCGTAGGGGACTTTTTATAAGTATCGGAGATTCTTTGATAAATCCACAGAAGGTAGTCCAATGTCGAAGTGTTCGCTTAAACCGCGCTATTAAATCGTTCCATGTCTTCGTGTACGCTGATGACACTGGGCTCCAAGAACTTAAAACCTTCCTCCCCCAATCCGATGCTAAGAAGCTTCGCCATATGGTACTTACTTAGTTCTAATATATTAGGTGGAGTCATAAATAGCTACCATTTTTTTTATCGGAGATTTATTTTGTTTTCATTGAATGGCAAAATTATGCTAATCTAACAGTTGATTGTCAGGTGTTCAACCTTTTTGCTACATCCATTGTTGATTGGCGTGCATTTTTCTGCAATATTGGCTTTAAAAAGTTATCGCCAAAGTCGGAAGGACGTGCTTTTTTTTTAAAATCGTATCTCCAGAATAGCGTTTTACAAACCAATTTTTAACTGCCCGATAAGTTGTCAGTCCTTTACCGTATACGCTGTATATCTTTTCAGCTGTTACCTTAACGCTATTGCCTCCTTTAAATTCCCAAAGCATTGCATGTCGAATATGCATTTTTTGACTCTCCACTTCAGAAATTAAGAAAAGCAGTTGACAGTTGGCAGAAAATCCCCATCCATATAGTGAACACAAAAAATGGTTTATTTCGTTGAGTTATAGTAGGTAAACACGAACAATAGATTTTGTCTAAATGCATTGGAAGTTATTCATGACCCGACTTGATATTATGTTATTCAAAAAAAGGTAAGATGCCCTCGTTTTCAAGACAAAAATCGATAGCAACTGAATACTCTACAGAATCGAACAAATTGGTAAAGATGCATTTATTCCTTGATCTACGCGTTCTATTCAATCACAAACTGCGCTTTATACTAAACTTTTCTTAAAAAACCAAAGCGATGTTAGACTTTATTGAACGTTAGTTTAAAGATTTTTAAGGCGGATTAGGGAAAGAGTATATTCGGTCTTGGTAAGATCTACACTGGAATATGTCTCTATTGTATAGCGAATTTCCCTACCATTCTGATGTTGGATCAAATGAATCTTAGCGTATTTACACAGTAACAGTATTTACTTCTGTGTGCTAAGAAATTTCAGGATCCACTTATTCCCAACATCGTACCAAAATAGGTCACTATTACTACTCTTCGCTTAATACCAAAAGTTAGTGTTTCCATCCATCCTTCAAGAAATTTTCTTTTCCAGAGTTCTTTGTAAAAATCTAGATCAGGTTTACGTCAACCTTAACTGCGATCAATTAACGTCTGACCTTTCCTTCGTCCGTATTGCTACTTGCCATGCTCAAAATTCAAATACGAAGAAGTAGGAAGGAATTATTTTTTTGTTTTAATTTCAGTTTCTTTTAAGCTCACCTTACTAACAATTTGCGTTAGAATGAAAAGGCAAAAATGCAGTCTTACTTAAGGCTATAGCGGGCTCATTAAAAAAGGTTTAGTATAATGGAAAGGTTTAGTAAGCAACAGATGGCACATAGTCAAGGAGGACGTTACAAATCTCATCTACAAACACAAGTTCTTGCGCGACGTTGCTAATAGCAACGTAGCAGTTGAAGGAAAGTGTCTCTGCAAGGGCTATGTACTTGCAGAACCTTTTAGTAAAGATAGGAGCAGAAATACATGCTAAAATTTTTAAATATTTCTGTTCGAGTATTTTTACGCCACAAATACCATTTTTCACGCCAAGTACGCATAACAAGTTTTCACATCGCTAATGCATAAGCGACAGATATTCAAAATAAGTTTCAAGACACACACAACTTTCACATTTAACACACAATACTTAAAGCTTATAAGACTATGGCAAAACATCTAAAAGCTACGGAATATTTAAGAAAAACATAAGTTCGACAATTAAGTTAAAATAAATTCAAGTCTTCCAAGAGAGCAAACAAAAAGAAAATATTCATAGAAAAGTAGTGGTTTGAAGAACAACGCAACTCAAGTGGTTTTCTTTTTTCCCTTACGATTAGTCTCATGTTATCCTTACTTAAAGAAAAAGTTGTTTTCATGGCTGCGTCTGTGGCTTCAGTGTGTGATGTATGGTTTCGACAAGCACGCACATTCAATGAACCATTAAATTGGCAATGATTTCTTTTCTCACGAAAAACTTTTCTCCATCCTCCTGTCGTAGGGGAAGGGACCCCGTTAATATCTACTCGCAACACTGAACTGTGAACATATACTAGATTTGTCATTTGAAACGGAACCCACATAACATACACTGCAAAGCAAGGTTGTGGCTCGATTAAATCTTGTCTCTCTCTTTAATCAGGGTTTTCTTCGGGAGATTATAAGAAATTAAGTTACGATGTAACTATTCAACACTGCCAGACTTGATTTTCCCCAAGTTATGAAATAATTGGCTAAATACAATTAGAAAATTTAGTAACACTGCATGGCGAATCACTTTCTTATTTGTCATGTATTTACTTTTCACATACGCGAAGGTCTATTCAGCGGGTAACTTGCAAAACTTGTTGCTTCTTAGCGATGAGCTGGCGATAAACGTCGTGTAGGACTTAACCTTATTGACGTTCGAAGGATTTTCTGTTCGACTGATATCCCAGAGTTTTCATTTAATAGCTTGATAACTGTAAGTAAAACAGACTTCGTATACTTCAATAAGCTTTTATTTAGTGAGTGAACTAAGAATTACATAAAAGCTTACGGCGTTTGGAAAAAATCGAATTTCTTACATATTAAAATATCAAACGGCCCATCCTTTGTATATATCCACATAAAAGTGACTCTAACAAAAAGTTATTTTCCGCTTTTTGGCTCACTAAAATAATAGCCTGTTTAAAACAAAATGTTTTTATAACATAAAATTTCTTTCATCGATATAATAATTTCTAAATAAGGCCAAGCATCTCTCGACTGACTGATTGATTGTATTTAGTTTTGAAAAAACTATTCAGTGCGGTATTTTTAAAGCGCACAGTAGGTCCCAAAGATTCTACCCAAGCTCGACATGTAATTTTTCTTTTGCTTAGCTTATCCTTCCTTGCGATTACAGTTTAAATGCAATTTAGGAAATTGAAACGAAAAAAAAATGTATACAAAGGAAACAAAAAATAGCAAAAAAAGCGAATAAAATCTAGATAATGGCTACGTTTTTTGTTGACAGTAAAGCAAATAGAGAAAAGTTTAAGATAATTGTATTTTTTTGCAATCTAATTAAAACTTTGCTTAGTTATAATAAGATAAACATCAAGATCAAAGGCATTTTTCAATTCAATTTTGAAAAGACTCGCAGGTATGTTATAAATCTCACAGATAATTGAAGCTGTCTTGCTTTAAAAATGATAAAATATTAAACAAGACAAAACATTTCTAATGGCTTTAATTACACACACACACACACATACACACACACACACACACACATACACACACGTGCTGGAGGCAGTGATATACGAGCGTCTTCTGCTAGTAGCCGAAGAAAATGGTGCTCTATCCAATAACCAGTACGGCGCCATAGCCGGGGACAGATGGACAGGTGGCACCAAGAAGTACTGTGCCCTGATTACACTGGACGTTAAAAACGCCTTTAACTCGGCGGACTGGGGAGCTATTCGTAAGGCCCTTACAAGAGCGCGGGTTCCCAGGTACATATTAGATATCATAACGAGCTACCTGTCGAACCGTACGTTGGTGTATGAAAGCGACAACGGCACAGAATTGTATAAAATATCAGCAGGTGTCCCACAAGGGTCGGTTCTTGGCCCTCTCTTGTGGAATATCATGTATGACGACGTTCTGAAGTTGCAGCTGCCCACCAACGCAACAAGTATTGGGTTCGCCGACGACGTAGCGATAGCGGTGGTCACAAAGCAAATTGCAGACATAGAAGCGAAAGCTACCGAGGCAATCATGCGCATCAAAGCATGGCTAATCAAGGTGGGCCTAGAACTGGCTGAACAACAAACTGAAGTTGTGCTTGTGAGTAGCCGGAAAAAGCCAGAGACCTGCAGGATAAGGATCGGGGATCACACAGTGCAATCAGTCCCCGCGCTCAAATATCTGGGAGTCATAATTGACCACCGCCTCAACTTCAGGCCTCATATTGAATACGTGGCGAAGAAAGCGACAGGTATCCAGACGGCACTGGCAAGGATTATGCCAAATGTGGGTGGGCTAAAAACAGCTGGGAGGAGGGTCATAGCCACGGTGGTGACCTCAGTCATTATGTATGCGTGCCCAATATGGGTGGGTGCACTAACTGTAAAGGCGACACTCCGAAAATTGGCGACGGTACATCGCCTTTGCGCCCTGAGGCAGATTTGCGCATTCCGTCCCGTGTCGGAGGAAGCAGCGCTAGTGCTAGCTGGCACATTGCCAGTCGACATTCTGGCCGACGAGATGAGCCGCATTTACGAACGGAGTCGTGGCAACGAGCTCCCCTTACGCGTTATAAGAAGTGAGGAGCGGATGGTCTCGTTGAGGATGTGGCAGTCGAGATGGGAAAGAACGACCAAAGGAAGATGAACGTTCGTTCTTATCCCTAGCATAAGAGTATGGGTTGAAAGACGCCACGCAGAGGTAAACTATTACCTCGCCCAGCTTCTGACTGGCCATGGCTGCTTTCGGAAGTATCTGCACAGGTTCGGGCACGATACCTCGCCTAACTGCCCGATATGCACGGATACGGAAGAAGACGCAGAGCACATAACGTTCTACTGCTGCAGGTTTGAGAATGGGCGGCCACAATTGCCACCTTACGAGTTAACGAGCCTAATGATCGGTAGTGCAGCAGCTTGGAAAGCGGTAGACGCGTTCGCTTGCAGTACCCTCGTGGAGCTACGACGGGTGGAGAGGCAACGGGTGGAGAGCAGAGGGGGTGGAAGCCAATAGTGTATTCCACCAAGGTCCCACCATCGGAAGCGCGCTAACGACAACCAGCCTCCGCGAAGTAATACCTAACGGTGGTCCCGCGGGGGTGTGTGGTAGAAGAAGTGTGTGTGGGGGGGTAGCTTTTGGTACGTAGAAGTCATATTTGCTGCTATTAAGAATCCTGCTCACTGAGCTAAAAAAAAAAAAACACACACACACACACACAATATTATAAAGATTAGATTTTGCATCAATCAGCAAAGCAGATGCGATAAATTTTATATTTCTTTCGCAGAACCCATGACTTGGTAACAGAAGATTGTAGAGCGCCACACTGTAGAAAGGTATTGTAGTGTGATCGCATATCGACATATGCATCCAGTTTGAAGTGCTGACAGAATTATGCTGAATCTGCATAATTCTGCTGAATCTGCATAATTCTGTGGGAAAAATAAAATAATAATTTTGTCGGACTTCAACTGGCTGAGTATTGCATTAAGAAATGCAATACGATGCCAGGCGCCCTAATTAATCAATTAGTGCTTACGACAGCATTTAAGACACCTGTAAATTTTAGTATAAATAGAGCATAAGAAATTGAATAAAGTTAATTGTTATCTCCAAACAATTCAAAGCGTATTAATTCTCTAGATGTTAACAGGCGTTCAACCCGCCTCAGATTGACATGATATAGGGACTGCTTCATGCCGATCCAATTGGCAATGCTCGAGGTAGAGAGACTTGGCGCATTGAAGCCGAGCAGGCAGTAATCAAAAATATAATATAATGCGCCAATCACACGCATAAACAATATCATTACTCCACAAACGAATTACTTATATCACAGCATATTATAAACTGTCGCTACGTTTATAATAATAACAAACGCGCCAAAGTCGTTACAGCTTAAGAAAGTGAACTCAGAAATAAACTAGTGCAGCCTGTACTGAAGTAGCTTTCAACATTAAAAAATTTTAAACTTTAAAATTTAAAAATTGTAAATTACAGTCTAACGAACCAATATTTCGTACATTTCATTCAAATAAAATCATGTAAAAAGTTCAAAATTTCTCAACTGGTCAACTAATAAGCTCGCAATTGAAATAAGTAAAAAAATTTTATTCGGCTGTAACCCATTATATAATATTGCGTACCAGTAGGTAATTGTTCTTATTTCTGTTGAATAAAAAGGACATTTGTGTTGTGTACGGTGTATGCAGTTTGTGACTAGTTAACAAAAAACACGAAAGCAACGGTATTCTCAGTTTTTGCTGCATTGTACATTAGGCGCGTCCTTTGGCCGGTTTGGGCCATTTTCAAATTCTTTCGCTAATTTCTCCGACGGATGGACAGACTGGCATAATTTAGTGCAATCCGAATTTGACACCGCTCAAGGATGTGTGCACTTTGCGGGGATTTTGAAGCTTGCCTCTGGGCTCTGGGTATTGACAAGAAAATAAAATTTTGATACGCTATATTTTGAAGTGGGCGTGGGCGACTTTCTCTATTTTGTTCCTTTTCGGTCCTTCGACCGATTTGAGCAATTTTCAATACCAACTTTTATGCAAGAATTTCCAATGTTTCCGCTGAGTTTGAATTTTATTTTTGTGGGCAAGATTACGTTGCCAGTAGATATTATCCAAAGGGACAGACGGACTTGCTTAAATCGATTAAGGATATGATGTTGATCCAAAATATATATACTTTAAGGAATCTCTGGCGCTTACTTCTGATTCTTCGATGATGGGTATAACACGCATGATGGGTATAAGCAACGGCAAGGTAAGTAAAATGCCACACTACAGAGGCGTTTCAGTGATGAACTCAAGACAAACGTTGTCGTTTTGCATGTAAAAATATTGTCAGGCAAAAAAAATGCACCAATTTACCCAATCGTTGCCGCGATGGGCAAGATTCTTCCTGTTCCCCACATTTTTAGTTGCTGGAAATTATTTTCTCTTACCACAACGTAACGATTCTCATTGTAAAGAAGTTATGAAAGCTATTCAAAAGCTAACACAAAAAAGGATACTTTCTCACAAACCTTTTGAGACTCTCCGCGTTATAAGAAATTTTTTTGTTAGTTGCGCTTTCCGATTACTTCGCCCAAGAAGATGTCACTTTATCTCATAAATGCTTATACGCGTGCTTTCCACGCTGATGCATTACAAGCAACAGTTGAACCTAAGCCATCTGAGGGAAATGTTCTCTCAAGACATTGACGAAGCAAATACTAGTTGTTACGTTGATAACAAGCGACAACAGAGCAAATAACCATAAAATTGAAAAATATAATGTGAAAACCAGTCAGCCGCAGATTTCTATATTTCTTTTACTTGGCAACACAACGAGTAAAGCGGCGATGCTAATCAAGTGGAATGGGCTACATATCCCGATTCAGTTCAATGAGAATTTAGTAGCCATAGAATTTATTCTATACGTAGACTAAATAATATTTGAAGACTTAATCTACTAAACTCTAAGAGAATACACTTTCATACAGATTAGTAGGGAAATTGCTGAAATAATCTTAGCACAATAAAAGTCGTTGAAGAAAGAGCGACTAATGTAGCCTTGCAGATGAGCATATTCCTTAACTTAGCAATTGCCTTGTGCAAGTTTTTGGTAAGAAAATTTAATCTCGCTGCGATATTTAGTTTTCCTTCAATTTTTATTATAGCTAAGTAATATACACCAAGTAAATAATCATGCATTGAATAAAGCGTCAAAAGCCATTTCCCCTCTTTCCTTTCAGTCTGCATATTTTTTTGTATGAGAATTTAACACATATTAGAATTTTAAAAATCTTCTTCTCACTGAAAGTGCTACATAGAATTTCTACTTTGGTAAGTGAAATGATATGTTTGCTTGTAAGCAAACTTCTACCGTCTAAATTAAAATGTCAGACATGTCTACGAAGCAGCAGTTATGGAATGTATTTGTTTGTGCACATGTAAAGTGTGTGATGTTTACATCTCTAACATGAAACTCATGCAAAACAATTCGCACAATATGAACAGCATCTAATCCTACCTACCATAATACTGGATGTCAGCCGTCCACCGAGAGATACGAAATTCCTTTGCGTTTTCTATTCTTCGTGATGGACTTCAATTGGTAGAAAAATACCGTTCTCCATAAAGCAAACATCTCTTATTCTCTTATTCACTGTTGATGACGTTGACATGTAAACTGTTACTCACTTTGTGTGTTTCCTTTCCATTACTTTTCTGTTCTAATTTCGTTGCCTTTTTTTTGTTTTTTTTTCTCTCTTAGCTAGCATAAATGAATACACTTTTTATAAAATATATATTTTTATGGTAAATATTTTGCATTAATTTAAAGCAAACATGGAAGGCCCCAAATTTCTGATACTTACAACTTTTAAAAGATTCTGACACATATTTGCACGAAGAATTAGATCAAAACTTGCACTACACCGCTGAAATTTGTGAATCATATTTTTAATTGTTAGATAACCTTGCAAAATCTCGCGGGAAGATTTAGCATTAGGGATGATCGAAGGGATTAATGTTATAGAAAAATCTTTCAGTATCTCCTATAGACCCACCAAATTTCTATTTTAAAGATGTGTGGTTACTTCTCATTCTACAGCTGCTAGTAAATATAATAATTTTGATTTTGAAATATTATAACAATCCAATAAGGCCGATGATCAAGAGTTATTGATCAGGGGGCCAATCGGCAAGTGTTATGTCTTCACCAACTGACGTACAAGTACGACAAACTATGCTCTATCCCGCTAAGATTTGAATTCGGTTCATCACGTTTCTTATCTGCAAGACCACAGAGACTGTAACATAGGACGTGACAAAATTATATTATGACAACCTTCGAAAAAATCTTGAGCTTTTAATGAAAACAAATGTGTCAAAGGAATGCACTTAAGGTAGAGCAGGAGATTTTTGTAACGAACTTCCAAGCTACTCAATTCAATTTAAATACTTATGTAATATACCGTATGACACTAATATACTTACGTGTTTTTAAACCCTATATATATAGGAGACCACAACCCTGGGCACCGTGCTAAATATAGAATCAATTAGCATTTGAATTTTCATATAGGAACCATTGGCCAGTGCAATCAAGTCAGGTAGAGTGAGATTGTTTTGTTTATTAAATTATTATATTAAATAGCTTCAATCTACTATTAAAGCATATTTGTTTCTATCATAAAAGGCACAGAAACCTACTGGCAAGTGGTTGGAAGTTATGAAGAGCCAAAGATTGTGATTTCACTTTTAGCTCTTTTCTCCCCTTTTTGTAACTGTTCACATGTATGTCCAGTTTCAGCTTTCTTTGTCACTGTGATAGTTACGAGTGGCGACAACGGATGTAAGGCAAACTGACGGATAGATGAGACCGACAGAGAATAAATCTACTTCAGGCCATACATAGTGCATATGCAATATATGTAATATATCTCAGCCCTAGGCGAAGACTAATATTATGACATAAATTAACTTTGCTCTTTCAACATTCAAAAAGTTGCGTACGCTAGAGAGTATAAATGTGCTTCAAAAATTATGATCAAAAATCATTATCACAACTACGAGAAATCGTAGATCCCTCACTTGCTTTATTTGTGCCATTTTATCACATTCTTTTTGTACATGTGACTTTTGTATTTTGAAGATATTATCGCCCCTCAGAGTTTCAAATTAAAACTTTCCTAAAGCCATCATTTCATCTTTTCATTAAGTCTGTTTAATTAGTGGTGATTGTCTTGATGCTGTTGATGAACTCCAAAGGCTTTAATTACTGAAATCAAACATGCCTTCTTAATTCGTCTTCTGCCGTTACTTCCTATGAGGAAAGGTTCTTTTAACATGTTGACGCTCATTTTAGAATCAGGGAGTGCTTCCAAAAACACACTTACTTCTTTTTTTTTATTTAATACTAAGAACGTAGGATTGCTATAGACGTCGTGTGCATCTACAAGCACACGCAATGTACGTTTATATGTGTCATTTGCCAATCACTCGGATATACTTTGTCTACGTGCAACAAGGTGATGCTCAAAAAGAAGTGGTGAAAGAGTTTTCTCTTAGGGAAAGGGAATGGCCGCAGAGTAGTGAACATGTGCCCAAGAGGTAAAGCAGTTTAACTGAAATTGTGGGAATTTAAAGTAAATTTATTATCAGCTGACATCGAATTTACATCAAATTGATACGACACGAGTATAGGTAGGCTTATATTTAAGCATTAGCTATCACCTCTTGACTTTCCCACCGATTCGCAAAGTTGAGTGTAGAGTATTACGAAGCTAGACTTAGCTGACTATGCATTCTTGAGATTTCTCTTATATTTAGTTATCCTTTTAAATGGTGTCATGCAGTTACATCTGCACAATTTACTTTTATTATTAAAAACGCCTTCAACTATCTTTCAGCAACTTCACTGTTCCATTTTCTACTACTGCAGCATGGGGTAACAACAATAATAGCGACAAGATTGAAAACAAAAAAAGTTTTCCCTTCAGTTAAATGTTAGTTGGCTTTCATAATAAATTTATGTGGATGAGGATGTAATATAACAAATAGAGGAAAGAGTGCAAAAATGCGAAAAACAAGAAATTTATGTTATGTAGAACAGTGGCACCAATATGCTATCGGAGGTTACATGTGGATAAAACTATGAATTTATTCTGTTTATTTTACGAGTGATTTACGCATTTTTTTGTTCGATATTTTTTTGTTTTATCTTCATGAGTATGAAATGCAAGAAGTAGTCTTCATAGTTTTCTAACGACATATATTTTAAAATTTTATTTCTACTCTTTTTTTTTTCTTGTTATCGCGAGAAGAATAAATAATAATTAGAGAGTTTTTGATGAAAGTACTGCCAGTAAAAGTTGTTATGAGACATAATTAATGTTTTTTTTACTGTGTAATAAGAACCGCTGACCGCTTTACCCCTGTTTTAGAACAGTACTTACTATATTAGTTGTCTACAGTATTTGAAAGACCCTATAAATAAAAGTATCCTCCTGAGTGGCCGAGAGGCAACACTCTCGATTAGCAACTCAATGGTCGGGGATTCAAAACTCAAGTGCGGTGGAGTTTTTAATAAAGCCGAAAGCCTTAGATGCTAGTGCTTTAAGACTTTAGTATTAGGCTTTATTTCTCTGGCTTAATTTATAATAACAATAATAATATAAAGAAAGCTATTGGTGTCTTAAATTTATTTTATTTATCTTTTCAATTAAATTTCCTAAATAAACCTAAATTGGGTTATAGATTACTTAAATACTTTAAATCAATTTTGATTAGTTTGATGCAACAATTCTTTTATGCAAAACGTCATGGAGATAATTCTAGAATTAGTTAAAATGTAGACAGCATATTAAATATTCGAAATTATCGAGACAAAAGAATAGCTCCAGTAGCTGTTATTGATTTTAGTTGGATGCATATTCAAAAAGAACGCAGTTCATATTAAAGGGAAATAAAACAATAGTTTTCACATATTACAGAATGAAGTTTAAAAAATGCAAAACAAAATGGAAAATGGTAGCCAAGCGCAACCGACATAAAAAAGAACAACAAGATGACAATAAGCGCCTATGCCTATTTATTTCGCCGACGACAGATGTGAGAAGAAAGTCAAGAGCAAGGAGCTGATTATAAAAAATTGAAAAATTACATTTTCATAAATAGTGGTACAAAAGCAATGAAAATCTATGCAAAAACATGAAGAAAAAAGAAAAAACGAATGAAGAAATTATTAAAACGTGTTACCCTTTGTTTACGATTTTTTTAAATTCTCTTTCTATGACTATTTAAAATTTAGGTTGTTAATCTATCAAATCTGACCAAAACACTATAATGTCGATCGAAACGACGTCGAGTGGAAACACTTTTATATGAATACATCGAATTGTATATCGAACTCTTTGGCGGAACGTTCGCGTATTCGTTCACTTATGGCTGCCAGCTCGATATTGGAACACGCTGCCGCTGAATTTGTGATCTTTGGATCACCTCTTAAATGCTTTTAAGAGAAAATTGACCGCATTCTAGAGGTCTGCAACACCTGAATTAGTCTCATAAGTTCAGTTGACGATTGCAATGGTTAACAATAGAGAAAGGTGATCATTTGAATAGCCTTTAGTTCTCTCTATCTGCATGATTTATGTATGAATGTAACCGCGCATATTGGCCTAAGGTGTTGCAGTTGCTAATTAAAAAAAAAATATTGCTAATATTAGGTATTATTGAAAATTCCCCGCGTTTCGAGTTTCTTTTTGCAGCCTGCTCTTCTCAAATGATTCCAAGCTGTCGCGTGGTTGATGTTTAGTGCCTAAGCTATGCCTGACAATTTGCGTGCCGGCCTTGCGCCACCAGTGGCCAAATTTTATCGACTTTTAAGCCAGAGCGAGGTCTATCGCAATTTTTGGAAAGGAATCGAGCAAAGGACTTCTGGGTTCCACGTTCGCTTCAACATTCTTACCGTACACTTCAAAAAAATTTTTTATTGCAGCGTGTTTACCTTTTTTATAGTACAAAAGCATCGCATAGCGCAATTCTTCAGATTTTTCACTCATTTTGAAATCAACATACGCACAAGCAAAAAGTTGGAAAACTATCTTCACAAAAAATGTAAGCTGGAAAGTCACCTTTTAAGCACATTTTCGTTTGAGATAATCAGGTGTTGCCCGATACATTGGCATCGCGGCATATTCCGCGGAGACTTTTTCGATCACCTAATATATAAGCATATGTTATAAGTTACAAATCCATTTCATGAATTCCTATCACATGACAATCCTAGTCTTTTGTTACGAGTGTTTACTACATCCATAATCTCTCACTTTAATCTTTCTATTGTTTTAAATTAATGACCTAAATAAAGAATTTTCTCTATGAAGCTATTGTTCTATTGTATGTAATCTATTGATCATTTTCGCTGAAGCGTGAACATTTTTTAAGTGAAAATTTAAAATTAATACATTAACAATTCAGGATATTGTCATTATTTTCAATCCCTCCTCCTTCTCCGTAGAACTGCTACGCTCAAGAAGGGTAATTCATTGCATATGGTTTTATTTAATGCATTGATAGATTTTCAATTTCGTGTTATTTACTGCAGAAAAGCAAGAACAAAATTCGATGTTTTATCACTCTATAGTAATAGTTCGCATGTGTTCAACATCAAGTTAAGCTTAGAGATATGGAGATTTACTTGTTAGACTTTTGAGCCACAGATATGTCATCAGAGATATTAGAGAATTTTTATTCCCTACCGGTATGGGTTATCATAATGGTTATAAAACTATCAACTATTTCTCTTCCATTATTGAAATTATTGAAATCGCAAAAACATCTCCGGTAGCAGCATTAGCGTTAGGCTATTAAGGATTTTAAAACTCACAGGCGAAATCATTGTGAACTTCGGTCGTTCCTGCAAAAAGATTAGAAAATGTTTTTCCCAAACCACGTTAATTCGGTTTAATTTTTTGTCCGGAAATACAATTTACATTTTGTGGTTTATATGTCGATTTTACGATTACAAATTTAATTAATTATGACAATTTTGATTTATCAATTTTCCCAATTTTAAAGATTTTTTCTGTCGACCCTTCAGAATAAAAAGATCTACAGCAACTTTTTCCATGTGTTTCAAAATGGTGGCTATAAAATAGAAGGCGACCTTATTACAGCTTTCACATGGATTAAGTTCCTTTGTCATACAACATGCATGTTTAATTCAATTTAAAATCATTGTATTTCAGAGCACAGCCATTGTCTCACTTTTCATAGACGAAATGCTAAATAATTTTATTACTATAACTTAAGTGCGGTTTACCTACATAGCAAATGTGTTCACATCTATTGGGTAAATGGAAATATAGAGTTTCGCACGCAGCAATTGAAACCGCGAACGGTTTTAATCCGTTGATTTCCCAGGAGATCGTAATAAGAGTAATTATCTTTTGAGAATAGGAATGAATGTAACACACGAAGATCCGTAATAAAAACTCATAAAACCTAATTATTACACTATGGTGTGAAACTTCGTTATATTTGGTAAGCAAATATGAAAATATTTACTATCGTCATATGCTTGTGTCGTTCATAAAACCCGAGTACGGGACGATTGACCTGCATTGGGATTACAATGACAAAATTGTTCAATGACGTGTTTCTACGTGTCGCCCGAAAAACATCCGTTGTTGTTGCAAGTCACAATCAAACTCAACTCCACTCGGTCGCCGTTGCTACCCTGCCCAAATGGCTGCCGTTTCCAATCAACTGATATCATTCATTTTTATTCGATTGGTTACAAGAATTACTTATGTGTACTTACGTGGTAAACGTACATGGTGTGGATGGGCGTTTTCCTGAATTTTATGCACTAACGTGACCGTACATCTGGCTGGCATACGTTTGTATATACATGTATATATGCATGCATATTTATATATATGCATAAATATAGGCCAACGGGCAAGTTACCTGTAAATAGTTTCACGGCAATTCATAAAAATTCTCCTAAATAGAAACAAATATTTCATAGCAAGCTTCAGCCGCCATTTATTGCTTTCTTTTTGAAAAAGCATTTATAGAATTTTTGGCCTTCACTTTATTGTTTTATCGCTGATTGAAACATCTTAAGGACATAAACGGAAAAAGTGGTGGTTAAGTATCCGCATTTATACCCTACACCACTTGTGGTACAAGCTATATTAAGTTTGTGTGGATGTTTGTGACACGCAGAAGGCTTTAAGATAGGCCCACCTTTTATTACACCGATGATCTGAATCGATCTAAGCCTGTCTGTCCTTGTGCTATATCTCCATGTACATTTGTGTTGAAGCCACAGGTCTTAATTTTTCAGATATTTCGATGAAATTTGGTACACTGATGTGTTTTTGAGGACGAAGGTTGTTGAAAGTGGTTTAGATCGGTACATTTTTCAACCTTTCCCCATGCAACGCCCTACTTTAAAAAGTCTATTTGGACGTTCTAAATTTGTATGAAAAATTTATTTTGGCTGGGCCCATTTTTTGAATCCTCTCTCATGTAATCACTCCTACGAAAACTGAATCTTTATTTAGTTAAACGGTATAGTTTTTAATAATCCTTGGTGAAAATTAATTTATAGCAGTAAATTGACATAGAAATCAACTTTACCGGATTTGGACCACGTAGGTCTATGTTTTGAATAACACCGCACATAAGCATGCCTCCAATATGCGGGCTTTCACGAAATGTATGTTTTTGTATTATTACAAAAACTAGGCGGCGTAAGCCTTGCCCGATTATAATGTTCTTCCTTGGTCTTCATTGGAAACATAAATATGATTGGATGTCTTCTTCTCCTTCTATTATCCAGCAAATTAACAATTCGCTGCGATGTATAAGGCCAGTATCTATGACTTCTCCTGTGTATTTTGGCGGAATATTGGGAAAATTTGCCATTTTGTCCATCCTGTTTGGTTCGTTCAGTCAGTTGTTCTTAGTTTTATGAAACCCACTGCAGCGAAACGCTACTACGCTTATCACTACTGTTAAATAAGTTATTAAATATAAATAAAATTTTTTGAATATTTATTTTTTTTGCGATTTTTCAATAATAGATCACAATATCAACTGCACAATTTATAAAATGAAAGGGCGACTTTTATCTCACAAAGCAACTAATCAGTATTTTAGTGCGTTACGAATCCATAAGGGAAATTGCAGATGGGAGGGGATCTTCACTCAACAATATAGTGGAGCGTTTTATTACGCATTTAACACGTGCGAGTACGGAACGAATCAATATGTTCTTGACTAATTCATGTATTATATCGGACGACACCAATTACTTAGAAAAAAAAATTCAAGATGAGAACACTCTTTTGTTAACCTCAAACAACAAACAACAACAAAACAACAACAAACAACAAAAAACAAAAGTAATAGAATAAATTGCTAAAGCATAATATTTATATATAGTAAAAGAAAAAAAAACAACTATTTTATATATTTGGATTTTTACACAAATAGACTTAAATCGCTTTCATTTATGCATAACTTTGGATTTTCTTATCTCTATTCTCTCTATCTCTCTTTCTTTCCTTTAGGTACAATTTTCTTGTTACATACGTATATAAAAATACATTGCGCTAATGCCACAATTTTTAGTGCCAAATATTGTCTTATCAGCGGCGCCGTACAGCATTTATTATATTGTTCATAATGCAAGTCTACGTGATATCATAAAGCCAAGGGTCACATATATCAGGTGAAGATAGACGTAACACGTGCAATCCCAAGATATTCAAGAAGCTAATGACAGCATATATGCCTGTTAGGATAACTAATCAACTCAAGTGAAAGCCTTTGGTTTTCAAAGCAGAAGCACATTATGCACTTCTCTAGTAGCTTCAAATCATTGGTTTTCCACTATTCTTGTTAGTTGCATTGGCATGATTGGGTGATGTATATAGAACTTCGTACAATCTCTTCATATATACACACACACATGTACACACAAACCCACAAGCACATATCTACACCGACACTAGAAGGTGTATTTTTTTCTTTTTTTATAAATGCCTTGTTTTATATATATATATATATATATGTATATCTACATACCTTTCTGGCTGCCATATCAACCCAAATGTTGGCTTTCATGTATAGTTGTAAATAGCATTCAGGGAGGAATTCTGCCTTCTATTTTTGAACATTTATAGCTACAAACGGGATCTCCAGCGTGTATTTGCGCTGCATCGCATCTTTAATACATTTTCTTACACTTCTTGTGTAATATTTATATAACCTTTTTTAGTAGTAATACATTTGAACGTTTGCTGCAACCAATAGCTGGCTTCTGGATAATAGAAGGGAATCAAAACGTATATATATTAACATACTTATTTTGTATATTTACAGTAACGGTGCGGTAAAGCGGATAAACCCTTTTAACGTACTTTTCTAAGCATTCGTGAACTTACTGAAATTTTCTAAAAGAGATTATTCACTCCCAAAAGGTTGTGAAGCGTTTGGGACCAATCAATACCAATGGAGCATAACCGACGCGAAATGGCGTTAGCATCAAATTAAATTTTTTGAACGCAAGGAAACCCTTTGCAAGCTGCTGACTGCTATTGAAATTAATAGAGACGAACTTATAAACATTTTACTCGCTACATGGATTGGATCTTCAATGAAGCGAACGCAATTAAAAACATTTCTCGACAATCACAGTTGAACTTCTGATCTGCTCTGCCAATAAGCAATACATGAGCGCATAAGAATTACCAGTTTTTCTACTCAAATGGCTCGTTTTGAAAGCATGTTTATTACAACCATCGATATGTGTTATTCAGATGTCGGAAGTTCTTCGATTTTCTCCAAATGTTTTTACTTCAAACGTATCAGTTCTTCTACGGTTATATGCACTGCATGTCCATGGACTAATTGCGTTTATTTTTAGAGTTTAAGCATGCATAAGAAACCTAAGCGTGATTTTTTCTCTACGTATTCTTAGCACTTATTGTAGACAGAGATTGTAATCGACGTTAGTATGCAATGTTCCTGACATCCGAAAACGAAACAAGTATTAATGCATAGATAATATTGTGCCACAAAATTACGTTTTTCCGTCAATTCTGCAGCATGTAACCTGGCGAAGATAATCAGCGCAACTTGGTTCCATCTTCCGTTATAATTCGCTACACAAATGCTCCATCAATGTTTTTTGATAATCTTTATTCCCTTCAAAGAACAATATAATAACATCTTAAAAAATAAAAAATGAATAAATGAATGAATAAATTTAAAAAATTTATATATATATATAAATTTAAAAGAAAGATTAAATAAAAAGCAAAATGATACTTAATATTACTACTCCTACCTCCCCAATGCTATCGCCTACTACATTTGGTAAGGTTATCTTTGGACAATACTTTTGCTCTTTGGTTGGAGGTCTTAAGGAAAATTTGTAGCATCTTGAACGAGTAGTGAACGCATCAATTGAATAAATATAAAATAGGTTGCGAAATAGTCTAGTGATAGGATGTGATCCAAGTTCAAATCCGGATGGGATAGACTACGGGCACAGAGTATTCATAATTATCTAAGATGAGGATAAATTATCAGCTGTGGATAAACTAGGGCCGAACAAAGTTCGGCTCGTAATCTCTCTGTGGGGTATTCAAATGACATAACTGAACAGTGACAGCCAACTTGATTTCAAATAAAATTATATTTATAAAATTCTCAAACGTGTTTATTTCTTTCGAGAGATGCACTCCCCGCACACTTATTAGTCGAATTTGTGTTCCTTCTTCACGATTTTAACTGGCTTGGTACTAAAATGTGAAAGGTTTTTAAAGCGACGCCGAACAATAAAATGGCTAAAGAAGTGTTGCACTGATTTGCATGCGGCAGCGAAGACTGTTTAACAAGAAAAAGGGACGCAGAAATTTATTTCCTTCCCAAAATTGTTGCCAGTTTCTGCTGAAAAAATGTTGGATTTGCTAATATAAACTGACACTTGGTAGGAATTGAGATTGCATTTCCTCTCGAGTAAACGCATGTCTTAACACACCCCTTGGTCAATAGTAATTCGAAGGATGGTGTAGCGATTGTACGAAACATAAACTGGGCCTAACACGCTTAGAGAGACCGTTATGGAAAACACTAATAAATATAACCATCTTTTTCGTAAGATCCTTCGAATAAGAGAAAATTGAATTGAAATTAAGCTGTAGACGTCCATAAGAATTGCTTCCGTAGATAAAGTATGTGGTCATCTTATCAGTGGCTCTTATAATCTTATAATCTATAATAAAATAATAATATATAATCTATACATCTAACCTGATAACTTTATTGACAAGTGGTCGTACGAATATCGGTCCATGTTCCGCTGAGCACATGTGGCACATTCCTTAGACTCCAAGAATAAACCCTCTCCCGATGGTGTGAAAGCCATCAGATGAAAGACAACAGTTGAGTAAGTCTCGTTCTCAGTATCTGCCGAGTATTGCAGCAATGTGTGCGATATAAACCCTTATCGGTCTTATAAAATTCTGAAAAGGTATACGAATTACTCATCTGGGCTTGCTTCTCACATATATTCTTGTGAAGCTACAGGTTTAATCACGATTGAAAATTGAGTTTTTCACTGTCAAGTTCTGATTTGTATCAAAATAGCTTTTGACTGATGGAAAAAATCATGCAAAGTCATGGCATACCATTAGGCATTTTACTCATTCTGTCCAAGCTTAGCATTAAAGTCATCGAATAAATTTTATTGAATTATCAAAAACTGCAAAGAGAAACGAACAAAGAACAAAAAGGTGCAACTTATTTACAGAGACGATTGCAACAAACGAAACAACAGCAATAATCAACAATGATGCGTTAATTAATGCTTCTCATTACACAAGTCAATATAAATCAATGTTCTAGACGGGATTATTGAATGGGAATTTGATTGGTAGATCGCGGTTTAAGTGGAAATAATGGATGAGAGAACAACAAACAACCACCAGAAAATAAGGTTTTCGATATTCATGTACAAACAATAAAATTTTCAAATTTCAGGGATAAAATTTTCCGATGAAGAGTGAAAAAATTTACGGCTTTGGTATAAGGACAACGAAATAACAAAAGCTGTGTACTTGTCATTTGAAAGACTCCTTGCAATCTTCTGCATCACTAGAATACTGCAGAAAAACTGTTTTAGAAGAAGTTTTAAAAAATGTGGAATGTTAGTACGTTGTGTATAATAATAATTAATAAAAAAAAGCGGTGGAGTATTGTGAGACTTATATCTTAATTGTAATTTTGCTGTACAGGAAATTTTAAGCATTTTTCAGAATCGACTCAATGGCAACATGCGCAAGCGACCAAACCAGTTTTTCATGGGTAGTGATGCGACAAGCGAAAGGGTAGCTGAATAATTTTCGAAAAATCCTTTTGCTCGCCTTATTGGTATGTTGGAAAGCATGGGTACATAGAATTCTACCTGCATCTTAGAGGAAAACAGCGCCGCAGACGTGTTATTCGCACGACTGGCAACCAATATATATTTTTCATGTTGAATGATGTTAGATGCCTGGGCTGTATGCACGGTGTGAGTAGTCTGCTTCTCCCGAAACTTAGCTATGAGAACTGCCCGATGTTCTACGTCATAGTGCCTCTCATACCAAGCCTCTCAATAAAGTAAAAAGAAAAAACTCCAACGTATTTAATGGAAATCCATTGGCACATATAAGTGCACAAAACTATATAAATTAATTTTGGGCTATAGCTTCGGAGCGGTTCTGAGCTGTTTATAAGGTGGGCCGGACAGATTCGGAAAGTGATGGTAATAAATGGTGCGTATATCTCAAAACTAATGTACTCCTGTACCAGAAGAGGTGTAAAGTATTATATAACAATGTTTGATCCTCTGTATTAATTGCACAGTGCACACTTTCTATCCTATCCTATCTAATATTTTATTTAAATGTTTCAAAACAAGCGAAACGGCGTGCATTTTTTATACAATTTTCTTTTTATTAACTTTTCTCACAATACTTAAAACAATAAATAAATTGCTCTTTTGCATTTGAAATGTCGCAAAACAGAATATGGTTCACAAAAGACCTAAACAGAAATAAAAAAAGCTACCCTCTGGGAAATGTTGTTTATTTAGCCATCTCATGATTAGCATTACGCATAAAATTACATAAATACGTACGCATGGAACAAACCTGATTTGATTTATAAGTATTACAAGATGTGGTGTGTTTCACTGCAGGGTAGTTTTCTTACTTAGGACGCGTGCTTGTTCGTTCATCAAATACGCTACGCGCGGCTTATGTCGGATATTTTGATACGCACATCTAATAACAACAAAAATATCAAAACTATGCAGACTGCTTTAAGTGTAACACATTATGTGAGAGTAATCGTTTTAAGGCACAAATAAAATTTGTGGCATTAATAACAATGTTACCTACTTATCGAGGCAGGGAATTAGCGTAACATATAGAGGTACGACAGAAGATGGTCGAAAAATAATCTATGCAATATAGTCCAGTCCCCGATTATACCCCCTTTACCTTTAGATAAAAGTGTAAATTGTAATTCGGATTGTAGTAGACGAAGTGGCAGAGATAGCGCATAAATTTTCAAGATTAGGATGTAAATGCCTCTGTATCAGACGTCACTTCAGGTCTTTCTCTATTAGGGACCTAACAAATCATCTCGATAAGATGAGCACATATAGCAGAAAGAGAAAGCAATCAAAAAATGTGATTTACAATATCCTGTGTGAGGTAACACGTTCTTATACTAACACATTGAAATGATCGCTATAGAAAAGTGCTAATGCTAAGATTTTCCATTTGTATATTTTTACTGATCGGTTTACAAGGTTTACAATAATTCTTTGTAAGCGTTGCAAGCAGTTGACAAATCGGGTAGTGTTTCTATGGTCGCTGTAGAGGTCTCTAAGTAAATATATCTTTTTTCCCTTTGGAATGTGATTGTAATCGCGTAACAAACCGCAACTAGCTTGTAGAGAGTACATACTTTGCCCCTCTCCATAAAATAATACAAAAAGGAATGTACCTAAAGTGAATAGAAAATACACAATGCCAAGTATTATCTCTTTTACGTAAATTTCTTCTATGATTTAGAAAAACTATCGCTTGGGTAAAAATATTCAAATGTGCAACAAACTCGTTTTTCATTTATTTAAATTAGAAATAAACAAATCTATGCAGAACAAAAAACGTTTCCGAAGGTAAGCAAATTAAATGTCAAATTAGATGCTTCTACGTTTACAGGAATCATGAAGTAATTTAGCTATGCTTTCCAAGGAGCTATAAGGGATTCGAAGAAGAAAAAAGGCACATTTTCTCCCTACTTTTTTTTTATTATTTTATTGAAACATGTAAAAAACAATATTTGAGGAGCAAAATGTTCATTTAAAAATTTTGAAAGTTCAACATTAGGCCTTTGTTTTTGGGAGACTCTTTAGAAAAAGTACTCGCTCTGCAAGCTCAACAACAGTTGCGACATTTCACAATTGTAACGAAATTTCACTATCATCAGTCGACACTTTAGTGAAGAAATTTTTTTAAACTTTTCAAACTAATTTGGAATGACACAGTGGTTCTTAGGGGGAAATGCAATTTGCAAACTCTTAATTTTATTTATGGCTAAAAGTAAGTAAAAATATGCCGGGATTGCTCTCTACAGTGTGTCATCTTAAATGTAATAACTTAAAAGCAAGTAATTTAACTGGTTATCGGTAAAGCTAACCTGAAGATGTCTAATGTTGAGTGCTACAACAACGCTACACGAATGCTTTTTGCTTTATCTTAACGAAAGGTTTGCACAACAAACTTCACTATATAAACCAACTAAGATAAAATTAAAGAAAAATTAAAACACAAAATTTCATAACTACAAAGTTTACGAAAAAATGTTAAACGTGCAATAATCTCAGTAAAATCAAAAAAAAATTAGTGCAAAGAATCAACAAATAATAAAAACTCATCCCGCTTCCGCATATATTGGCCTTATCGTTAATGAACCAAAACAATTTCTCAACGAATGTATTTCTTTGCTAGCTTTGCTAGTCTTTGCTTAGTTACTAAGTAACTAAAATTCGATCTTAATCGATTACACTACCCCGTCATGCCCCTTTGATGCGTACACCTAATTAATTTGTTTTCAGTAAAATATTCCCGTAAGTCTCGTAAATAGATCATATCTCGATTGGTAGATTGGTTGAAAGGTATAGAAATAAATATCGTTTTTTAAGGTCAGCTATTAGACAATTAAAAGATTGGTAAAGTCGAACGGCATAAAATTTTTAATCTATGAACCAATAAATAATATTAAGAGAACATAGAGTGCCTTATGTTATGCTATATGCGACGCGCTCCCTTCAAATTTTCACAGTTTCTAATAAGCTATTAATTTGTTGAGTTGAAAGGCTTTTCAACGCTTCAACCCACTTGAAATGAATGAAAGCATAAAAAAACCACTTAAAGTTACACACAAAGCACTAGAATTAAAGTATTTTAAGAATTGCTGAGGAGGTTCATATCGTGGTTTTTCCATATCTTCTTAAGAGTTTATGTTGTTATATCTATTCCATTTTACACGTAATATTTTTTGGAGTATTAAGTGTTAATTGAAAGTGACAATTATACGATGCGACACAACAACTGTTTGTCTGCTTTTTACACATGGATGCGTGGAGTGCATGTACTCGCTTCATATTCTTGTTCTTCTCGCATTTATTATTAAAATTTTCTATATTTAATGCTGCATTTGATGCGCATGTTGTTGACTTCCATTACTTAATAAAATATGCTTTGAGGGCTTTTGTGTAGAGAGTTAAGGTCTCTTTTTTAACACACAGCAGACAGTCTTCTTATCAATAAATTTTTATTTGTGTTTATTACGTGCAGCAGTTGTTGGAATGTTTAAATCAAGTCTGCGAATGTTAATCGTTAACGATTTGTTAGAACATTTTAGGTTTCCGGTTTATTTTCACTGTAAATGTAAATGTATTAAGTAAATGATGCTTTCATCTCACAAGAAAAAATAATCTTTGTATTCTTAAAGACAAAAACGGATCTAACCCCTTGTGCTCCAAAATTGTTCATTAATATTTTAGTTTTTGAATCGTGTGGCAATTGTCACCTTATATGTTATGTTTGTGCTTCATGGCCGTGAAGAAACCGTCGATCATTACTTTGACGAGCACTCCGCTGCTTTCGATTTTATGGTTTGTAATGCGGACGTAAATTATTACTCGTACAGTGCAGCTTTATGCCCAAAAATTCAACTATGACTTACGTAAGGGTAACGAGATCATTTAAGTAAGAAAATCTATTATGGTAGACTATGACAATAAAGTTGATGGCATTTCTTGTGAATTGAAAATGAATGATTATCGAGTAGAGGTTAAAATTCCGCAGACGCTCTCTTCTTAACTAAGTTTTACCAGTATTTACACGAACCGAATTTAAAATACAGGAGACGGAATGTTGCGTATAATTTGCAGATAATGTATGACGATTAGGGACGCAAATGCTGCTACTGGGCATGTTACGTGATCTTCGGGATTAATGTCGTCATTAAACAGTATTAAAATCATGCGGCTTAAACATAACACTATTTTCGTACACTCCATTCCAGCCATCACATTGCAGCACACACGTTCTAACAAAGACATCGTCTTCAGTACAGTAACACTTGTGGTCTGCAAATGATGCCATCCCTTCCAAATTTCGCACATTCGTTTAGTATGCCAAAATAGCACCTTCCACAAATTTTTGTCGAGCAATACTAAAAATTACAAAGTGTTTTTCATATAAGGACATTTTTGAAAGCGGTTCGATAGTAGGAGTGGTCGTGAAAACACCCCGATTAGGCGCACTGTCAATAGCGTTCTCAGCCAAACCATGTCAAAATGCTGAATTTCATCACAATACTTTGAAAATTCCACCTGTAACCTCAACGCAAGAACAAGCAGACGGACAGATTTGTATACAGCGACTATGCAAATGATTTAATTTTTAACATACTTTCGATGCATTTAATTTCCTTCTGTCAATCAAACGAAATTAAGTCAATTTTGAAAAATTGGTATTGGGTGATGAAAAGCACGCCACTCACGACAACAAAGATGGTACATCAATGAAACTTTACGAAGTGATGTTCAGAACCCGGATTAAAATGACGTAAGGTGGGACTGAAGGAAGCCTCATGAGCTATTGCAACCCGACCAGACGATGGCTTCACTCTCCACTGTCAGCAATTAAAGCATCTAAAGGGCGCCTAGTCAATTTATGTATAGAGTCTTCCACTGCGATAATGCCTTTATCTTTGAAGAGTCGACAAAGGTCGAGGAAGGTTTTCATGCGTCCGCTGCAGAGTATTCTCAATGATTTAAAAGGTGCCTGTGAATTTAATTCAAGATTTTTGCCCAGATATATCGTACTGTTCCGTATCGTACTTGGCTGATTGGCCAAAAAAATGACGAAGTTGTACTAATCGAAACGACACATTCTTGGATTAATAAAATTTGTTTACAAAAGAAGCAATGCTTGAATTTTTGTGAAGAAAGTTAAGTCAAAAAGATTTCACTTATCAAAATATCGAAATGGATATATGTATGTCGGTACAACACTGCGTTGGAATTTATTTCTTCGTATAATCGTTTGCGCTGATGAGATCGTTATAAGCTTATACTCATCCACTGTTATCGCATCAGGTTTTGTGATTTCTTAGTAAAATTTGGCGTCTATTAAAAAACATCCGAGTTTGGTATAAAATTTGACGTCTATTAAAAAACATCCGAGTTCGGTATAGCAATGTTTCGTGTATTGTAACCGTTTCGACTTCAACAACCGGCTTAGTGGTATCAGTTGTTGTTGCTAGTCTACGAAGTGATGGTTTCGTTTGGCTTAGCAGCTTGTAAGATTCTACATTCAACTGATGTCAGTTAAGGTTTATTGCTTTAGATGCTCTCTTGACTACGCTATAAGTGAGACGTTCATGACTTGCAAGCTTCCGCTTTTTGCAATACTTTTCTTGTACGTAAGCAAAGCGAAAAGGCGTAAATCTTCAGCCAGATACTTCAACAAAGACACTTTGATAGTACAATTAATGCTTTCTCTTAAAAATGGTTCAAAACTACGCTCTAAATACCATATAATAGCTAAAGGTTGATTAAAAACTTTTGTTGAAAAAAAGCTTGAATTATCGACTCACTCTTGCGTCTCTTGAAGTACTTGTCACCATTTGTTTAGAGTGGTGGTAATTTGCATGGTGGATGATGAAGAATTGATAACCAAATGTTACAAAATTAAAAACGACATAAATATTTGACATATGCGCTCAGAGGGGTTAAGGCTTAAGTGAGTGCAACCTTTACAGACGATTAACTGTATTCAAATTGTAATTTCATTGCAATATGGTGCCATTTTATACGTCTTCTTCGCAAGTTTTCACATGTGCAAATTAGAGAAAGCATTAAAATATATAACAATCCTATAATAACAACCACAACTGTTACCCGATAAGGAATTTACTTTAAAAATCCTTTCTCAATCCATAATTAAGATAACCGAAAATACTTTACTAACACTGTCTAAAATAAATAATTTTGCCTTGAACGATTCATCGAAGCGAATAAAAGAGAATCAACCCCCTCAATTTACTACTAACCCTCAAGCTTTGACAACCTTTCGATATTAAAGATGTGTAAATATTTCTATAAGACAGTTTTCAATATTAAGTTTAACTTTCAAGTGTGAACCTTGCCCTTGCTTTACGAAATATCATTTAAACGAGTTCACTTCCGTACAATTTTTAATTCATCAATTTACGCAAGGGACGTGTACAACTCTTATCAACTAAGGTCCCTTACATGGCAATGCATTTATGTCCATCGAGTTGTGAATTGAATCGTAAAATAATAATTCCTGCGATTAATATTCTAATTGAACTCTTACTCTTGCTTTAAGCAAAGTGGCTTCAACCGCAAAAATTTATGTAAATACCATAAGTCTTTCTGTCGGAAAAAAAAGAAAGAAAATGGGAAAGATGTTATGGAGGTAAACTTCAGGAAGAATCCTTTAGACCGGAGATAATACCGGAGAAAGTAAGAATATAAAAATTCGCTGAGGAAGAAAAATAGGCTGAGAAATTATTTTTGGAAATCGAAAAATTTTTGAAATCTTTTTTCAAAAATGAAAAATTCGCTATTCGTAAAGTGTAAGAAATCATAAAAATAATCGCCGAAGGAAGCGAATGATTTTCACTAATTTTGCATCCGAGCAGAGAACATTCAACTGTGAGTAGCGAAAGAGAAAATATATTGTGGTGGTAATATAAAGCAAGCCGCATCGCGACCTAAAAGATCTATCGTGCTCGTCTGTCTCTCTAACCGTTTAACTTTAGCATACACTGACGCTGAAGATGACCGCGCGTTCACGTAGGATGTGACCAGACGTTTCAATCGCCCTTTGGCAGAATCTGCCAAATCGGTATTAGAGATTTCAGTTTATACCTGAGGGATTTATGACTCGTGTGACTAAACGTAAATTCCTCGTTTTTATTTCCAGGAGGTTGTGCACTATATCCTTGTCCCCGCTTTGATACCTATGGTAAGTTGGTTTTTCTTCGCGCCCATTGCGATACCAGCCTTCTAATAAGTTTGCTTGATACGCGACAGAAAGGTTTCGTATCTGCCGTGGTCCTTCTGGCTCTCTTCTTGGGCAGATAATCACCTCTTTCGTCTTCTTTGTTGCGCAAAGCATTCCCGTGCCAGTAATTTCAGAGTCCGAGAGATGTTCAGGAGAGAATAAAATTACTGCTTCTCAAACTTCCGAAGCAAAGGAAAGTATAAATAGCTAAGCATTTTCAGAGATTAATGAACCGGTCTCTTTGCTGTTTATATGGTTATGCAACATATCCTGGCCTTTTCTTTATGTGCTTTAGATAGACTTTTATGGTTCGCAGGTCAGCTAAGCGCGTAACTTTTTTTTACTATCCTCCTATTCCGTCAATCAAGGACTGAGTGTGTGCTCATAACAGCAAAACTTTACACGATAGCAACCTTTACTTTTAAGTATACTATGATCATGCAGCGAAAATTCTTTGAGGTAAGCACTAGTATGCATATCCTTTTATTTATGACTTAATAATAAACTCATAAAAAGTTTCTGTAGCTTTTTTTTTTTTAAACAACTGCTTAAGATGAATATAAACAATGTGCACTGCCAGACGTAAACATCTCCGCAGGAATCGTTTACTTTGCAGGCACATTTCCAAAAGAACGGGTTGTTTCTGAACAGCAGCTGGCCTTCTACGCACCAAGCTGAACAATTTGATACTTTTACTAGGAGGTTTCTACGGCACATATTTAAATATTTTTTTTTCTCTAGCCGTAGTTTATTTTTTCTCTTCAACAGCGGCTTGCTGAAGTTAAGATTTATTACGAATTCACTTTAAAGGGTAATTTTGCAAAAAAGTATGTAAAACGAAGAAAACACATCAATTCCAATGTACGTCGACGGAAAGCGAACGCATAAGTGATTGACCACATATGAAACTCTCGATGTTTCCTAGCCCTACGTTCAATTTAATTGCTGTTCAAGTGTATTTGCATTGTTTTCAAGCAAACATCAATATTAAGACATGAGGAGAAGGACTAAAAAACGGTAAGTTATGATTAATTCTACGATATTGAACATGCTCTTATGTGCGTAGCTTTTCGTTCGTTGTATTGAGTTTATTCTTGCTAGAGTTTCGCTACTTGGGAAATTAAATGTTAATTCATTGCTGGAGAAATCAAACTGATATTTAATTTGAAAAGCATATGACAACCATTTAATAATAATTCAATGATTGCTTAAACACGTGTTAGTACTTCAAGTTCTCAACTAATTCTGTGTTCTAGATGCTTTCTAAATCCATTAAATGCAATTAATTGTTAACGAATTTATTAAAACCTCTTATATAACAAATTAGATTCCTTCGCATTACGTGTACAATACGGCCAAATGCGAATAATGGTTTTATAAGAAGTCAGGTGTAAGGGCTTCATTCCAATGAATACTAGTCTATGTTTACTGCTATTCTAATTTTTTTTTAGTATTATGTTTATGATTTCACACGCTAGAGATATCCGATATCAGTTTAAAAGTAGTGTAAGCGGTTAAAATCTCTCGTTTATTCATGGGTTTCATGGGTTCTTCGAACAAAATTTGTAATTTCATGAGTTCGCTAATGATACGATATGGCGATATTGCCATAGTTTACCCCATTTTCCATTTAACTTTCTCATTTATATCCACACGATTCCTTATTATTATTCCAATTCAGTATTTGGCTTACTTAAACTTATATCATTTTATTCTACGAATACGATCAATCTCATTACCTTCTTCAGATAATCCAGTTTTGACGGAATCTACTTAATTTTTTTTTACAAGATCCGTGCAGCTTTACAAAGAGTTATGCGAAACAGAAGGATGAGATTGCAAGTGGGTCACTACTCTTCTTGGCGATCGGAAACCGATCCTACGTTCATGGAGCCTATGCCTACTATTTTTCGTAGTGAACAGAATATCATACCTGGCACATTACTTATACCAGAAGTCGAGCGTTGCCGCTGTTTCTCCTTGATTTGAAGTCCAAACTTCTCCCTATTTCCCGTTCACCTGCATTTCGCTGCAGACAGATTGATTTAGCTTTAGCTAGTTTACTTAAGACGTGTTTTTGTATTTCTAATTATAATGCAATCTCATACCGTGCGCAGAACCGTTCTGCTCACGATTTTAATGAACCCAACCAAAAGATCAGAAAAGACCAAGGTAGAGCGATAATTATCACATGAGCTTCCTAATGCATGTGGTATCAGGACTAGGCTTTCATCCTACACTGATGCCGAACTCACGCCTCAGCCGGAGAGCTATATAATTATTACACATATTGTGATCTTTTGGAATAATTCTTCTATCGGCTATTTTCAAGATTTGAAAGCATTATTACTATTAAGAAGTAATAAAAAAGAAGAAAAAACAGGTAAAAACACCGTAGTGGGCCAAAGCCCCCCATTACTATCTTACAACACCCTAGAATTATTCATTTAACCACCTTTCAAAACAAGTGATCGAGAAAGTAGTCTGTTCCGAACTATTATCGACCAGCGTTTGTCTTTGGGTCAAAACAAGTCAAAGAACCAAAAAAACACAAGAACACAAGAAGACAAGGCGGATAGGCGGACAGATAAGATTGAATTGATTCAGGAAGTGGTGCTAAACCGATCGGGATAATATAAAATGGCCCTATCTCAAGTCCTTCCGAATGCCGAGATTCTTGAATATACGTCCAAGACTACCGAAGGTATTATAACTTACTACGTTTGTGCATTCCATTTAATGGTTTTTACTTATTAGACTGGACTAAGTTAAGATCCGATTATCAGAGGCTGATAATGACTTACGCCAAATTTTCAAGTTCATAAAAGAAAGTTAATTAAACGGTTGGCTGTGAAGATAGTATGTGAAAATATTTCAAAGTATTTTTTCTTTCTGTTATGTTATGTTTTTTAACTTGCTTTTTGTTTATATTTGCATGAACGTATATACGAATTCATGTTTTCTTCATATATAGATGTATGGGCATGAAAATATATAACAAAATACAACAACAAACAAATAAATCAATGGCATCAACATATGACGTAGAGAAGTCAGAAGCCTGAAAATGAAATTAATTCAAGTAGCGTGAAATTAATCAATCACAAACAAATGAATTGTACGTTTAGTGTTGTTGTTCATTTAAGTTTGTTTTTTTTTTTTTGTAAACGGTCTGACAAAGAAAAACTCATCATTAGGCAAAAAAATTACTTTTTCCTTCTTCTGGAATCCTTCGCAGATGTATTATTAAAGTAATTACTTTTACTTTTAAATATTGTGCTACGAATGAATCAATCAATTCATTTATCAAAAACAAACCGATGGACCCGTACGTTCGTAGAGTCATTTTAAATTTTTTGCCATCTCTTCTTCCAATAGCAATATATTCCATCCCTTGATTATTTGGCAAAATTGCTTTCAACAAGTAACCACTTAACACGGGTCACATGCAATAATGCGAATTTTACTACGGCTTTGAAAGTTTTTGCAAAAATGAATTTGACTTATATTTCTGATAAAAATCTTTACCTTTGTCTTGCATTAAGCAGCTTACAAAAAAATTTTTATTTAAACCTAAAATCTTGTTTTCTTCAGTTTACAACCGCGAGTGGCAATGCTTGGAAGGAGAACGAACACACACCAATCGCTTCGTTGTATTGGAAATTCTTGGTTGCAAAATCGCGTTAAATGTGCGATTCTGATACTCCTTATCCTACAACATTATTATGTGGGAGTGCCTAGCTTCACTTAGTTGCGTTATAAGCCCTTAGGGGGCAGAAATCTATTTTCGGATTAGAAAGTCCCAAGTGATAAACGCAGTGAAATGAGGAAATCGATGTAAATGTAAATAAAAACATATGGTTTGAGAAGTAAAAATAAAGAAATAACATAAATATAAACAAGAAATATATGAGAGACAACGATGCAAAAAATTAACGTGAAAAGTAATTATATTTTGGATTGACTATTGAAGTAGAGAAGGAACAAAATAAGTATAAAAGAAGGAGCGAGATGAAGGGCCTCAACGACGCTGTTAAATAAAGCAACAGGATTGCTTACAACTACACCTTAAATTAAAAATAATTAGCCCTTATTATGGCCTTCTTTTTCATTCCGTATAAACTCATATAGAATATAAACAAAATTTTGAATCACAGAATGTAACAGAAAAGAGATTTAAATCAATACAAATTAGGGAAAAATAATTTCTAAATTTAGTATAAATGGCCTTTACATCTTCTTCTATGTTTTTTTTATACGAATCACCGAAGGATGGGGGGTATATTCATTTTGTCAAAACGGTTGCAGCGCCTAGAAGGAAACTTCTTGATCAGCATCAAATTTTGAATCGATTTAAGCATGCCCGTCTGTCCGTCTGTCCGTCTGTACAATGTCCGCTATAAACACTATCTTGGCCGCACAAATGAAGCTAACGAATTCAAATTTGGCAGAAACATTTGAACTCCTTGCACTTAATTTTTTAGTGTACTGCATAGCTCTGCAAATCTTTACGGCGAAAATCTGTTCGGCGAAGAATTACTTGAAATTTAATTGATAAAGAAAATTCAATCCAATTCTAATGTAGTTAGTCTTCATTTTCAATGTGAGACAATTCGTCAGGTCATGATAAGTTGCTCAAAATAACTAACATTTCATTAAGCAAAATGTAGGCGTAAGAAAGTGATCTCTAAACTTTGCATTTACAATGAACTTCTAGCTATTAACTGTACAGCAACGATTCGCGAACATTTTCCCGCTCTCAAATGTCTAAGCATTGTGCAAATTAAGTGAAAAACAAAATTTGTGTCGACAAACTAGGAAGCTTTAATGGTATTATAATTTAAAACACGGGGGAGTAGAATGTTTCCCATAAGTATACCTAGGCTAAGTGCAGAGAAGAGATCACAACAGAGACTATGCATTATGAAAGAGAATTATATGAAATTTCGTTGCAAAGATTTCGATATCTGGAGGGGTCCTGTTCGTGCGGACGGTTAGTACTGATGTATTTTAGAGTACAAATTTAATCTTCATTCTTCGATATGAAGGTCGAATAACCTTAGCTGCGATCAAGCAACATATTTCTGGACATCGTTTAAAATCGACATGTTTCTTGTTGCTAATTCAACTTCAGTCCGATGAAATTTGAACTAATTTTCCAAAGATCACATGATGAAATTTAAAAAAAAGTTTACTTTCTTTACAATAATATCAACTCTTTCGAATGTCAAAGATGTTTAAATAATTACAACCGCGTTACACAAAAAGTTATCAGAATGCAAAATACTATACAGTTTGCTTGTAAAAGTCAGCAGTGATAAACATCAGTAAAATATTTTACACTTCAGGGCGTCTTAAAAAAGAAAAAACAACAAAGTGTTAATCTGCATATCCCTCATAGATACTTCATGGTATAAAACACAAAATTCTATGGCTCATAAGAGAAAACAAGGTGTCAAAGACATTTAGTGATTTCTTTAGTTGATCAACAACAGCAAAATGCCCGTAGGGCTTGAAATCGAGTGGCAGCATAACTGACTTTAAGTTTTTGACGTTGGTAGCCTGCATATAATAACAGTCGCTTGTCTATACACCGGGTCGTTTGATGTTAATTAAGTGATATTGTGTTTTAAAGTGACGGCAACCAAAATAACCGCTCCAGTCAGTTAATATAGTATTTAAACGCCTTTTCTTTGTAAATGCACGTATTATGGGAAAAAATGCTAATATAATGGTTCTATGGCGGAAAAAATGTTTACAATATTATGGAAGTAGAAAAAACATTTTGAAATTGTACACAAGACGTGAGTTAATAGTTGGGGCATTGTTTGATAATTTCAATAAGCGTTAAAAGCATATACAAGCATATGCAAGCACTTCTGTGAAATAATGTTAGGTACACACACGTATCGTGAGTGTTTCTTTTCCACAAACTTCACGGTTAATAAGACACGCATTCTACGTAGCTCACGTGCATTTGTTCATAGGAAAAGAGAGAGCTATATTCTTATTGTTAAAACGTTTGCAAAGCCCATAAACAAGCTCCAGATAAACCATGAAGTATATGTACGCTCTTGACCAGCATCAAATTCTAAAACCTGTCTGTCTTTGTAATGTCTATGGTAAACATTTTCCTGATCGTAAAAATGCGGCAATCGGCTTCACAAAGTCTGGCAAATCGGTCAAAGCTCACGATCACACTACAACATAAACTGAGCTCTCAATCGTTCTAGGCGATCCGAGCGTTCCTCGGGATGAAAATTTGTCGTAAGCATTGTTCCTTGAGATTTGTCGAAAACAACAAAAGTACTTACAGGCGGATTGACACTGAAAATGGTCCAAGTCAGTCAAAGGACACGTACGTGAGTTCTTCGCTCATTACTCGTAGACTACAACAGCACCCGCAGAAACATGGAAAAACTTGGCATTGCTCACCGGTTATCACTTTTTCAGGCTTTTTTAAATATTTTTTCAACGTAAAAGTGACGGGTATGAAGGAATCGACCACATCCGGGTGTAGCTTTCTTAGTTATTTTGTATTTCTTCATTTTTTCAATATTTATTTTGAAATGTAAATAAAAATTTGCTTTGGATTTAATTAATATCGAATAAGTTGCAAGTAATTTCTAGCTGTAGCTGCAACAGAAAGAGCAACATTGCTTGATACGTCTTCTCTTGTAAACTAAAAAACTACTAAAAAACTACTAACTAACGCATTGTGATAGAGCGGATGTATTCGATAAAAGCAGGAAAATTAACTGTTCAACTTCCGAATGACTAACTTACGTTAAGGTTATGTTAGCGAGCGTAAATATAAAAAGATTATTTGGAATAAAAAGAAAAAAATTAGTTCTTTCTTCATCACGTCTAAGTTTTGAGATTTTGAGGTCAACTTCCCGTAAGCTAAATTTGGGCAACAGCAATCACAAAACTCGACTCGAGATACGAATGAGAGCTTCCCGCATCTCGCGAGCCGGGTTTCCCACTTGGATAGATGGACGGACGGATAGATGCATATCAGATGAAAGGATGATCTTGCCTTGATTTTACTAATACCTTGGCCATTTATTCAACAGCGAAAGGTTCAAATCGGTCAATTGTTGCTGATATCGTTTTGTATTACGAGAAGTTTCAAAAGCTCGTCCCCCATAAAACACTCTTTTCTGGTTACATCAAACACAGAGCATTGGCTCACTACGAAAGCGACTCAGCCCTAGAGCTGAATTAATTGACGCGCCTAAATCGACCTATTGTGTTTTACGTGTGAGATTCTCAAAATAAATCCACTTTCACTAAAAGCAAAAGTGATGTTTTGACTTTCCATTGGGTTGTTTAATAGCATCATTAAGGTAATTTCTTATTTCACTAAATTTAATTTTCTTCCTTCTCCAGCATTCGTTGAGCTGAACATGCAAAGTTTTTCATCTGTCGCTTATTGTCAGCAAATGTTTTTCTATTTAACCCTTTCTCTCTACTTTGCATGATATGAGCGGCATCCTTGGAATTGATACATAATCATTATTCGTTATTCAAACCTTATGAACCATCATAAGCAATATCGAAAGCTGAATTGTATCTAAAAAGGACTTTTGGTGTCAATTTGAAAACAGGATATACATTGGAAACAATACGTATTCGTTTTTAAGTTGTTTCGGAAGGAGATGAAAGAATTTAACGCCATGAATTAATTCCATTTGTCAAGTGTATGCCTCAACCAATATCAAACTTTCCGACAAACTTAAAAATAATTTGATATAAATTAATTAAATCCACCTAAATGGAATACATATAAATTTACCCATTAAGCGATGTATACGAATAGAGTGAGATCACTTTAAAAATTAATCATCGCAAATAAAAAAGCAAGTTCTTTTTATATATAAGTAAATCAAGATAATTACGTAATTCTTTCCTTTATTTACAATGTCTGTCATGCAGACAAGACTATAAAGAAATTAGCTGCGCAGCAAAGTCAGACAAGTGGTTGTCTGAAGTTTGTGTTAAGCAGAGAGTAAAAAGATATATAAACAATTTTTTCAAAACATTAAAAGTGTGTGAATGTTTAACGACTGACAGCGCCATCCATGTTATTGTATTACTTGAGGTTGTTACGCACTAATTTGTTAAATAAGCAAAACATACCGTAAATCAATTCCATTCTAGCAAAACAAAAGTATAATGATGTGATACATCGCACTGATGATAAATTGCCATTTAGAATACTATGTCTGCGCGTATGTGTGTATGTATGTCGATTATTCATTCAAAGGCGTAGCAAGCAGTGTGTACGCTTTCGTGCTTCATTCAATACTAATATGCAAATGAAGCGTATCACAATACATGTCCCGGACAATGGTACGGACAATAATCGCATCAACAGCTGTGACCGTATATATCATAAACAACATTAGTCCGACTAGCGGTTGTTTCGGTTTTATGAAAAGTAAAAGATACGTGAGGTTTGACAATCACTAATGTTTATTATACGCATTAACAATAGGTTTCCAAAAATGTAGAGTTTACTCTCTGTTCTCAGTAGCAGCCAAGAGTACACGCAGGCCTCCCCCAAAATTTAAAAATCTTTTTTATAAATTTAGATTGTTAGTAAGCGTGTAAGTTTTGTGAGTTAATTGTCAAAGAATTCCGGCGAATAATAAAATCAAAGCAGCGCACTTCCTTTCGTACTGTGTAGTTTCGGGGGGCAAGTGTTACCAGTTGCAAAGGTTAATTTTAACTCTATTAATAAACAATTTGTTTTTAACTGATAGTTTTCCATTAGAAGCGATTTAACGATATTTCCATTGCGGGTGTGAGAGAAAATATTTTAATACCTCCTGATCTGTTACTACCACTAATGCTTTCTAAAAAAAATCATTAGATTCATTAATCGTTTTAATGCTTTTTGTGTGTTATTCGGCTTATGGTAGGTCAAGCACTCGGTGCCACACTGCTGCTGATACTAAAGGCAATTACAGTTTTCTGTATTTGCCATTGCATTTGCTTGGCCACGCACACTTAATATGTTAGTTTCGCTTAATTACATTTAATTGTACATAATCTGCCATTAAATACCCATAAATTGTTATAGATTCAACTATATATTCACACATAATGCGTTTGTACATTTAACTTACGATAAGTTATGAAATCGTGAAGAGCAACTGCTAAAGCAGCTTCCTTTGCGTCGTTTCTTTTATATTACTCATTGATAGACTTGCTGTTTATAAGAATAGTCAGTCCTGTTAGGCATACCGTTTGTCGAAATGCGATTGACAATTTCGACATCTGGAATGCAGACAAAAGACATCGTGTCTTTTGACTGATATCCTTACGATAGGAAAAGATGAACGGATCAGGAATCAAATTTTTTGTAAAGTCAGGCATATGTACTGGCTTTGTGGCCCGGCCACTGATCATAACATTTTCTTCTTTGGCTTGCCATCTGGTATTTTGAAGAATTATTGGCCATAAGACATGAAATGCGGAAAATATATCAGCGTTTTCGCGGGTTGTCTCAGTTTCCAAGGGATTATAAGTGCGTATGTGAACTGATCACAATCATTTTCTAAGCTTGAATTCTCGAAATCGACTAAAGAATACTTATGCCAAATGTGAGTTTCCTATTTTTTTTTTTTGCGACTGTAGCGATAAAATAAAATGACCCACACTAGTGGAAGTAGGGAAATGTTGTCGGTATCTCGAAAGCTAAACCAGGTTGAGGAAAATTGAATTTTCAAAGGTCTTTGCAGAGGTCTCTGTGTAGTATCGTATTGAAGCTGTCCATTTCGTTTGGCAGAGTTCGATTTTATGTTGCATAGCATTTCAACCACATGGGATTTTTACTTTCAACTTCATTTGTTGTTGTATAACCAGAAATTGGTTCCAGAAAGCCAATAAGAGGATATTTCCTGTATCCTAAGGCAAAGGTTTTAGAATTTTGTGTGTCGTCATCCTCCTTAAGCGTTGGCTTTAAAAGGTGCTTTCCGCCTTATGATCCTTAGCTTAACGCTAAGGACGCTCCATGAACGGAGATGCGATTTCAGCTGCACTTTTACTATTGCCGTTTAAATGTTTCTTTGACTTTTGTTCAAAATTTCAAATAAAACTTAATTTCAGGTATTTCGGCGCATGAATAATTCTGACGCTATATTAACGTTGACAGGATTGTTTTTGTAAGTAGATCAATTTAAAGTTTGTATATATGCTTGTGTGTTGTATGTACGATTGGAAAAATTGTAATTTCTATACTAAAAAATAATAAAATCACATACATTTGTACAGAAAAATTATTTATCTATAATACCATGTGTGTGTCCACTGTGCAATAGGATGAAGTATATAATGAGAAAAGAAAGGAATCAAGCGAATGCTAACTTCTTTGGGAATCCTAATTCTAAGCAAATGTGGCACAAGCTCCTTAATAAAGTAGTGGGAGGTAGTAGAGATGGACCTAATGAGATACCACCATTTTTGAATCATTTTAGAGATAATGCACTTTTTTGCTTATGGAACCGACATTTTTCTGGTTTATGTATATAATGAAAGTAATTCGCGTTCAGTTGAAAATGATTCAGTGAGCACGAAGTTTTCGGGTTCGACTTTCACTGAGAGCTGATTCAAGACTGATTTACATTCGTCGGAACTTTTTCAGGATTCTTTTCAGGTTTTTAGAAAGGATCGATTGGACGGCATAGGTGGTGTTGTTTTTATTACCATATTTGCTACACTCCCGTCGTATTCATTTGCATTTCCTACTCCACCTGACGTTGAATTTATTGACATTTGGGCGAAAACTGGCAGTAAAATGTTGTATGGGACTTGCTCCTATTTTTCCCCAAATAAGAGTGTCTCTATCTATTGTGTGCTACTGATAGTCATAGCATTGGGGGACTTCAATTTGCCACAAGTCACTTGGTGCTATAGTGAAAATTCTAGCTATATGGTCCCCATTTCCACATCTGATAAAGGTATTGTGTTTTTCAATAAACTGTTTGATCGGAATTTACTTCAATGCAACCGGACTCCTAATTGTAATGGCAGGTTGCTTGACCTTTGTTTTGCCCACTTCCCGATAATAGTTATAAACCGCTGTCCAGCTTTTAGTTTACCTGAGGGCCCCTATCATCCAGTAATTTGCATTCCCTTTCATTACACTCGCGATGACCCGTTGAATCACTCTAACGTGACAAATCCAAACTCCTTTAATAAATATTGCGATTTTAAAAAACCAATATCTTACTGCGTAAATTTTATATTTCACGCATTAAGTTCGATTTTTCTGTTAGAAATATTGAAACCCTACTGTCATCGTTTTATAACGTATTAACCAAAGTCTGTCAAGTGCTCTCGCCCTCGAAGCAAATGCCCGTCATGGTTTAACGATAGAGTTAAATATTGCAAAAATAGGAAGAACAAGCTTTTCAAAAAATTTATGAAAAGTGGTTCTGTTTACGAGCATTTCGCCTACACTGCTCCAAGGCACAGAATTAATTACCTCAGCGACTAATGTTGCTGCAGATACCTTCAGTTGATAAAATCCTTACTGCTTATTAATTCTAAATATTTTTATAAGTTTGTCAACTCCAAAAGAAAAATCTCCATATATCCCTCGCGTGTTTCTTTCAATGACTCCGAGTCCTCTGATGATATTGAAACCTTAAATCTCTTTGCTGAATACTTCCGATGAAATTTTTCATCTGCTGATTTCGAGTTAACTGTTAACTATCCACATCAGATCATTAAGTCAATTTCGATTCCTGACTTGGTCATTTCAGAATATGACGTTTTACATAGTTTGAGGTCTCTAAAATATAGTTGTGCACATGGGCCTGACGGCATTCCATCGTGTATATATGATAATCTTTGAAAACCTTTTAATCAGTTCTCGAGATCAAGTATTTTTCCTTTGTTTTGAAAGAGCAATTTCCTTATTCCGCTTCACGAATGTGGAATAACGACATCACGTACGTCTTACTTAAATTGTTAGAGCGAATTCTTACTCAGTATTTGGTTATTGCTATCAAATCTTACATTGCTTCGTTCCGGCACGGCTTCTTAAAAGGGAGGTCAACCGTTACAAACCTGTTAGAGTTCACCTGCCGTGTTTGCAAGGCTTTCTCTAGTGCCTCTCGTAGGGATGTCATACTGATTTTAGTAAAGCCTTCGACTTGATTAGCCATAAGTTATTGTATTTTTAAACCCCGGTGCTCCATCTTTCCTTTATACTTATTGAAATGAATAATCGTTTAAGGTGTTGTTTAACTCCATCACCTCGGGTGAATACCCCGTGACATCAGGTGTCCGTCAAAGACACTTATGACGCTTGCTGTTTTTGTTGTACATCAATGCCCTCCTTCGTTGATTAAGTTCAGCCATATCTTAATACAGGCTGACGATGCTAAACTTCTTTTCTTTCTTCTTTTCCCTTCGAATCGCACTCGTGTCTCTTTCAATGTGACTTAGACAACTTGGTTGTGTGGTTCCCTCTAAATTTTATGAAAATAAATTTTAAAAAATGAAGGAAGTTTTCACTCTCACGGAGGGCTCTCTGCACTACTGATCACTTCATCGATTCACAAAAGTTGCAACATGTAGATTCATTCATAGACTTACGGGTTTTATTCCACCATAAGCTCCATTTTAATTTGGACATTGACCTCTCTGTAAATGAAGCTTGGTTTTATTAAACGGTCTAACGAACTTGACGACTCTTACGTTACAAAAAGGCTACACATGAGCTTAGTGAGACCAATACTTGAATTCATCCAAAAGCAATTCCTGCTGTTTGGTATCAAATCAACTCTGTTAAATACGCGCACTTTGCCTTGCTTGTACTTAATGTTGGAGCTGTGGGTTCTTGGGAGTCGAATCCAAGCGATGGTTCCAAAACACCGGCACCTGTTATTTACATTAGTGAAATCCATCTCTACTGCGCTTTTTGTTTACTATTACTGAGAAAACGGTTGGTGGGCGTAGTAGGAGGCTCCCCACTTCTAAATTATGAAAAACCACTTAATTTTTGAAAATATGTGTGCGAACGTATACAAGTCAATGTAACTTACGCAAGATTCTGTTCCTATGCTAGGTAAGTAAAAGTTAAGTCTCCTCTTCTTTGCCACTAAATTTTGCGATCGTTTTTGCAGAACTTCTTTGAATTTTACACATTTTACAATTTTCTAGGTTTTTAGTAACTATTTAGTGAATTTATGCTTATTGATGTCACTAACGAGGGATTAGTTCTACTTACAATTTAAGCAAAGCGGCAACATAAGCAATGATTCTCACTGGAACGACGTTACAGCTCTCATACCATAGACGGAGCTTTTTTTTTTTAAAAAACCATTTCGCTTGAGCCGATCAGCTTTTGTTGACGCCACGTTACATAGAAGTTGAAGCGATCATGTCAGCGGCAAATCATATGTCAACGCAAGTACATTCATTGAGAATTATCGCATATCTAAATATCTCTGATAATACTTTTCATAACGAATTGCTTAATAATAAAAGTAGAAAATAAAGACATTTTAGAGCGTACCTCTAAAAAAGCTCTAGTGCGTGTAAAGCGCGCACTTTTCTTTATACATATGCATATTGCTTTCCATAAAATATATCAAACACTCCATAAAATATAATCCATAAAATATATTAATTAGTCTGCTTCGAGTGGAATAATGTATAGAATATTTGATAATGTCTTACGACTGGACTAAATTAAGGCTGATTAGATACCCTACAAGACTCCGTCTAGCGCAGTTATTCACGAGTTTATGTAATAAAACATAAAATATTACGCATTATTTTAATGCAAAGGCATAGTTTTCGTGAGAACCCGTATACTGGAGGAATCCTCATAAGCGGTGGTATCCAAAAAAAAAAGATCTACGTAGTCTAAATTTGGTAATGTTAATTTTTATGTCAATTTACTATTGTTAACCGATTTTCATCATGAAATATTGAAAATATTCACTTTTCGTAGGAACGGTTATATAAGAGGAAATTCAAAAAATCGCCTCAATCGAACCAAATATTCAGTACCAATTCGGAATATCGAAATAATATTATTTAGCGAGTTTTGACAATTGCAAGTTTTTTTGGCCGGAAAAGCAGTCCGACCCGAGCTATTTTCAGTAGCGTTCGTCCTTGGGCTAAAAAATGTTTATGTACTAAATTTCATCAAAATACCCCAAAAATTGCGGCCTGTAGGTTGAAAACAATAAAACAAGACGGATAGACGGACAGTCAAGCTTATATATAATAACAGCCCAAATCCCTCTGCGTTTTGCATACATCCGGCGCAAACTTAATACATACTTGTACCACAAGGTATGTAGGGTGCAAAAAGAGATAAATTATACGTAGGTTGAAACGTGTTTTCTCAATTTAATAGTAGTCGTATCGCTTATGAAAAACACACATAAAACATTTCGAAACAAGCAGAAGGCAGCACGGACCAAAACTTGAATCACAACTCTTCGATGTTAAGGACTTTAGTAAGAGTAGCTGCGCTTCATTTTATTCCTTTTTTGCTGATAAATTATAAACTAATAATAAATAAAAGTAGCCATAAAATCGCTCAAGTGTTGGATCTTGTGGGCCATTGCTATATAATAAAAGCGATATGAATTACTGTGTTGTAATAAAGCTTCTACCGATCACTATTCTGGAGTAATTGGATCGGTTTTTGCCTGAATTGAGAGCATATTGATGCTTTAGTCAAAACGAATTCTTATTTTGTGGCACTCATGATCTTGTTAAACTGTCGAAATGTAGAAATAAATGAATTGATTCTTCTAAAAGCCTAAGATGAAGGCCTTATTGAATTTGCTTTTTTTACCGCCAAAGAACAGTTCGGTCAAAGACTTTAAAGATATATGAAGACATTAAGTTATTGATATTAATTTGAGTAATTCGTCCTTAACAGAAATGAGGGATGACGGAAAGAAACAATAAATATCGAAGAATGATGGGCGAACTCTTCAAAGGTATTAGATATTTGCTAGAGTAAAAAGAGTACGATTCTTTCACTCGCCACTTCTGCTGACTTATTAAGCGAATCTTATGACGGAGAAAAGATCAGTTTTTTTCTTTCATAGAAAACCTTGAACTTCTAGTTGCGATTTGAGTTGGCACATATACATACACACAAAGCGTGATAAAAGCAAACTTCTTCTAATACCTGTATCAGTCATCAATTTATATACCGTGCACGGCTTGTGATGCTTATAAGCTTCAAAAGCACATCTTTTACATTAAGGAGGTTGCGACACGCTTAATTACCTATTTATGTTCTTGATGGACTTTTATTCTTCTTCTGGAAATATTTGCCATCGTGCAGAGCTAAAAATAAAGAAATTTCCGTAAGCAACCCGTAAATGACACTTTGGAACTTTTGTAAAGTAATACTTCATAGTAAATCCGTGTTTCCACTTTCTGTGACCGTTGCATTTCACGCAATAAATTAAAAAAATTGTTCAAACTATATACTATATATATATATATATACATCAGCAAAGAATACGAGTATATTCCTATTGTCAATATATTCGCAACACCGAGAACAGCACTTCGCCGTGGAAACCCTGTGCACGTTGTAAATGTATATCTCTTCGATCGGTATCAAATTCAGAATCGATTTAAGCGTGGACGTCTGTCAATAAAATCTGTGATAAACCTTCTCGTGATCGCAAAAGTGAAGATGTCGTCTTCAAGTTTGGCAAAAGCATAGGAAGTTCTTGCAAACACTGTACCGATGATGGATCAAATTGATCAAGGAATGCACTTACAGTGCAACATAGACTAAGAGTATCTCTGTTTACAAATACGAAAAAAGAAAACATGTGTTTCTCCCTGTTACTCGTAAACTACAAGAATACAAATTTGTGCATTTTTATACTCTATGGGCGTTTCTATAGTACCTATGCAAAAAATGAAAACGTGGCTACACCCCTTTAATGTGATGGAGTACCGAATTTCGTTTCCTTCAAATATTTTCTTCTAAACAAAGATGGTGAGTGTGTGTGGAAGATTCGGCCACAGCCAAATATAATTTTCTTGTGTATTTTTATTTTCAAACTATTCTTTGTTGCCTTCTCTTAATGTTTGCATAAATAAATGGAAATGTCATTTTGTGATCGTTGCGTCCATAATTATCTTGAAATGATAGTCAAACAAGTTTGCCATCATCTATAAATGTTTATTTTCTTAGCGTAGTTGGCCTTTTGTCTGCACAACACATATCTTGAGGTTCATTTGCTACGCTACGTCTTTGCATTTAGTAATAATTCAATTCGATTTCTTAGGTTCTTACATATTTTCATGGTTTGCAGCAAATGGCGTAGTTTTTTTTGCAAATGATTTTCTTCCAATTATTCACTTCAAAACTTTTATGTAAACTGCAGCAGAACTAGAAGGTTTACAAGGAAGATGGAAGAAAGCTATGTTCAATTTAAGATTAAATAAATCACTGTGAAGGGAAATTTGAATTCTATAAATGGACTCCTTAAACTTAAATCTTTCAAATTAAAATTTAAATGGATTTCGCTCTTTAGAAAAAGGGAGTCTTAATAGAAACATAATAATCAAATTCAGAATCAATGTAAGTACAGTCGTCTGTCCGTCTATGTTATGACTGTTGTAAGCTTTCTCCTGGCCCCGGAAATGAATTTATTGATTTCAGATTAAGCAGAAACATTGGAAGTTCTTTTACGCAGCGCGGCATTAAAAATGGGCCAAGTCCGTCGAAGGACACGCCAACAATACCATATACCATGAGGCGAGAACATCTCTGTTTTTTAAAAGGAATGAAAAGCTGATTTTTGCCCGTTACACATCACATCATAAACAACAGCAATGTACAAAATGTACAAAATTTTGAACGCACATTCTATGCGAAAAATTGGCGATATTATAGTGTATCAGTATTTAATTTCTTTTTCAATCCCTTGGTAACGCGCAGAAAAAAGTTTCAAAACAACATAAAGTATACAAATTCTTAGCCAATTTTAAATTCGAAATGCAGCTGACCATATTCGCCTGCTCGTATGCCCAACTGTGAAAATGACTCTCAACAAATTTACTTTCTGTGTCTTTGCTTGGTACTACATAAAGTTTTACTTTTATTCTGAAAATAGAAAAAATCAGCCGCGCTTACCCCGTATTATGGGGTATGAAAATTTAGTTTTTCCTTCTTTTTCAGTCTTATTTAGGATAAAGGTGATGGATGTAAAAGATTCAGTCACGGACGACTATAATTTTCTTCCACGTCCTCAAAGTAACTTATCGCGTTGTCCGTTCATGTGAAGGGATTTTCCAAGTCTATTACCAGTAGAACTACCGGGTACGTCGTTTGTAACCTTTCAAAATTTCTTGTTAAGCTTTATCTTTATAACAAGACCTCCGAATAGCTACAGTTAGTGACTCATACCTATTGTAGCCTTCGACACGCCTTTGACGTATACGTAATTCCACCAAAAGAGGTTATTTTGATTCCCTTTTTTGTCACAGACACATAAATGAAAGTAGGAAGTCGGAATTCAGCACAAGCAGTCTTCTTTCGATTACGAATCCGAGAAAAATGTTTACAATGCGTTTATGTAGAAGAAACTGAGAGCACCTCGGGAAGAGAGCGATATTTTTATTAAATTTCGTCTATCATTTTCTATTCCGTGAAGATGTCCCCAAATCCCTGTGATCTAGATATTTGCTCTGATCAGCCCCACGTACATTCCAAAGATTGTTCTAATTTTAGTTGTAACTTATTTCCATTTTATTTCCTATCCACCTTCCAATTCACATATAAGTTGGATATAAATTGAAATTTAAATTTTATTGTTCTTTGGCAAAAGCTCCAAATGGTCGAATGTTAGGGACGAAAATATGAAAAATTTTATTTATTTTATTTTTTTACGAGGTCATCTCAGTTTCTAATCTAATCTATTGGGAGTGCCTACGTGATCATAACTCCTTTTTAACCTTGAGAAATGTTTATGCCGAATTCCACTTTTCCATCTTCTATCCTATGCGTCTGTAGGGGAATTAAAATGAATCCTTTTAGGTATTTCTAGCATACCAAAGTATTTCAACAAATTTCTTTAACAATAGCACATGTGTAATGTTAACCATACATGCACAAAATGTTCAATTATTTATCGTATCGCATGCAATTTATAAATATGTCTACTGATAAATAAATTTATGTGAAAATTGAATACTTTAAATGTCCTGAATTGTTATCTCTTATTCATTTATTTAGTGAAACTTCCTGCATTGCTGCGATAATATTGTAAGCTTAATGCTTGAATGCGTTAATATTTGTACGTATGTTTTGCAGATTTAAGTCAATATTATAATGAAATGATTAATAAATAATAGAAACTATTAAATAGGAAGAGCAAAGCTTTGTGGTAAAAACATGTAATCATAAGAGATTTTTATATTACTGCGGGACACTGTTGTCGTGTTTCAGATGTGGGAAGTGCTTTCAAATCTTATATACTTACGTTGTATATATAACCTTACCATTTGTTTTTTTTGTACCCGGCAAAAAATACTTACTTTTTTATTGTCGATATTCAAGTTACTTTTATTTTTCCGAAATCCTCAAATGCTCTTCAAAACTGTGTTTATATGAATTTTCTGCTTTGAAAAAAGTAACTTTGTAACGATAATGAATTTTTATGGCAATAATTTATTTATTTATTTTCTTCTTCCACTTCTGCAATGCAGCAAATTAACGGCAGAGGATTCACTGTACTAAATAAGAAAGTTTCACTGTGAACACGAAGTTCTTTGTTTGAATTCTAATAAAGAATATGTGTCATGGGTACAAGTGGCTGCCTTTTTAATAATGTTCACATCATGATCAACCGAATTATATAAATCTTCTTAAGCCAATTGCAAAAAAGCGTATAATGAATTCTACGGAATTTATTTAACACTAGGACAGGTTATATAAAATCGTCAATGATAACCAATATTTGCTGGGAGCCTGTAAGAAGATAGGAGTTTGCTGAAGATAACCAAAAGCCTTTCGTGGATTTGAGCCATAATACATCAGTTTGTTCCAAATAATCGCAGACTATAACTCTTTTTTTTTTTTAATTTTAAATGAAGCGAAATTCAAATGTAATTTTAGTCGAACACAATGAGACTTAATTCAAGACATAATTCACTTAATAAAACTCGAAGCAACATAAAAGTAAAGTCTATAGAAATGAAACAGTGTACACGTCTAGACACAAATTTTAGTATTGCTTATGCTTCCTTACTACGCATTTCTCAACTGTTCAGCATAAGCATCATTTATGATAGGACGTTACGATTAATTACTATGCAAGGCGCAATTACTGCAAGTCGCAATTAATTCGAATTTCACAGGTGCCTTCTTTCATTCAATAACTTCAGTGTCGCATCTCAACCTGTTGGTGAAATTTGCTTGTAGTTTATTATTGCTATTCCAGCTTATGATCTCTCCTCTCTACAGTTTCGACGGCTTTCAAGAATAGAACCTTTTTATGTTAATGCCATGTGTTTCTATCTTTTCGGCTGAACAATCTCTTCTTGTCCGTGCAGCGCGATATTGGAATACGTTACCACTGACTTTGAAATCTTATGCTGATTCCCTAGATAATTGAACATTGATTACATTTTTAAATACGCAAATTTCTCTTGTTGCTGGCAGCAAATGATTACTATGGACATTATGGAGTACATTAGCTTTTCTTTGTTTTTTTATTTTTATTCGCGTAACGGAAATAGGAAGGTGGTGGTCGCCGTCTAGTGGGCGTTTCTCAATCGATAAGGGTTATCCCTTTACCGGCTGAGCACTCGCTGTAGCTGCGACCAAAGAAAACACTACCGCATTTGAGATTGGAATCCCCGAGAAGGGACTTAGTAGTCGCGGTCCTCACCTAGTTTGTTCTTACTGGCTACTCAGCCGGATAACTCGACTTATTCCAACATCCGTGTTCCAAAATAAAAAAGAGAAATTCTGATAAAAAGTATAATGTTTTAGAATTTTCATGTAAAGGGCCTTACCTGCCTTTGTTTACGGTGTTGTTTTATCTGTGCGAGTCTTGAAAGTGCCGATGACTTATTCCTTTAGCTATAAAATTTCATTAAATGCAACAATTTTGATTACAGTTTTTAAATGTCGATGTGTGCAGACTTTTATTCTCACATGGCATCAATATAAAGGTTAATTATAATTCTTGGCATCTGGGTCATCCAGGCGCACACGCATTACACACGGCATTAAACTTTATCGTGCAAGTGTCTGTGATGCGTATCCATGAAATGCAATTAAAGTCGTGCCCAAAGTTAGTGACGGCCGCAAAGTCATTCTTTTTCCTTTGAAAAAATGCAGTTACGAGTACTTGCATATGTTAAGTAAATTTAGGAAGACTGTAAACGATTTAAGGCAATTTTGATTACATTTTTATGCTTCCCATTTTATTGGTGGTAAATTTTCAGTTCTCAATGTTAGGGGGCAGACGGCACTAATATATGAAGCACGAAAGTTTCAACGATCAAGAAAGAGTTCGCCGATCCTTCCATTGCGAAAAACTTATGTATGTTCAAGTTGTCAATAAACCTACAATGTTCAGTTGCAGTGTGGATACCGAGCTATGCATACTGCGTAGATCTTATTGAGTCCATCATACGGCAGTTTTTAGTTTTTACGTTGCGCGACTTAACTTGTGATTCGTCGATGCCACTACCGCCGTACGAGAACAGGTCGAAGCTTATTAGTTTACGTCGCTTCAAAAATGGTGGGAAATGTTGGGCATGGTATTTATAATTAAATTAAAGAAAGGTTGATATTTCTACCCCGGCATTGTTGGATTACGTTTCTTTTATTATTCCGTTTAGGGTTCTTAGGCATTACGTTGCTTTGAAACTCTCACGCTGTAATAGTAATTACCTTCCGTACAATCCTTTTCGAGTCTTATGTAAAGGTAAATGACAACTACATCACCTTAGATCCAGTTCTACTAAACTTCTAGGAAACTTAAAAGAATTTTGTTTTTTTTTTTTTTATATGTATTAGCTTTAAAGCCTGACGAATTTATTGAAGTAGTTTTTCGCCATTAATTTCGTAGTTCTAATCGTAACGTTAACTGGAAGATGGTTTTGTAGCTGGAAATGTTCAAATGAATAGATAAATACACACACACTGTAATCTTCACAAGCAACCGAATGAACTCTGAAATGCAATTCCCTCGTGAATACGTTATTGCAAAATGCAAGTTATTCTCATCATATTCTGATGATAGTAAATTTTGTAAACAAGTGCAACCAAATACAATGCAATACAAAATATTCTCAACATTCCCCATTAATACCACAATTATAAGCAGTTGATAAGCAATAAAAAAAATAAGTAATAGGCGAAGAAAAAAGAGAGGAAGCTCAAGAATCACTGTAAAATTGTATTAATTATCGGTCTTTACATAAATACATTTTTTTACATAAATAAACTCATGTAATATTTTCGCAATGTTTACAACTTGCGTTGCAAGCAAAATATAAGCCGCAATTAATTGCTTATCGAATTAGACCAGAAAGTCATACGGTTTCTAGTTGCTGGATTCAGAATTCTTTTGTCGCATTGATATCGACTAAGACATGACGAACGCACTAGCATCTAGTACTCCATCTGCTGTTAAGAAGTAGAATGGCAAGTTGAGACCAAAGGTGTTAACTGTTCAAAAACTAGTTTGATTATCATCAAATTTATGTATTTTATGTTTTTTATCTAGTTGTGAAGTCACAAGTGTTTATGGATTTCTACCATAACACTTCTACTATAATTTTGGCGTGCACCATATGCAAAGTAGAATATTTTATCACTACTCGCAAAAATCAATTTATTTCATGACATAAGGCGACAAATGAATGTGTCATTTAGCACTTGCGATATTCTTCTTTCATATTTATGATTATAAGCTCTACAAGTATATATCAATGAGGCTAATGCATTTAATTTCGTACATTTTATCTTCTTAACTTAAAGGAATTGATATGATAGATGTAACGCTAGAGCGCTAAAAGCGCACGCAATAATTGGCGTGATTAAAGGCGAACAGGTATTTGTGTTTTGTTCGAGATGAATTTTTTTCAATATTTCATGTCAGGTTAATAGCTCTAGCAACCAGTCGAAGATCTCTTTATTTTTTTGCATACGTTTTTAATTTTTATTGAATATAATATTGAAAGTTGTTTCTATCCCTTATTACACAAGTCATTTCTGGTAACACATATTTTACTAACCCCCATCAAACTTGTTCGCGGTCTGAACAACACGAATGAAACTTCTTATGGGGTATTACAATTATTATTTATTTTTATATGATTATACACAGTGCGATCGACACTATCAACCAAAACTCTCGGCTCTTCTCTGTACTTCGTACTTCTATGTACTTCGTTGATATAGTGTTTTCTAACTACTTTCAAGAAGTCCGCAGAATTCAATGCTAGGAAAGCAAGAAGAAAGGTTACTCTTGAGACAATGCCTTTAGTTCTCCTTAACTAGGCTTCAGGTTAACAATTTTGGAAAAAGGTTGTTCTAAAATTTGACATATATAATATAATGTCATACAAAGTTTTCTTCGGAAACGCTTAGGGTTTCGTGCTCATTTCGTGTTCAACTAAACAACAAAAGTCGCTTCAAATAGGAAGCACAACTTTATGAATTTTCGCCATTCACAATTACAGGCTACGACGGACAGAGATCGCATCACATTTGCTCTTCTTTTCCTGGCAGTTTGGCGACAGTGCGCGTGTTGTAGTCGCGTTTTAATTCTTGCAAGAAATGCTTCAATTTCTTAGTGCACCTCTTGGCTTTTTTGCTTTATTCGGAACTAAAGTACAAAAACCTTAAAAAGAACAAACTGTTTAATTTAATTTGTATGAAATATATTAATCTTTTGCGTGAAACTCAATTCAGTTTTGTGCAATCAACCATCAGAGCTTTTGGTAA